>JAOUQW010000040.1:2478105-2513107 GCA_028565825.1 Olivaichthys viedmensis | reverse complement strand
TCAGGAAGGGAAACAAGGCCAAACACTTGGCATGGGCTAAGACATAGCAGCATTTCACAGTGGATCACTGGAAAAAAAGTCCTGTTTACTGATGAATCCACATTTGAGATTTATGGCAGTAACAGAAGGGTTTATGTAAGGAGACGAACAGTAGAGAGATTGATACCACAGTGGATCAACAATAGTGAAACATGGTGCTGGATTTTCAATGTGCTCTCAGACTTTTGGACCCCACTGTATATATTACTTAAGACATTTTTTTTATTTATTCATCTCTCAGCCCAACTATTGCCAAATAAGGACGACCAAAACACTTTATAGGAATATTCATATTGTAATCACCCACTTATGTTTAAAGCTGGAACACACCCCCAGTCCACAGGTGGCTGTATCTTGTCTCACAATGCAACCTTTAATTAGAAACGAGCATATTAACCCTTATCTTGTCTGCCTTATAATGAGGCATGATTTGTTTTTTTCAATCACAGTCTCACCCCACATTCAATTGTCTGGGCTAACGCTCTTAATTACTTACAATCTCACTGCAGGAAACCAAAAGGCTCAACGTATTACATGTTGCATTGTGTGACAGGCACTTGAGGGCCTTCAATAGTTGCACTGGTGTTGGTAGAAGTACAGCGGCCTGAAGTCTCTGAACTCCACAGCCTGAGTGTGAGAGATCCCCAGCGCTTTAGTACAGCTGGCCGTTCACCTGCCTGAGAACGCCCACCACAAACTCCCTCAGCGTCTGTGGATCGAACACACACACACACACACACAGTGAAGAATCAACAGAAAAGGATGCAGCCTCTCGGGGCATCAGGTTCATTTTTAAAAACAACTCTAGACCGGATGCTATTTATTTAAGCTCCGCCTTCTCTCTATTTTGATTGGTTGCTGTGTTTAAGCAACCACAACAGTTTCTGCCCCTAGGCTTGCAACAAATCTAATGACAATATGGAATTTTCTGGCATAATGTCAATAAAAACAAACTGCTACACCGGAGACACTCATTCCAGCGCCACACACTACCATGTCAGCGTCACTGGTGTACTGAGAATGATCCACCAGCTAAATATCTGGTCAGTGGTGGTCCTACGGTGTTCCCTTCGACTTGATGGAGAAGGTAGAGGGGGGCCTGATGCATTGTGCAGTAACTGTATACTTACAAAGTAACCTATGCGGAAGGTGAAGCTGATCAAATGGGTAATGAGTGTACATACAAGGTAGGTATACCTAATAAAATGGACACTGAGCTTATACGTGAAAGCGCGCGCGTTACCTGCGGTTTGCAGTGCTCCTCGATCCAGCTGAAGACGCAGGCTGAGAGCTCCTGGAAGCTGCTGACGGACACCGAGGTGCTGAACGACTGAAAGAGAGAATCCATGATGTTCTGAAACACGCTGAACTTCACCTGATCGGACACCTGCTCGCTGCCCTGCTGAGGGTTATTCTGGTGAGCCTTCACGATCTGCTCGTAGTTCCTGTACAACACACACACACACACACACAAAAACGGGACAGGTACATTCACTACATTCACACATTTGGAACAGGTCAAATGAAACAAATAATGAAAAGCCGAGGCAGAGTAGCACATGAAAACGCACTCGCTTTTGTTAAGCTGGTGCTTTTGTTAAATGAAGCCATGAAGAAATAATGAATCTCTCCTGTCTCATGTGTCCATTTCATTCTTTCTGTGCACACCGGGGTGCTGCTGCTCAAGTAGGTCTCACACAATGTCTCCTTCTCATTCTGTGTGTGTTTATGTCCGTTGCCTTGGTCATCCCTCAACCCCTGAAGGTTCACGCTGAAGTATCATGGGCTAAGCTGGATGTTTCAGCAGGACCACCACCCACACCCACACCCACACCCACACACCCCCTAGCCAACATTGAACTTTATACAATACCAGAAGGCATGGAGTCTCTGGCACTCGCTGTTAAAATCATCTCCAGTGCAGTGAATGTGCAAAAAACACTTTTTTCCTTTTTTTTTTTGCAGACACGAAGGTAAAACAATCTATATGTTTTTTATTTTTTTATTTGCATTCACTCGTTTTTATGTGGCATAGAATAACACAAGCAATCATTGCTTATTTATAGCATGATGCCATGGCTAACATCTGAGCAGCTGCTGCATTACTGTACGTTACTGTAACCACAAGCTCGGCTCATCACTGACTCATAAAACTAAGAACCATGTGAACTGAAACATCACTCCCTTTTACAAAAAACAAAACAAAAAAACAACCCACAAGTCTTGAAGTGGACACTAAACAAATCAACTCACATCTGCTTCATTACATCACGGTGAACTTTAGTCCCGTGGCTTGTGTCCTGATTTTTGCTGAGTTCTTAGCGTTCTTATCACCCTCTCAACAGACGCCTGAGGCAGTGTGACGCTCTCATAAAGGCTTTTGATAGTCTGCCAAATTCACTCAGACCACCACCGTGACCTCTAACCCCACTTACACTCAAACAGGGATTCCTCTGAGAAAGGGCATCATAGGAACCCTGTGATCTTAGAACTAATTTTATGTAAGGATTTTGGTCCTGACTTTTTCCTCTTTTGTGATACAGATGGCTATAGGATTGTGTGATTATTCTTACTGCATAATTTATATGCCTTTATACCGCCGCGCTGTTGAATTCTGGATTCTGATTGGTCATCAGGTGGTGATTGATTTTCTATCACAGCAGCGCCGGCTGCAAGGCGAATCACAGGTTCATATTAAACCGCACGTTCTAATGCGTTTTGGTTTCTATACCAACTAATAACAACTAATTCACAGGGATGTCACATAATTTATAATAAGACATTTGTCATGAGCTGCTTGGATTATTTTATGCAATGACCTTAATAAAGCATCCTCGTAATGTCAAACATTTTTTTTCTTCTTCTTCTGATTATTATTAAGTGATTACATTTTGTTGAAAGAGACCTTGCCTCTCATATACCCCATGACCTTTGGCCTCCCGTATTTTGGCACCTGACTCACGTTTTCATAATCTTCAGAGCCATCACTTCCTTTCTCAGCATGGACACTTCCTCTTCTTGCTTCTTCTTTTCTTTATGTAGAAACTGAATGTAGTCTATGGCTGCAAACAAAGACACAAAGACGGCTTATGGAGTATTTGTACCAAACATGCTGGTCGTTTACATGCAAAGATTTCCGTCAGTGCGTATGATTTCATTCAAACTGCAGGTGAACTGTTTATATATTGACACTAAACTCGCTGAATTGTTGGAAATGTGCATTACACCATGTGCGTTACACGTACCCCAAACCAGATTTATGCGGAAGAGAGGAGCATTTGGTGTCAACGTTACCATAACAACACGCGCGTGAACCCGAGTGCAACAATTCGCTAATTTTAGCTCATCATGATAGTCCTCCTAATATCTTTACTGAACAGACGGCGAGGAGAATTCATGCATGTAAATACACGTAGCTAGTGTAAAGATTCTCTGATGTGTGAGGCTCTTACTTTTCTGCAGCACCGTGGCCTTGCTGATTTTCTGTGTTGCCATGGCGAACTCAGACTGCTGCTGGCAGGTGGGCACTATAGACTGCAGGTCATCGTAGCCTTTCTGTACGCGTGTGTGTGTGTGTGTTTAACCAAAAATGTTCATTAGTACTGTACTAAATGTGGGAAAAACATACTGAAAATAAAGTTATAGACACTGCATCAAGTTACATGTCACATAATGAACAAATCAACCAGCTGTCTGTTGAATCTAACTCATAATCTCGTTAAAACACATTCAACACTTTGAATATGACACATCAAGACCTTGGAATTATAAGGGTCTAGCTCACCTTTTTGGCCAAAACACCAAAATATGAATGAAAAGTATTTAAAAAAGTTTAAAAAAAAAAAAAAAAAAAAAAAAGTTCTGCTTTGATTTTATTGAGGGTCAAAACTTTGTGGCTCAATATCTTAAAATCACAGAATTGTCGTATTAAACCTTAGAATTCCAGGGGCTCGACATGCAGTTAGCTGATAAACATCTCACGGCCGATGCTGTGCTAATACTTCCTATTGCCCCATTTCTCCATTTCTCCCAGTTTATCCCCGTTTTACTGTATTCAGCATATTTCAGCTTCTCTTTTCCTCTTTATCAGCCGCCGTCGTTCCCTCCCGCTCTTACCTTAATAGCGTCTCGGCGTTTCTGCTCGGCCTGAGTGTGTGCTTGTCTCCTGCGGTCTTTATACGAGTCCTTGGTCTCATGTCTGTAGTCGCTGTCTTCATCGTCTGAGGCGGTTAACCAACAGTTAAATATATAGTTAGGTAGATACTTTGATCCTTGTCTATCTGCCTCGTTCGAGCTGCCACAGTGAAAAGCACTACACACATGAGTAGCAACCAAATAGCAAATAAGTTTAAAAGAAGAAAAAAAAAAAGAACAATTAATAAATACAAAAAGAAAAGCATAAGTTATATTGCACAGGTTACGGCGATTGCAATGCAACTGTAATATATGATTTTAGGTATGATGTATTGAACACTAAACGTCCAGCCGTTGGTCATTAGTCACAAATCAGAGCATTCAGGTTTCAGTCTACACATCGACGGTGTCAAAACACCAGACGTAAACCAGATAACCGCCACACAACTACGCAGAATAAGGTCCCAGTGTGGACAGTGTGAATTCCGACACGAGTCTGTCTGTAATGTTCTGTAAAATGTCTAATGCGTCTGTAATATTTTCTTCCTTTGTAATTCTCTTTTCTCTCCTTATTGAACTTTTTTTTTTTTTTAATTCTAGTTTCATGATGATGTCTGCAATAAAGTAGGAAATTAATTTTTCCCTGGTATTTTCAGTATTTTAAGTGATTCCAATTTCAACACTAATAGAACGTATGCATGTGTATTTCTTGTTCTGAAGATTCTCCTGATGTTCATCTTGATACATGATCAATGATCCAATATGTTAAGATATATTAAATCATTATCTGCTTTAAATGTATGATGTGATTCCGTAATGTGCAAATATTTAAATAAAAAATTAGCTTTGAGGAGGGGAAGGCGAGCACAGAGGCCACGCCTTCTTCACTGGGACTGACAGGCACACAGGCCACGCCTCCTTTTACTGGGACTGACTTTTACAGCATGAAAGGACGTTAAGTTGTAATTACGTTCTACTGTCTGGATAAAAACAGTTAATCAGAGTTACTGAACTGTTCATAAAAAAAACTAAACATGCTACTACGTTCAACTGAGGACAAAAACTGAGAGTAAGGCTGAAATAGTCACCTGTATTTGGTACTGAGGAAGCACTAGTGGATCCTATACTGTTGGCTCTGGAGACCACTGTTCCCTTACGGGTACTCTCCGCAAAGAAATCTGTCAGAGTAAAAATAATGCATTTTAAAAATATGCAATTTAACCCACAGGATAAATAAAGACCATCATAGCCAAAAACTATTGCACTGTTTTTTTAAATAAACCACACACCTACACATGCATTCATAATACATACAAAACTGTAGGACTGGCCCGAACAGCATTTTACAGGCTTCGAATACTCGTCTGTGTTTCCGAACAAGTACCCGAATACTCGTTCTCAAAACCCCCCTTAAAAACAATAATACTTACGTTTCATAATTAACCATAATTTGAAGTATGTTCGTTACTGCAGTTCAAAATATATTCAGTAGGCGGAAACGTATCAATAATATTAATTGATATTAGTGTATTAATAATAATAATAATAATAATAAGCATCTGACAGCGCAATATATATATGATTCATCGAACTTGTCGTGCTTCCATGGTAAACACAAACCTCTTACCGCTAACTTCAACTGAGCATTTTTCTTATCGTCCGATGATTTAAAGTGCACGTGATTTCTTAAGCCCATTTTACACCAGTTGCTTCCAATACGCTCCCGTGTTAATCAACGTGCAGCGGATTTTTTTTGCTCGAGTCCTATTTCTTCCGCGTGAAACAATACAGAATACAATATTCCTGCTCCATTTCGCAGTGTGTATGGCCATAATCTAAACAGCACATGGGCTATTTTTCTGCCTGTAGTCCTCCTGTAGCAGCGCGCGATCTGGCATTGGTTAAAATTCAAACTTCGTGAAAGTTCTACCTGCCACAGAGCGTAGAAATGAAAATCTTAATGGATTACCAAACTTTATGTGATCATATACAGTGGTAATGCATGTTTATAAAGATCTGAAGCTCAGTACAGATATTTGCACGTTATATTTACTAAACCAATGCAAGAAAGCACAGAAATGAATGCTCCATGCTCAGCGTACTTCACGCGTGAGCCGCCACCGGTGTAAAAACAACAGCGTTGCAGAATTTATTTATTCCATATATCAACAATAACTGTTCTATCTAAAAGCCTTTGCTGATGGAGTTTATCGATGCTTGGGATTTTGTGGCTTAAAAAAGACGAAGCTCCCGAACACTAAACAGAAAAACGAATAGCAACCTAACGAACGAATACTCGAGGATTCAAATTATTCGGGCCAGCCCTAAAAAAAACAGCAATGGCACCAAAACAATGTGTAATAACTGCTTTTAAAACTTAGTTTTACAGGAACAGTTCAGCCAAAAATAAAATACAGTTTTCCCCTCTTACTATGTAGGCGACCAGCCAAAACACGTTTGGTGTCTGAAATTTGCTTCTTTAGTTTTGCACTAATGAATATAGCATTGTGACGATTTAGACATTGCTAAACTGGTAGCTGTAATCATTCCTTACTTGTTAGCGACAGTAACCTTGTAGCTCTGGTTCAAAACTAAGGAAGCAAATTTCAAACATAAAACATGTCTTGGCTGATGGACGACATTTGGGGTAAGATATGTAGATTAAATATTCGGCTGAACCTTTAATTCTTAACATTTTTAAAGACTTTTGTACTTACTGTGGTCAAAGCCATTGTCGCTAAAAGTGCTGTCTGTCTGCTGAGCCATGGCGAGGTCAAATGTGTCGACCGAGGAACAAAGAAAAACTCTGATCAGCTCAAACAAAATGACTAGATGTTCAACGTACTGCTTCTCTTTCTCACGTCCAGACAGGACACACACACACACACACACACAGTGGCAAAACCACATTCAAACTTACACACGTGCCACATCCTGCTTTTATTTACCTGCATCTAGGACACAAATACCCCCCACTGTGAAATGTCCTCAAAAACCCATCAGCATCCTGCATCTTTTTACTGAACGCCGGAAATGTGAAGTGTCCCGCAGTTCTAATTACAACAGTGTACAGCGAGCGTCGGCTTTGTGCTTTATTAATAAATACAGATAGACTAGACAAAGGAACAGTTAAACGAACGTACAGACAGACAGGCAAATGGGTGGACAGACAGTTACACAGAGAGACAGATACATGGCTATGCTAGGCAGATAAACAGGGAGACAGATAGACGGTTTATATTGATGTACAGATAGACAGACAGTCAGATTTATACACATCTCCAGGAGTCAAATTGAGAGCCACATCAGCAAGCCAGAATATAAACTGCACACAGACAAACCAATGTACAGATATACAGACAGATAAAAAGACAGACAGGTAAAGACAGACAGACAACCCTATGAATAGACAGATAGACAGACAGATAAACATAAACAGACAGGCAGACAGGTAAACAGGTAAACCGATAGACAAACTGACAGATGGACATATATATACACAGCCATATGGACGCATACAAGGACAGAAACAGACAGACAGCTACGTAGACATGCAGATACATATTTAGACAGACAAACAGACACAGACAGATGGACAGGTGAACAGGAAGACAGCTACATAAATAGACAGGCAGACAGATATATAAGCAGACAGGTAAAAAGACAGCTGGGCAGGTAAACAGACAGCTACATAAACAGACAGACAGTTATATAGACAGATAAATGGACAGAAATATGGCAGACAGACAGACAGGTGAACAGACAGACAAAAGACAGACGGACAGGTTAATAGACAGACAGCTTCGTAGACAGGAAGGTGAATAAATAGACAGGCAAACATAAACCGATTGACCCATTAACAGATAGACAGACAGATAGACATAAAGACAGACAAACACAAGCAAGCAAGCAGACAGCTATATTGACAGGCAGACAGATATATAGACAGACACAAACAGACAAACAGACAGGTAAACAGACAGACAGCTACAGAAGTGGACAGGCAAACATATATAAACAGATGGACACATTAACAGACAGACAGATCTATAGACAGATGGACACAGATGCAAGCAAGCACACAGCTGTGTCAACAGGCAGACAGATATATAGATGGTCACAGACAGACAGACAGGTAAACAGACAGACTGACAGGTTAATATACAGACAAATGGACACAGACAGACGGACGATTGAACAGACAGAGTTGCATAAATAGACAGGCAGACAGACAGACAGACAGATGTACAACATAAACAGATAGACAGACATATAGGCAGACAGACATATAGGCAGACAGACATATAGGCAGACAGACATATAGGCAGACGGATGGACACAAACAGAGCTACATACATACACAGACAGACAGATGTACAACATAAACAGATAGACAGACATATAGGCAGACGGATGGACACAAACAGAGCTACATACATACACAGACAGGCAGACAGACAGATATATAGGCAGACGGATGGACAAACAGAGAGCTACATACATACACAGACAGACGGACATAGAAAGAGAGACTGCTATATGGATGGACAGACAGACGGACACAGAAAGAGGGACTGCTATATGGACAGACAGACGGAGACGGACACAGAAAAGGGGACTGCTACATGGACAGACAGACAGACAGATGGACACAGAAAGAGGGACTGCTATATGGACAGACAGACAGACGGACACAGAAAGAGGGACTGCTATATGGACAGACAGACAGGAAAAGTTTATGAACCTCAGCAACACAGAATATAAAGAAACTGCTTACAGTGAAACTCTTATTGATATTCAGCTGGCTATAATGCAGATGAATAGATTTAGCAGCTTAGAACAGTCAGTTAACTCAGTTGTTGAGTCAGTTGTTGAGTCAGTTGTTAACTCAGTTGAGTCAGTTGTTAACTCAGTTGAGTCAGTTGTTGAGTCAGTTGTTGAGTCAGTTGTTGACTCAGTTGTTAAGTCAGTTGTGTCAGTTGTTAACTCAGTTGAGTCAGTTGTTAACTCAGTTGAGTCAGTTGTTAACTCAGTTGAGTCAGTTGTTGACTCAGTTGAGTCAGTTGTTAAGTCAATTGAGTCAGTTGTTGACTCAGTTGAGTCAGTTGTTAACTCAGTTGAGTCAGTTGATGAGTCAGTTGTTAACTCAGTTGAGTCAGTTGTTACGTCAGTTGAGTCAGTTGTTAAGTCAATTGAGTCAGTTGTTGACTCAGTTGAGTCAGTTGTTGACTCAGTTGAGTCAACTCAGTTGAGTCAGTTGACTCAGTTGTAGACTCAGTTGAGTCAGTTGTTAAGTCAGTTGAGTCAGTTGTTAAGTCAGTTGAGTCAGTTGAGTCAGTTGTTGACTCAGTTGAGTCAGTTAAGTCAGTTGTTGACTCAGTTGAGTCAGTTAAGTCAGTTGTTGACTCAGTTGATAAGTCAGTTAAGTCAGTTGAGTCAGTTGTTAAGTCAGTTAAGTCAGTTGTTAAGTCAGTTGAGTCAGTTGTTGAGTCAGTTGATGAGTCAGTTGTTGAGTCAGTTGATAAGTCAGTTGATAAGTCAGTTGATAAGTCAGTTGAGTCAGTTGTTGACTCAGTTGAGTCAGTTGTTGAGTCAGTTGATGAGTCAGTTGATGAGTCAGTTGTTGAGTCAGTTGTTGACTCAGTTGAGTCAGTTGTTAAGTCAGTTGAGTCAGTTGTTGACTCAGTTGAGTCAGTTGAGTCAGTTGTTAAGTCAGTTGATGAGTCAGTTGAGTCAGTTGTTGACTCAGTTGAGTCAGTTGTTAAGTCAGTTGATGAGTCAGTTGTTGAGTCAGTTGTTGAGTCAGTTGTTGAGTCAGTTGTTGACTCAGTTGAGTCAGTTGTTAAGTCAGTTGTTGACTCAGTTGAGTCAGTTGTTGACTCAGTTGATGAGTCAGTTGATGAGTCAGTTGATGAGTCAGTTGTTAAGTCAGTTGTTGACTCAGTTGAGTCAGTTGTTGAGTCAGTTGTGCTGGAGGAAATCAACAATAAAGACAGATTATCGGCTCGATTGATCCACAAGCTCTGCAGTGAATCTAGAATCTAGCTGACGTTATTCTAGAAGCACGCGGTAACAAGGGAGTTAGAAAAGCTAGCTTTAGAGCCAACAGCCCTTTTTTAACCGACACTGTTTATGTAAATAATAAAGATGTAATATATTAAATAAAAAAGAAACACTCTGCTTTAGCACCAATAAGATACGAGCATTAGCACGCTTTGTTGTTTAGCTAAATGGCTAATTGTATGTCCCAGGTCACTTGTAGTTCACTGGCAAAGTAAATCAATAAATAAAAAAATGTCGGGGCAGCTGTTGTTTCCAACGTGCTTTTATTATGAAACAAACATGAAGCTCAAACTAAGCGCCAAACCGCTACAAAATGCTATAAAGTTGCCTACTTTGTGCCAGGGATCCTCCGGCGACGCGCTCTGCTCCGTCATTTTGGACTAAAACACGGGTTGAGAGCCAAACACCTTCCTGTTGGACATAAAGAGCACTGCGTAGGGTGTATAGGTCTGTTATTTCACGCCCTAGGTTAGTGCACTTATGTAGGAAGTGTGTAACCATTTGGAACTCAGCCATACTACAGAGAAGCGCCCCTAGAGGGGAAATCACGGGACGTGATCTGGGAAAAGTGCGCCCTCTGGTGGATCACGTAAAGAATGCAACACGACGGGGTGCTGTGCAGCTATAGGTGGTGTGCAGTTATAGGAAAATAATCAACGACGGGGTGCTGTGCAGTTATAGGAAAAGAATCAACGACGGGGTGGTGTGTAGTTATAGGAAAAGAATCAACGACGGGGTGGTGTGTAGTTATAGGAAAACAATCAACGACGGGGTGGTGTGTAGTTATAGGAAAACAATCAACGACGGGGTGGTGTGCAGTTATAGGAAAACAATCAAGGACGGGGTGGTGTGCAGTTATAGGAAAACAATCAACGACGGGGTGGTGTGCAGTTATAGGAAAACAATCAAGGACGGGGTGGTGTGTAGTTATAGGAAAACAATCAAGGACGGGGTGGTGTGCAGTTATAGGAAAACAATCAACGACGGGGTGTTGTGATGCGGCCGAGTTTTTTTACTTTCCAATAACGGCGCGTCCCGAAGTGTTTTATTCCGCTTATACCACAGCAGTTTGCCAACGATTACACATTTTTATTTATTAAGGAAAGACACGTCGTACTTTTTTATCCGTTTGTAGTTACATTTAATGTTGTTGAATGTCCGCAAAACTAGTTAGTTCCTCTTATCACTTTACGTTATAAGCAGGGGTTAAAGTGGAATTTGGAAGGTGGTGGAACTCTTGACGGTGTTTTGCATTCATCCACTATTGCTGTTTTTCCACCTGACGGTGCGGCACGGCACGGCTCGGCAAATTAACCATAATCCTCCACGTTGTTGCTATTTCCACTGCCAAGCGAGCCATGCCGTACCTAAGTACCCGTGCTAAATTTGGTTATTGTCCTTGCCCAGGTACTAGCGACCTGAGCCGGGACATGTGGGTGGAGCTAAAAATAGTGCAGACCATTGATTGGTCAAACGCGATCGCACAGAAACGTCCTGATTAATGTCTGACTGAAAGCACTTCTCTGCTGGCACAAAAATCTTCAGTAGTGTAGCGACTATCTACCAACATTTCTTTCTCTTTTCTAAAATGCTTTTTCTGGCGGATTAAAGAGGAAACATCCGCAATCTTTTAGTTAGGGCAAATTCCAAATTGCTTCCTATTCACTTTGTTTGTGCCCTTAATAGGGTATAACATAATGGAGCTGAACGTCCTACCTAGTGCCCTCATGCTTAGTGTAGAATAAGATTTGGGCACGACTCCTTGTGTGTGTGTGTGTGTGTGTGTGTGTCTTTTTTTCACTCTTCTCTGTACTTCTCTGTATTTTCACTGAAGATTAAAGTATTGGCACCCTTGGCTGTGTTTGGGTGCGTGGGCAGACATTAAGTGAAAGTTTGGTCCTCTGTATTTCTCAGTATTTTCACAGTATTTTCACTGTTTGGGTGAGAGAGAAACGCAGCGGCGCCACGCACATTTTAACATCAAATGAAGATATGCATGGTTTCATTTAAATTTAAACTAATTTTTGTGTTTAACTACTCGTGCCTATCAGGTCACCACCCGATGACCTCCAGAGAAATTCCTCCTACTTTCACGGGCAGACAGTAGCGGTTCCTGACTTAGGCTACAAAGAGGGGCACACGCACGGCCGCTCTGTGCGCATAGATACACAATTCTCTATTTATTTGACACATGGATTTGACATGTGTCAAATCCAATCCGATATCGATCCAGGCCAGTATCAGATCTAATACGATACTCAGTATCGGATCGGTGCGTCCTTAGTATTTATCCAATAATAACAAGCATTTACAACTCACAGCTGGTTTACACAATATTGATACGCAAAGTTACGTACACTGGTGGTAAAACTGAAAAGCATTTCAAATCCTTCAGTACTATAATTGCATTTTAAATTAAATTTCATTTTAAATACCAGTTCCACGATCTCATTGGGAGACCCATGTGATTCATGAAATTTAAATGAAATGGTATTTTTCTGTATCTAATTGACAAGACTGTTTAAAAAAAATGACTGAACCCTGAAAAGTACAGATTCAGGTAAAATATATTAAACCTTTGTAGGACAAAACAAGTAAGATTACTTCTATTAATTTACATTCTTTGTCTTGTCATTAATTCCTGTTGAGGGAGGACCAGAGTCCAGCACAGTTTGGTGATTTTCCTGCTCTAACACACCTACTAAACTTGGTAATGAACTGGTGAGTTAAATTAGGCATATTTAAGCAAGAAAAAGTCACCAAACTGAGCTGGACTCTGGTCCTCCCTCAACAGGAATTAATGACAAGACAAAGATGCATTGATGAAGTTTGATTTGTTTGGCATTTTCCACAGGGGCCTTTTGTATTCCAGTGTATTTGCCCTACATCCTGACAGGCAAATGGATGCTGGGCCGAAGACTGTGTAAGCTCTGGTTGGTGATGGACTACCTCCTGTGCACCGCCTCCGTCTTCAACATCGTCCTCATCAGCTACGACCGCTTCCTCTCCGTCACCAGAGCGGTGAGCCTCTTAACACTTCATATTTCTTTCATGTGACATGCTGAATGAGACGGGGTTACATAAGCAGACGTGCCTGTTCAATATTATGATTTTTATTCCAAAATGTCACATAGGTCTATTACTAGGAAGGGTTTTCTGAATTACACAGGCTAACACCAGAGAGAAAAAATATATTTAATCATGTAAAAAGAAATCCTTTTCAAAATAGCACAATACAAAGAAATGTTCAGTAAAATATACTATACATAAAATACAACATAGCTCAATGATTAACATGAACTAACAAAGAAGACTACAGGTGAAAGTAAACTCAAGCTAAGCTATTTTATCATTATACTGCATATGTGTCTTTTTATTTAAGTAAATTAATTACAATTAATTAAAGTGATTACTAAGTAACTCAACCTGCATAATATAATTTTAGCCATTTATTTTTGTCATACAGAGGTGTTGGCATATGCACCTGCATATGGCAGTTTTCTTTATAATTTCCTTATAATTTATTTATAATTTTGTTGTATCATTAATGTATTCATGCTTGTCAACGATACATTTCTGAATGTATTCTGAAAGTCTATAGATTACCCTATTGGTGTGTTTGCTTTTGCTCTTTAAAACAGCCAAAAATGGTCATTAAAAACCTCCTGGATGTTTACCTTCAGCCGTCCAGTTTGCCTCATGATTTTATAAACAGATGACATCAGATATGAACAGGCTTCTTTAAGATTATTTTAGGGACACCAGATCCTGGTTTGTGTAGCTTTAAGTTTTTGTCCTGAAACACCTTATGTTCTGGAAATAATTACCCAGTAATCCATAATTCTTATCATCTATTTTCCAGGTAAATACCTTGAACTTAGGGAACCGTACAAGGAAGCGTTTTGGTTTTAGGAGTAGCACCAGTTTACAAAACAGCGAATGAACGTGTGTGGAAGGAAAAACAGGAAGATGACTGTTTTGACAATGTCATAGGGGGTTCAAAACATTATGACTGCTCTAAGTGCACATGAACTAACCATTCTTGGATATAAAATGCCAAAAAAAAAAAAAATAGCCTTCCTGAAAACAGGTTTTTAATTATTATTAACAATAACTCCAGAATTATTGGCGCCCTTTGTGAAAACGAGCAAAAATGAATGTATAGGATGAATAACACATGCAATGCATAGGCGCGGGAAGGAGAAGCCCCCCTAATGGAGGCTGCATAGCATCTTAAATGCAGTAGCAACTTAAAAAAATTTTTTTTTTATTTAAATGCAAAAACAATTAACATAAATTTGGTTAAAACAATGTTGTAGGGTTGCGCCGAATACATTTAAAAAAAATATTTATTGAGTAAATATTTGTTGGGGAAACATATAATTTGAACAATAGATTGGCCAATCAAGCACTCCCGCGCTAATGCTGCTAAAGCAGAGATGTCGTTAGGTGCTTCATTAGCAACACACCAGAATGCAAGGCCAAGCAGTTAGTGTTTGTTTATTCAGCACCTGTAATAGCAGGTAGATTAATGGGTTTGTTGCTGTCGCTGTGCAGTTAGTGTTTGATTAGGCTATTTGTTTCAGTCCCTTTGTGTGTGTGTGTGTGTGTGTGTGTGTGCGCAAGCATTGAATAGGCTTATGTTACTACATTTAGCCTATACAATATAACTAAAATGAATCATTAAAATGCAGTGAAAAAGTGTTTAACTTGGCTACATTGTGTCACTTTGAGCCATTCGCTAACAGGAAATAATTCATCAATTGTTTACCATGGCAATGCAACTTGATGTGAAATGGTATTGCTGATAGTTTACAAGCACACAAGCCATAGAGCCCCTAGGCTGCGCTATAATAAACAATTATGTCACACTTTTACAGTCAGTTGCCGCCCCCCCACTTAAAACACCTTCCCACGCCCCTGATGCAACAAGTGATATTTTGAGATTAAACATATGGGGACACTGTATAGTTCTATTTTAGCACAATAACACAATACTTTTTTTCAAAGTAGTGCATTTTCTATCTGCAAAACACTGGTTTCAAAATTATCTGCACCCACACAATTAATGTTTGGTGAAGCCTCCTCTGGAGAGAATAACAGCACTGAGCCTCTTTCTGTTATGTCTAACAAGATTGGAGACACTTGTAGATGATTTTTGGAGTCATGGGGTTTGGAGTCATTATCTTGTTGAAAGATTTATCTATGGCCAAATCATAACCTCCCGGCAGAGGGAACCGGGTTTTGGACTAAAATCCCGGCACTTAGCGGATATTATGATGCCATCAATCTTCACAAGAGCCCCTGGAGCACCAGCCACAAAACAGCACCAAATCATCAATAATCCACCACCATATTTTACAGTGAGTATTGGGACTTTTCCTTGTATGCAGTCCCTGTTTTTTTCACCAAATGACACAACACACGATTCCAATTGTAGTTTCAATAACGCTTGGCAAAGTTCAAGCGCTGCGTTTTGTGGGGATGCTCTCAGAAATAAAATTCACTCAATTTCATTTAATGACATAATTTTTTATATAAGTAAATAAATATTAGTGAACTGTAAAACAGCATTTTACAGGCTTTGAATACTCGTTGGAGTTTTCGAATGAGGAACCTGATTACTGGTTCTCAGAACCATCCTTAAAAACAGTAATATTTCCGTTTAATAATTAACCGTAATTTTAAGGAAGTATGTTCGTTACTGCAGTTCAAAATATATCCAGTAGGCGGCAACAATGTTTTAATAGTGCATACCGGTGATAGCTCAAATGAACTGAAATCAGCCGTGCATATGAAATAACACTGAGAGTTATTTTTGCAACTATTTTGCACTCTGAGGCGAGGTGATGTAGAAGCCTAGCATTAATTTACGATGCATTCTACTAAACCAGTTATAATTGATTTATTTTGAACACTTTCCATATATTAACCATAACTGTTCTATCTAAAGGCCTTTGCTAATGAAATTTATTGTAGTTTAGGCTACATTTTTCGTGGCTTAAAAAAAGACGAGGCTTCCGAATACTAAATAGAGAATCGAATACCAACCTAACAAACGAATACTCGAGTATTCAAATAATTCGGGCCAGCCCTACAAAATGTGCTCTGTTTAGTGAACGGAGTAGAAACGAAGAAATGTTTAAATCGTGAACTCGACTGACTCTTTAAGACAAACCATATGATCTTAGGAAGTGTTTATAACTGTTGTGGTCAAGGCCTTCGAACAATGATGAAAAGAACAAATTGTGAGGATTAAACAAGATAAAACACTATTTTTAAAAGTGTACAAGTCTTCTTTATGGAAAGATAATTTGTAATTTGCATTTGTAAGTAGAGGGTGGGTGGACGAGTTCCTCATGTTTGCTTCCTACTATTGACACAATGACCTTTGCTGATTTTTACCAAGTCCATTGCAATGCCCCTCAATATGGCTATCGAAACACACCTCAAAAGCAAGGAAAATGAAAAACAAATTACTCAATTATTTGTTAAAATTATAAATTGCTTAGTCTGAAGACCCACAGGATGTCTTAGAAAGAATAAATTTGACGCAAAGCAACCGCCAAGTGCCCTGAAGGGCTGGGGAAAATGTGTCAAGTGATTTTCTACTGAAATGTCTTAATTGGAGCTGTTACTTAGGCAAGGGATTAAAGATTGTTCTGAAAATCCAGGATATAGAGCTGTATTATGCTGTAGCATGTAACCTATTTCTGATTTCCTTATCACGGTATACCACCAACCCAGTATACTGTCACATCCCCATTTTAAATCATTTCAACCTCATCTCATGAAAAAAACTTACATATTTGAACAAGTTATGGCAATGTGGTTGGATTTCATTCAATTTCATACAAATTAGTTTGTAAGAAAGCGTATGAATGCTAACCCCGCCCCTAACCTTAACCTTTGTACGTTTTCATATGAATTGAGTCATGCAAGTTGCTACAATCGCGTGATACGACATTGGCTATTAATAGAAGCGTAATGCAATGTTAAACATAGTCTGTTATGGAAAAACTTACTTTTTAGCAAGTTCTCAGACTAATACAGTGTGTATACATGCGTGGCCAGTGTGTGTATATAAATCTGCAGCCTGCTTGATGTTTATGTATGATCTAAGTGGCCACCTACTGATCTAATGGACTGGTGCAGTAAGAATCTAAATAAACCACGTTCTTGCTGAAGTGTTACAAAAGCTTCAAAGCTGTCGTAGGAGCTCGGTCTGAGCCCGTGACCCAGCCGCCCCGACAATGTCTGCTTTTGTTGTGTCTCACATACACACACACACAAACACTTAACATCAGAACAGATCTTAGCCTTTAATCTGGAACAGCGCACTGTTTGATCTCACACACACCGCCTTTATGCGTTCCACTCTACTTTCGATTGTAGCCTTAATCAAAGGGGGTGAAGGGTGCCAAGTGCACGCAAAAAACACAGAAAAGAAACACGCCACATGACAATGTGCTGGATGCTATTTTGTACCATGAGTGATGAGACAGAAAACCTGTTTAATGAGTGCAAACGGGGGAACAAGAAACCTCAGAAAGATTGAAACCATGTCTATAAGTGGGAAACAGTCCATAAGTTGACTATTAAAGGTAGCGTATTTGTGCATGACATTTTGGAAGAAATCTCAGATTTATTTTTACTGTCACACACCAAAGGCATGCAGACAAGTATTGTTTGAACTGGAGTTTCTGAGAAAGTTGCTGAAGTAAATCATCTTGCCCCCCAGACTATAATGAAACCTGGACCGAGGAAAAAACATCAGGTTTTGAAATGCATGTAATCAATGTTTTAGTAGTTTCCTAAAATGTGAAGGCCTCAGTACCACCACACATGCATTTTTAATACTTCCTATATTCTTTTTAGTTTCAGATCAGAAATCAGATCCTGCATGTAACATAAGAGTAAACTGAATCAACAAGGCACCCTGGCAGTAAAACAAACACGCAACTGACCTGAAAGAAACTTAATCTGAGTCACTGTCTTAAAAATAACGATGTTGATGAAATATTAAATATTTATAATCCTTCCAGAACAAGTGTATACGTGTGTTTTTGAGCCGTTATTGAAGCCATGAAAGACTCAGAGAGTCACTCGCAGAGTGTCTTAACACATTTACTGTTTGTCAAATAACTGAAATATGAAGTTATTTCCCAGGATGTTTCAGTTGACTCAGTTTATCAAAACACTGGATTTGGAGAGCAATAATCCCAAATGGGTGATAAATTGTTTTGTTATCAAGGATCACTTTTTTTTTTTGCAAACAAAATAGGATTGGATCACTTCACTCTACATATCAGCAACTTGTATATTACATCAGAAGTTCATCTTATCAAATAAATTCTCAAAATAACCATAAGTTATGTGCAGGAACACAAAAGTATATCAAAATGTTTAAATGTCACGTAATCTATTTATTTTTGTAAAATGAATTGTCATCCAAACAAAGATGTCTCTACATTTATGTAAAACTTATATATATATTCTATAAGTCCATTGTAAAACCTTGGAAAATCCTGAGTATATGCCAAAATGTATCAATGCTAGGGAAACACACTGGTGTAGGTTTCTACATAAAAGGGTTTTCTAAGAGGGACCAACTGAAGAAACATCAAGGGTTCTAGATTTAACCCTTTTTTCTGATAGTGTACAAGTCCAACACTAGGATCCACATGTCTCAGATACTGCGCCATCTTCTTATCATGGTAGCAGCCACAGTTTTGTAGAAGAATACACTTAAAAAACACAGTTCCTCAAGTGTTTCTTGAATGGTTAATGGTTCTGGCTTTGTTTCTAAAAGGGAAACCTTCTGTTGTAGGGATCTACATAGAACGTTCAAGGATTCTCCCAGAGGAAAAAAACGAAGAAACCTTTAGGATGCTAGATGAAACCTTAAGAGTGTAGGGTGGAATGGTATGATAATTTTTCATTCATTACCCATATAATAACCATACAAGTCAATATTGTGGTTTTCAGGACATCACAGGATCTGCTTGCAACTGCTTTGTTTAAAGAGTGTGACATTCAATGTAATGTAACACTGTAGCAGAAGGGCAAGTATTACATTGTTTGGTTACTAAGGCTGCTAGTTTTTAGTAAGAGGACCACTCTTAGCCTGCAGTAGTTTATCAATGTAGAAATACGTTTTCCTTTGGTTTTCACAGAGTATGTTTGTTCTTTAACAGTAAGTCACCGTGTAAATAATCATCATCTACACTCAGATGTTTTTAGTCTGTATCCCAAAGGTTTCCCGTGTACAATAAAACACGAAAACTATAGAAAGCGGCATGCTGGGTGTTACGTTCCCCTTTATGTCCAGGGGTAAAGGGGAAGCAACATGAGGCATGTGATATTTAAAGGCGGTGAGACACAGAGCAATTTATTTTTCACCCCTTTTACGACATGTTTTAGTCAAGGTGTGTAATACTTGAATATGTGTAAGTTTTTACAATATATACATATGTGCACCAATCAGAGCTACCAGACACAAAGGTGAACCATGAGCGGTGCCAATGTAATGAAAAGAATAAAACATAACAAAACCTAGTTCCCTATACCTATTTACAAATAACCAAGAAAAAAATAATAATACTTGTAACCAAACTGATAACCCAAAACACAGCGGATGGCACTCGCCTCTTACCAAGTGTGGCTAGACAAGAGCTTACTGCGTATGGGAAAATGTAAAGGCACGCCTTGTCTTGCCTGTTCACACTTTGGCTGAATCTAAGCTTCGGCTAATGGGGATAAGATAGGATGCATGAGAGCATATAACACACAGAGTCACTTAGTTAACTCATTTACCTAGGACACTTAATATGTTTTTGCTTGTAGCCTCAGAAGCACAAACTGTACCTAACTGAAGTGCAGCAAATAAGTGTAAAACATGGCAAGCAACACAAAGTTACAGGCTAGTAGGCTAACAAACTGTAGACTAACAACAAAACAGGCTTTCTGTACTCTCCTCTCTCCTAGTCCTCATCCATGCTGTGGCTTTTATTACAGAGACCCCACCTCTTCTGAAGCTTGTGCATGAACTATATTGGTGGAGTAGGTGTAACACTCGCTGGAAGTTGCAGGCCAACTCACTGCCTGAAAAGAAATAATTGAAACACAAAACAAAAGACAACGAAACATACGTGCACCTCTTGCAAGTAACGCTGGACACGTGCACTGGGTGTCTGACCCATGACCATTACGTCGTTTCTGCCATTTTTGTTTGTTGTGCGGCAGATAGCGCTGCAACCACTCCGAGATCCACTGGACTGCGACAATTAACATAAAACACGCTTTCTTGCATGCCACTGCGTCGCTTGTACACTATACAAAGAAATTAAAATCCCTAATAGAGAAAACAGCATCACAATGGGGTTCCACCATCTTGGAATTGTGGAGATCACATGACAATTGTACATCAGCGTTTTCGAAAGGTTACGTTTTCCCCCTTATTCACACTTCAACGCCAAAATGGCATTGTCAGATTATCCACTTTGGAGAGCGGATTCAAAAAGATGCGTTTTTGGTGGTCAAAAACGCCATTTTAGTGAGGATGGAAATTTGTCAAATTTACCCATGTTTTTTTTAGTCCAGTGCGGACTAGGCCTTAGTTGAGAATTTATTCGGTACACCTACCTTGTAGCTGCACTCACAGGCCATTTTATCAGGTAACCCTACCATATAGGTTACTTTGTAGGTAATCAAATACTGGCTGTAGTCTATCTGCATAATTTGTCCCCCGTCTACCCCATCCATCATTGGAAAGGGACCACCACTGACCAGATATTATTTGGGTGGTGAACTATTCAACAGATGGGCTACAGTCAGTAATTGTATATCTACAAAGTGACCTATATGGTAGGTTTACCTGATCAAATGGCAAGTGAATGTAGATACAAGGCCAGTGTACGTAATGAACCAGCAACTCAGGATAACAATTTTAGATTCCCATCATATATGGACATTCCTCTCGTGGCCACAAGTTTGGAAAAGTGTGTTCATGTCATAGTCCATGGCCACCATTTTAAACGATTTGGCTACACATTGTAGCACTTATAATATGTGGGCACAACATGTTGAAATCCCAATACCATGCCACTTCCACAGCTCTGAAAGGTCAGGTAAGCGTCATGAATGAGAATTTGAAATGGCCGACACATCTGCAGGGATCATCAGGTAACACACCGACTTGGCGCGCAGCAGCTGTGGCTTTTTAATATGGTCATTAGGAGGAGCTCCTCTGAATGAGTGCTTTAGCTCGAGAGCTCTTCAATCAACAGCTTGGGATTTTACTTTCCCTGTGCGTGTGTGTGTGTGTTACTCTCATATGTCTGCCCTTATTTCACGTTGCTCTGTATACACAGGCCTTTTTAGCATTGGGTTAGTGATTGGATTATTGGAGTAATTTTGGCCAGTTTATTATAGTTTGCTGAGATGCTTTTAAGACTGCTACTGAATAGTGATATTTTTTTCCCCACAATGTAGAGATGACCATGGACTTGCATTTAGTCTTACAGTTTCAATATCATTTATATGGCTGTTGCACATCTTTTGAGCACATCCATTAAACAACGTGTTAGGCTTAGGGGTAACATTGAGGCACATTCAGCCCTGACCTGTTTGGAGCCCTAGGTGAAATTTTACCTGCC
Source organism: Olivaichthys viedmensis (assembly GCA_028565825.1). Classification (NCBI taxonomy): domain Eukaryota; kingdom Metazoa; phylum Chordata; class Actinopteri; order Siluriformes; family Diplomystidae; genus Olivaichthys; species Olivaichthys viedmensis. The sequence goes on along the minus strand of JAOUQW010000040.1, from coordinate 2,491,214 downwards.
ACCCCTCCGTAACCCATATCCCCGGCCAAACACCAATCTTGCTGCAAGTGACAGACCCTGATCTTTTTGTCAGTGCATGTAGCATTATTTATTAATTTGATTTTAATTAAGGTTTTGGTTTGGTTTATTCATATCATGCATACTGGCAGTAGACAGGTGCACACTCTTTCGTAGGGTATTTTTATGTGGACCTATACCATTTACTTAGCAAATCATGACTTTGATTAAACCATTGGAAATTTTAAATGCCACCCCTCCGTAACCCATATCCCCGGCCAAATGCCTTTTTTTTTTTTTTTTTGGGACTGGGACAGGAGCGGGGCAAGGGTAGGGAGGCAGGCGACAACCAATAAGAGGCGTCATTTAATGTGCAGGACAGGGGGGCGCACAGACACACTGTACGATAAAGAAGACAATGTGCTGGTGCCACTCTGACAAGTTGCTGTCCTCGGCAATTGCCTATGTTGCCTATGCCAAGGATTACAGCAATATATGCTTATTTAGTTCTAATGTATTAAAAAATGTATTCAAGCTTTGTCCTTCAAAGTGTCCACCATTTAGCCTTCAGTAGCTTATTTATATAGTCGTACTACTAGCACCACCAAGGTTGAAAGCGGCCAATTTTTTTACAGGGTAGCCGAGACTTGGACATGATACACAGTATCACTATGATACTGTGTGGCTTGATAACTGTACACTGTTAGACTTTTCACTGCTTTTTTACAGTAATATACTGTCAACACTGTTGCCAGCATGTTACTGTAACTAGTCTTTTACAGTAAGTTTACAATACTTGTTGTTACACTTCACAGTAATTTACTGATTACTGTAATTAGCCAGAATTCAACAGCACTGTGATATAAACCAAAGTAACCCTAGCTATAGACTACAAATGACCTTCAATGGATGAAAGTATTGCATCATGAAGTAGCTGCCAATATCCAGCTCTTCCAGGGATCGCCACTGCATTGAAGTCTGGTTAAATCACATATACAGTATTCATTTAAATTCATACAGTATTCATACAGCATTTGTCTTATTCTTTTTCAAAATATCCCATGGTTATGATCAAACCCAACCCTGCTCATGTATATTGTATCCATATATAGCACAGGGTTGCCCAAATCTTCTCCTGGAAATCCTAAATGTAAAACCTCTGACTTTCAGGTGCTCCTTCACACATTTATTAGCTGCATCAGCTGTGTTAGATGTGGGTTGGAATTATGCCTGGGATGGGTTTGTTTACCTTTAGCCCTCATGTGCTGTTCACTACTTAGAAATGGATGTACTCATCGACCCATGCCATCTCTTTTAATTTTATAATGAGACAATTGTACGGTTTATTTTAAAATGCCCAATATATCTTAAATTCGCATCAATTATTAGCAATATAAGCAACATTTATAGAAATAGACACAAAACCCTCTTCACATGCTTGAGCATGTTACTGATGGCAGGTGAGAGTGTAAATAAGCAATGACGGGAAAGTAAAAGCATCTAAATGATTTACGTAAATACATTTTTTAACACTTTTATGACTTGAACATCACCTCTGTAGTATAAATATTTAAATATATAAGAAATTAAGCCAAGCACACATATCTTGTTGGAGATATTATTTTTTAATATTGTTACACCTTTTAGTAAAAATTTAAATAGATTATTTTGCCCCAGACAGAACATAACAGTTTTTAACTCATACACGTTGCATGAATTTAACTTCCTCCTTTTTGACACGATCCTTCTCTTTTTCTGTTCATGCTCATGATTTAAGGTGTCATACCGGGCGAGGCAGGGGATGACGCGCAGCGCCCTGGCCAAGATGGCTGCCGTGTGGGTGCTGTCCTTCCTCCTGTATGGCCCGGCCATCTTGCTGTGGGAGAACGTGACGGGCGAGAGCAACGTCCCCGAGGACGAGTGCTTTGCTGAGTTCTTCTACACCTGGTACTTCCTGCTGTGCGCCTCCACGCTCGAGTTCTTCTTCCCCTTCCTGTCCGTGGCTTTTTTCAACCTCAGCATCTACCGCAGCATCCGCGAGAGGAGGCTCCGCTACCAGCAGGACACGTGCTCGCCCAAGATCCGCGGCATGGTGTCTCCCAAGCGCGAGAGGCTCCGCTTGGTCTCCTACATCTGCCGTGGCTCTCTCGTGACAAACAAGAAGCCTGGTATAGAGGGCGACAATTGTACATCCACCGCAGCACGCATTGACTCTAGGAGCATACGAAGCACTCAGTGTACGCGCCTGATTCAGGACAAGAAGATCGCCAAGTCGTTAGCTGTCATCGTGTGCGTGTTCGCCGTGTGCTGGGCGCCGTACACGCTGCTGATGATCATACGCGCCGCCTGCAGGGGGCAATGTGTATCGCACCACTGGTATGAGGTGACGTTCTGGCTGCTGTGGCTCAACTCGGCCATCAACCCCTTCCTGTACCCGCTGTGCCACAGCAGCTTCCGCAGGGCCTTCACCAAGATCCTGTGCCCCAAGCAAAGGGGCACAGAAACGCCGTTAGATAATGCCTCTAACAACCAGAGATAGCCCAACTCAGTCCATGAGAATGCTGTAAACTTTTCATTGAACACAAAAAAGTCTACATTCGACTTAGACATTTTATTAAACTTAATTTCAAATGATGGTCAGCTATGACTCTTACAGGATTTAAAATGATAGTCAGCTACAACTCTTACAGGATTTAAAATGATGGTGAGCTACAACTCTTACAGGATTTAAAATGATAGTCAGCTACAACTCTTACAGGATTTAAAATGATGGTCAGCTACAACTTCTACAGGATTTAAAATGATGGTCAGCTACAACTTCTAGAGGATTTAAAATGATGGTCAGCTACAACTTCTACAGGATTTAAAATGATGGTCAGCTACAACTTTTATAGGATTTAAAATGATGGTCAGCTACAACTTCTACAGGATTTAAAATGATGGTCAGCTACAACTTCTACAGGATTTAAAATGATGGTCAGCTACAACTTTTACAGGATTTAAAATGATGGCAAGCTACAACTCTTACACAATTTAAAAGGATGGCCAGCTATGACTTTTACACGATTTAAAATGGTGATCATCCAGGACTCCTTCAAGATTTAAAATGTTATCAACTACTACTCTTACAGGATTTAAATTAATAATCTAGGATATTTTGCCAGTCTTCTGCATTTAACTCATTTATATAAACATTACAAAATGGGATTACCAAATGCCTGTCTATTAGAGTAGCCTTGCTTTAATAGATGTTTGAGGTTTATCTGTAACATATCTTGCATCTTCTGATCTCACAAGTGACACCAAATTCTCAGTTCAGTTCTCCACTGTGGACGATATAACACACGTCATACTGCAAATGCACTTTATTCATTATTACTGATGATGTACCATTTAAATCCAACATCATACTGGCTCTCACTTTAACCTTTCATGCCTTCTTATAAAAAATTATTAATTATTATATTGTATTATTAGTGTTGTTGCTGTACTCAAGTAATAAGAATTTCTATACATGTACAACATAAGCAGGCCTGATATGTAATAATGCTTCAGTTACACTAAATGTTTATTTAACTGTGTGTAAAGTGTGTTTGGAAGAAGACTGAGTCCTAAATGTACCTAACCGTGCTGTGTTTATTACTCCACCTTGTGGTGCTGTGATGTTCATGTTGCATGTGCATGTGCATGTGCATGCTGTACATTAGCTTTGCACGCCTTCCTGTGGAGGATCTTCTGCTTTGTAAACTCTGTTATGCAGTATTATTATGTAATTATGTGTGTTTTCAGAACTATTTGTGCTACAAAGTCTTGTGTAATACATCGCATTTTAAGTTGACATTTGAACTTCTGCAGTGCTTTTAGTTGCATAGAGATACAATTGGGAGTCTGTATAAACCAACAGGATGAATATTAAAAGTGGAGTATTGTAATTCAAACAGTTCAAAGTGAATCTCTTTCAGGTGAATCTATTTGAACCATTACTTGAAACTGACCATTGCTCATGTAGTTTATTATTCCCTATTTGGCACATGTATTTACCTCTTAACAAGCCGTTAGTTCAGTTTTTGTGGAGTGTCCTGCATGGTTGGCCCTTGTCGGGGACTGTCAGAGCCAATTAAGTGTGTTGAATCCGACAGGAGAATAAGTGCAGGAGATGAGAAACGGAAGTGATCAAAGCAATCAAACACTATAGGTACTGATACTGTTAACTGTTGTACTATTTTGTTATACTGTTTAGTACAGTAGTATGCAATTTGGGACTTAGGAGCTGCATCTCAAAAGACGGACTTTGAGTACTTTTGGTGCAAGTAGTGTGTTCACACTGGGAAATTCTGCAAGAGGTAATGTACTATTAATACACAGATGATGCACTAGCTGAAGTAACTCCCAAGAAATGAAGGAATGCTGGACACTTTTTGCCCTCGGCAGCCACAGCCTATGCTACATAGTGGAAGTGGAGGAGCCGTCAGATGGCGATACGTTCGATACACTACAAAAATCCAGGTCCTTTATACTTAAGTACATAGTGTAGAGTGTAAGAATATATATGATTCTGCCATACTGCCTCTTCTGGTTTTCTGCTTTTTCTGGTTCTGGTTTTTGATTACAAATGCAGACTACTGCCACCTGCTGGAATGGAGAGTTATTTCCTGGCACAAAACGTATGTGCATGTTGGCCATCAGCTGTCATATTTGCAGTGGGGTTTTTTTTTATTTTATTTTTTTTTATTCTCACTTTTCACAGAAGATGTGAGGCAATGGGACGTGATCATCAGTCAATCTTAGTTGGTGGTACTCTTTTAGGGCCCTTGCATACTGTTTGTAGCCCATTACACTCCTATATGGACCAGGTCTTTATTGGCTTGCCTCCTTACTAATCTCTACATCACATTATTAGTCTCTACATCAACCTTTAAATCCCAAATCTATTTTGCATCCAAAAATTACCCTATCACTCATCAATAGGCATCAATATGCTAAAAAAGTGACATTTAGGTCCAAATTGGCCCCCTGAAAAGTATCTAAGGGTTAAAGTCTCAAAATCACCACGAGTGTTTTCATGGATGATTCTTTGCCATTTCAGCTAAATTGTCCATATTGATTTGAGGGCCTCGAGTAGCAATAGATTTCTTGCTGGGCCGCTGCGTAATGAGGATCAGGGAGTGGCAAATCAGCCTTAACTGCTTGAGAATCCTGAGTGCGATGCAAATTTGCTCGTATTTGTTCATATGATTAAAAGCAAGCTATCAAGATTGCCAGCAGATAAGGGTACTTCTATTGGCACACTGATTTAGGGGCTGTCGAGGGGTTCCCTAAGCACTTACAAGTTACCACAAGAAGCGAATGTAGCCATGTGCATTTCAAGAGGAGGACTAGGTATGTCAATTTTTAATGAGGCACAGCTTTTGGTTAAAAGATGGATGTAAAATGGATGTTGTGTTCCATCACATAATGAAGTTAGCACTATAGAAATGAAAGTTATCACGTTTTTCCTCTTGGCAAAATGTAATGAGCCGTGGGCATTCCTAAGTCTTATTGTTTCGATTTCATTGTGAATGATGTGACACCGCAGTAAACTGTTAATGCTTGTGAATGCCAGCAGCTTTCCGGTGGCAATTTAATGCCATTTTACTTAGACTGAGAAGTTACTGCAGACCAGTGATTTTATGTACAAGCCTCTGTGACACTTATTACAATCATATTATGTAATACTAAAACAATATGTACAATATATGACACAAGCTCTTCCAAACATTATATTATATTACATTACATTACATTATATTATAATGGTAACACAACTTAATTGTGGTGTTCATAGGTCTACATGACATCTGCATAAACCCTTCATAACAACTAACACAACCTGACAGACATTTATAAAGGCTTATTCCAACAGGCGTCAGCTGTCATAAACACTGTTTTCGATGTCGATTTGTCAAGTGACAGAGTTTTTTTGACACAAGGTTGTTATGACACTTTCTGGACTGAATGAAGTTATAACGTCATGACAACTGACTTTGTACCTCATTGAACGTCTGTTATGTTAGAGGCACATAAGGGTAATTATGTGACATAGCCTGCCAAGTGAGTTTAAATCGAAAAATGAGCAAAGGTGAGAACTCTGCAGTGTCTCCTGAACTTGATACGTATGTTATACAGTGCGTTTTCAGGTTGTTCTGTATATTTTTTCTGGCCTTGAGTATTGTGAGTTTTTATTTCTGATTATAAAAAATGTAATACTAATGGCAAATCCATGACTGTAATGGTAGAGTTATGTATATGTTATCTGGCCCTTAAGTAAAGTGTGTTCTATTTTGCTAATTATAAGATTTTTATGAAAACCTATGACAATGTCATGCCACTGTAAAGACAGAGTTATGTATATTTTCTCTGACTATAAATTAGAGTGAGGTTTTTATGTTTGCCACATTATCACCATGATGTGACTGTGACATATACCAGAAGTACAATTAACTACAGTCAGTTTTCATGATGTTCTAATGTAAGTCAGTCTGCAAAGTGCCATAACACAACCTTACATTTACCAGATGCTTTTATCCAAAGCAGCATACAATTGAGCTGAGCAGTTGAAGGATCTTGCTCAAAGACCCAACAGTGGGAGCTTGCAGAGCCCAGATTTGAACTCACAACCTTCTAATCAGTAGCCCACAGCCTTAACCACTGGGCCATGACTGCCCACCACAACTTGACATTTAAAGCAGTCTTTATGACAGCTGAAGCCTGTTGGAATACCCTTTTATAAATGTTTATGTAGATGTATGTCAGTTGTCAGGAAGGGTTTTTTGTAGGTTTCATGTAGCCCTATAAACACTGCCCTTAGGTAAAGTTTTACTATTATAATTTAATTAGGATTAAATACAGGACATTAGTTAATTACATTTGAAGAGGAAATCAGGTGACCTATTTCTTTGTGTCATTCTCTCTTCTGCTGGTCCTCAACACCACTCCATCTCCCCCCACTTCTACTGTTAAATTCAGAATAGACTTTAAGACCCTGTCCCCATCTTCATTCTCTTTTACTGTGCTTTAATGTCGTCCACCAATGCCTTCTTTTTCAGATTTGCCTGTTGACACCACTGTGTGCAACCTTCTTCACAGCTCCCTCCACATCTCTGGACTTATTCTGCCCTTTCACCTCCAAGCCAGTGAGACCGACGCCTTCCAGTCCCTGGCTGTCTGACATTCTTTGGTCTGAAAGAACAGCATTTCACAGTTCTGTGAGAAAATGGAGGAAATCCAGCTTGCCTACAGATCCTGCTAAGTATCCCTAACCCCCCTCCTTCCCCTTCCACACTTACTCTGACTTCATAATGCACTTTGCTCAGAAGGTCACTGACATTCTGGCATCCTTCAGTTATCCAGCCATGGAGCTTACCCATGTGCTCAACACGGGTCCAATTTTTCACACATTCAAGTCACTCACTGAAGAAGAAGTGGTAACGCAGATGACCACTAATCGTCCGACAACCTACTCACTTGACCCAGTACAGCTACACTTATCCAGACAATCTCCAGCGACCTTGCACCGAACGTGACCACTATGAACAATGCATCTCTGTTAAGCGGTCTGGTTCCTTCCATATTTAAGTCTGATCAAGTCACACCTCTGCTTATTTTTTTTATTTTTTTTTACCCCTTTTTCTCCCAATTTTAGTCATTGACAATTTCCATCCACGAGCTAGTTCTCCCCTATCGCACAACATCTACCAACTGGGGGAGGGCGAAAGCTAACACGTGCTTCCTCCAAGACACATGAAGCCAGCGAACGCTTTTCTGTTGCATCACTTGGGAGCCCTGTCCTCATCCTTCTTGACCTGTCTGCTACCTTTGACACTGTGAATCACCAGATAATTATTTCCACTCTTGTTGACTTGGGGATTGGGAGCTACGTTCTGACAATGGTTTGCGTCCTACCTACAGGATCAATTCTACTACGTAGCTTGGAGAGGTTTAGTTTCATCACCTTACAGCCTTTCTAATCCCTCAAGGGTTAGTTCTTGGGCCACTCTTAGTCTCAGTGTTACACCGATGACATACAACCTTACTTCTCTTTTCCTCCACCCACCTCCCAGGTTTTTCAGAAGATATCTGACTGCCTTTCTGACATATCTTCCTGGATGACAACCCATCATCTGAAAATCAACCTTGACAAAACTGAACTAATATACCTACTGGCAAATAACTTCCCTCTGGTGGACCTGTCAATCATCATTGACAACCTTACAGTCCATCCGACCCCACAGCTAAGAATCTTGATGTGATCTTAGATGATGGGCTTAACTTTCCGATCACATCACATCAACCACCAGATCCTGTACATTTCGTCTTCATAACTTCAGAACATTTTCTGACAACAGAATTGGCTCAACTTCTTATACAATCTCTAGTTATTTCTAGACTCGTCTACTGAAACTTGCTGGTCTCTCCTCTACGGCGTATTTGGAATGCACTGCCCGCCTGGTTCATAACTTCCCAAAGTTTCCTCATGTGACCCCCCTGTTAAGGTCACTCCACTGGCTTCCTGTCTCAGGAAGAATCAGATTCAAAACTCTTGTCTTTGTATTCCAGGCGTCAAAGGGCTCTTCACCATATTATCTACGCACCCTGGTTCAAAACTACACAACTGCATGCCAACTCAGGTCTCCAACTTTTTCCTTCTCTGAGGTCATAAGACGCTCGCAACGCAAGGTCTCGCTGCTACAGCATCAGGGCTCCTAAGTGGTGGAACAAGCTTCCCCCTCCACTCCAAATGGCCCCATGTCTCTATTCCTTCTGTAAAAATCTAAAGACTTTCCTCTTCCGACAGAGTAACACATTATTTTAATTTATTTGTATTATTATTTATGCACTTTGGTTTGAAATTGTCCTTTTCATAAACTGATTGTCTTTTGTATTCTTTATGCACTTAGGTTTGAACCACTCTAGCACTCTACAAACTAACATTTAACTTTCATTTTCATTGTCGTCTATTGTCTTTCAGGTTATGAATCCTTGCAGCTGTTTGTGAAGTCGCTCATTTTGCAGAGCATCTGCTAATTGAATAAATGTAAATAAATAAAACCATAACCAGCTGAGTGAACATAAATTTGAGCTGAACATGGATTTGATATATTTATTTCATGAGTCACTGATTCTTGAGGTTTTTAAAAAATTAATTCTGAACCATTAGTTTGCTGCAATTACTGTATGATTTGCAAAATACCTCAATTTGTGGAATTATTGCCTGGTAAAAGAAATTACTTTGGAGTGATTATACCACGAATGTCAGTCTTCAGTTTTTGTGTTTCCCCTTTTCTGTAATTAGCTGTTGCGTTGAATCAGGTGTGCTCAATGAGCTAGAACTCTAAACTCCGCAGTTCTGTGGCTCTCCAGGACAGGACTGGAATCTGACACCCCTGACGTGACCTCTACCTTCAGTCATATTCCTTTTGCTGCACTATCAGCCTTTGGCCACTAGAAGTCACTGTTCATCTTTCTGCTCGGCTTTGTTTACTGTAGCGCACCATCTCGCATGCATGGACACACATTGTGTGGTGTTACATTGCTGTAATCGTTATAATTGTTATCAGCCCGTCTTCGGCATGACCTTGAGCTGTTTAACAGATATTATCGACAGCTTGGCAAATACAAGAGTCAGTTCTTGGACGGTTTTTGCGAGTCTGACAATTGGCAACCGTTTCCATTGAATGGAGATTCATATTATTCTACTGTTACTGTTAAACATGGGAATTTTATGGGTTATTCTGATGTGCGCACCATTTCACTATAACCTATAAGCCCATCTGCAAATTCTAGGTCATTTCTGGGATACTACAGCCCTTCAACACATTTGTTCACACTGTCAGTTGTGACCTTAAAGCTCAAAATGCTGCCCTTAAAATGTATGCATTCATACAAGTGGAATATTTTTGACAACATCTTTTGAATTAAACAAGCTAGGGGAGGAACATTTTTGCTTTTCATTACTTACAGATAGAAAATTTATGTCTACCTCTGTTTATTAACGCTTTATATTTTTCCCTCACAAACTGGCCACGATGGACAACAGCTTTGTGACTAACTATGCAAACAAAATGTTGATTATTGCAAACAGCAGCATTTTGAAAAATATTGACAGTTAATAATAACAGTTTACAAATCTCCCTCACCAGTCAATAAACAGAGATCTGCCATCATTCATGGCCAATGCAGACACCCAGTTAGTACCAGTTTGATCAGTGAGAGCGCTGCTTTTCTGTTTTTCAGAAATGTTCATCCTGATGATATCGATTAGCCATGATAACTCCTCCATGCTGACCTCAGATCAGCCATTAGTGCCTAAGGGTGGCCACTTCTTTGTGATCCTACTAACATATTTAGCTTTATAATCAACTTCTGAATCTTCAAACCCTTTTTAAGTCCATGCTATTAAGTTGAACACTGCATTTTGAGGTGCATTGTGGGTTGCCAGTTGTTACATAGTACCTCTATATTTCTCCTTTCCTCTCTATAGATAAATGTTTTGCAAACTTTAAGCACATTTCTAGAGTTAATGTGTTTCCATTACTTACGGTTATGCGAACATTCTGAAGAGGAGCAACAAGATGATGCCATTAAAAGTGCGTCAGACAAACACACACACACACAGGGATGGAGACATCAAAAATTCAGACAAAAAATCAATGATTATCTCATCAATTATCAATTATTATCTCATCCTCTCTCTCTATCCATAAGCCAAACTTTCTTTTTATTCCTGCTTTCTTATGCAGGGTTGCCAGGTTCACAGTTTTCTTGCGGAAATTAAACCACTTTTGACTTGCTGATGCAGGTTTATTTTTTTTGTCTGCAGTTTGGGCCATTTTGCATTCATTAGTTTGTAGATAGTTTGCATTCATTAATAATGTAGATATTGATTAATGTTTTTCAAGCCAAATAGTTGCAGACAGTAAATGCATGGTCTATTAAGTATGTATGTGGGCAGTGGTTGAGATTAAAATGTAGTTAATTAACAGGTGAAATCGTTTATCAGTAGATTAAGGTATTCTAACTATGGTAGAGTCACACAAAATAAAAATAATAGACTACTTTCACTGTATGAATGTACTTGTGCATCCTAATAGGAATTCTTTATTTATGACCACACATGTAATAATGCGAGACGATTTTAGGACCTTGGTGTTTAGGAAAACTGTGTCGTATTAATACTACCTTTAAAAAATATTACAATATATTTTGCAAAGGTAGTCATGATTTTGGAGTTTAATACATGGTTTGGGTGTCACGTTCTGGCGGTGCGGGGGTGTGGACACAAGGGCGAAGCCGCTTTGCACATTAAACATCTTTATTAACTTCACAGAACTGGGTTTTAAACATAAACTATGCACGCCGTGAACGGTGTGTAGACACACAAAACAGAAGACAACACAGGACGGAAACAAGCAGGTATTTAAACACTTAGAAATCAAGTGAAGACAGACGAAGACATAACTCACGTGACAGGGACAACTAAACATAAACATTAGCGAGTGGCGGCCGTCGCCATAGTGATGGCCACGCTATGTCCCGCGCACAGCCATGCGCATGACAGAGCCCCCCCTCTACGGCACTGATCCCGCAGCGCCCCAAAAAGCAGTCCTGGGTGGGCCCCGGGCCCGTGGGGCCCACGTCCCTGTCCGGGTGGCGGCCCGGAGGCCGGCCCTGGGCTGGGGACCAGCAGCCCGGAGGCTGGGCGATGACGTCCTCAGCTGCGGCGACGGACACCCGGGGGCTTCCCACCGCGGTGTCTGGAGGCAGAGTGGTGTCACAATTCCCGAAGCTCGGGGGCGAAGTGCTGGTCTCCTCGGCGGCGGCGACGAACATCGGGGGGCCTCCCACCACGGTGTCTTGAGGCCGAGTGGCCTCGCCCTCCCCGAAGCTTGGGGGCGGTGTGGAGACGCCCACAGCCTGGGCCCCAGTCGGCGCTTCGCCTGCCAGGGAGAGCCCCCGAAAGAGCTCCGCCAGCCAGTCCATGTCTGCGCCGGACACCCGGGGGTCTCCCCCCGCAGTGTCTGGAGGCGGAGGAACGTCGTCGTCCCCGAAGCCCGGGGGCGGTGCTATGACGTCCTCCCCTTGCTCGGGAGGCGGAGGAACGTCGTTGTCTCCGAAGCTCGGGGGTGGCGATACGACGTCCTCCCCTTGCTCGGGAGACGGAGGAATGTCGTCTTCCCCGAAGCCCAGGGGTGGCGCTACGGTGTCCTCCCCTTGCTCGGGAGGCGGAGGAACGTCGTCGTCCCCGAAGCCCGGGGACGGTGCGGTGACGCCCTCCCTGGGGACTGGCGGTAGGGCAGAGTAGGACACCCGGGGGCCACCCTCTGCGGCATCCGGTCACTCTGCTACGCCTCCTACAGCGTCCAGAAGCTCGGCCATGCCTCCCACAGTGTCAGGGAGCTCTGCAACGCTTCCTACGGCGTCCAGAAGCTCGGCCACGCCTCCCATGGCGTCCGGGAGCTTGGCCACGCTTCCTACGGCGTCCGGGAACTCGGCCACGCCTCCAACGGCGTCCGGGAACTCGGCCACGCCTTCTGCGGCGTCAGGGACGGCCTCGGCGGCCGTCGATAGCCCCCCCCTCCAAAATATTCCAGCGAACCACCCCCCTCTGCTCCTGGGAGGCTGGCGATCCCGGCTGGGTCGGAGCCGAGCTGCATCTGCGGCTGGTTCCGGAGGCATCACAGAGGAAGCGCGACGAGGGGGGGGGGGGTTTCGGGGGGCGCAATCAGCTGCTGGAGAGACTGGCGCGGGGCCACGATCGGGGTGGCGGCTGGCGGCGGCGACTGCTTCCTTGGCGGCCGCAGTGTACAAAGCGTCGATCCTCCCAGGTGGCGAGGGGCTGCCCCGACGTGGTGACCAGCGCCATGAGGGCATTGCTGTCTGCGAACGAGCCGATGTGCTCCGCGAACTCATACCGCAGCTCCTCCAGGTTGGCTGTTGTCGGGCTGCGGCTTGCTGCGTCCTTTTTGCCGATCTTCTGTTCTGTCACGTTCTGGCGATGCGGGGGTGTGGACACAAGCGCGAAGCCGCTTTGCACATTAAACATCTTTATTAACTTCACAGAACTGGGTTTTAAA
>JAOUQW010000040.1:2445694-2456916 GCA_028565825.1 Olivaichthys viedmensis | reverse complement strand
TTTCTGTCTAATATTATCAATTTTGTCATTGAAAAAATTCATAAAATCATTGCTACTACATATTGTTGGTATTTGCAAGTAAATATCAGAGAGAAAGTTCCAAGTAGAACCCCTTTAAGAAGTTAAGAATCTTTAACTATCTGAAGAACCATCGAGGAACCCTTTTTTCTAAGCATGCACTCTTGCTTATTAGAATTTCTACAAATCTTTTGTGTTGGAAAACATGTGCTGTGTTACAATTTGTATGAATTAATGGCAACATCTTGGGATTTTATCCAAAGTCCTGGGAAAAGCTATGGCTATTAAAAACATCACCATTTCTATTGATATGAATGAGTTGTCGTGTAAATGAGTATTGCAGCAGTGCATTTCTTTTTAATAAGGACTTCTGCAAATGTTCCTACGGTTTTACTATATTTGAAGAAGCATCAAAGGCCTTTAATCTGACAGGCTAAAATATTGTAGAAACCATACCTCACACTCTTTTATGACATTGTCATTTTTATATTATGCTACCTGTTAACGACCGGTATTGAATTGTGATCAAGCCTTCATTATTTCATGGTTTATTGTGTTTGGTCTGAGTTCAGGAGGACAGACTGAAGGTCCTTTACAGGCAGGCCAATAGATGAGCAATTATTAGTCATGTTTCATTCTGCTTCTTCAGTTTGTGATTGTTAGGCTGCATGTAGGGGACTTGAGACCACCTGTGTGCTCCAAATCACTCCATATCCTCTAGCGAATGGAGAAACCCCACTGAGCGAATCTAACACTGAAGGTGCTGCATCTTTTAATTTTTATTGAGCATCCATCCATAGATCCATTCATTCAGCAAGCGGCCCATCTGTTTATCCAGCCATCCATCCAGTCATGAATCCAGCAAGCTATTTGTCCATATTGCAGACCATACATCCAGACATCTATCTATTAAGTCATCCATTCAGTAATCCATCCATTCAGCCATCCAAACAGCCAGCCATATATCCATCCATCCATCCATCCTCTATTCACTAATCTATATATTGATCCATTTATCCACCCATTAGTCTATTCAGCCATTCATACAACAGTCTCTCCATCCATCCATCTAACCATTTTTTTAATCTATTCGGCAAGCTATACATTGATCCATCTGTGCACCCACCAATCTATTTAGCCTATTTGGACGCACAATTTCATGTGACAATGAGATACAAACTTGAATTCATGAAATTGTAATGTGCATGTGTGCGCAATGTACTTTTTTCGTGCTTTCAATTAGCTATTTTGAGATTTTTATTTTATTTTTTTAATTATCTTGGCTTCTACAGGGAAGATTCATACGATTAATTATTATAGGCTATAATGACATATTTATATATTTAAAATTGACCTCGAATGGCATTCAATAATTTTTTTGGATTTACATGGCCTAAAACGTGTTTCAGGGTGAATTATTGTGGTTACAACAAACTGTCAGACGCCAGTGCTGGACTTAATACAACTCCTGTATGAATTAATTCAATTCAATTCAATTCAATTTTATTTGTATAGTGCTCTTAACAATGGACATTGTCACAAAGCAGCTTTACAGAAATCCGGATGTAGATCTAGATCCCTAATGAGCAAGCCAGAGGTGGCAGAGCACAGGATAGGCTTCATGATTACAGTTGCAGTCCGTAGGAGATGCAAGTCTGCAGTATCCAGGTGAGATTATCCATTTAAGTAGGAAGCGAATACCAAGTCTTTAAGTTCTATGACACGCAGGAAGCGCAACTCCTGCATGTCAAAGTTTAAATTGCCTCCTGTGTCCTCATTCCCTCAAAATCAACCAATTACCAAAAACCGTGATTGCAAACAAAGATACAGCATCATGGAGTCCTCCCCTTCACGGAGGTGATCAAGTACCTTGCCAGTCTACACCAGCAAAAGGAACGACAGGAGATTCAGAGCTTGCTGCAACCCTCAGGCTCTCCTCCGGCCCCACGTTACCCTGACAAAGATGACACCACAGGACGAGCCGGACGCACTCGTGGAGCTCTTTGAGCGGGTAGCGGCTGCATGAGGGTGGCCAGAGAGGGAGTGGGCAGTTTGACTGCTACCCCTGCAGTCTAGAGAAACCCAACTCATGGCCCGAAGATGCAGTTGGAGTACGAGAGCCTGAAGAGAATATCCTGCAGCAGGTCGGTCAGACCCCTGAGCAACACCAACAGCAGTTCTGGACCCTGGCGCTCAGTGAGGTTGGCCGCCCATTTGCCTTCGTTACAGCAGCGCCGGGATGCAACTTTGTACAGCAACTCTGGGATGCCAAAGGCAGATGGGTCGGCCGGTTCTGTGTGGACTTTAGAAAAGTAAATGCGATGTCAAAATTTGACGCTTATCCAATGCCATGCGTTTATGAACTGCTTGACCAGGTGGGTTCTGCTTGTTTTTATTCAACATTGAATTTGACTTAGGGCTATTGATAGATCCCCTTGACTACAGTATCCCTTGAAAAAATGGCCTTTTCCACTTCGTTTGGCTTTCATCAATTTGTCACCCTTTGTTTTTTTGGGACACCGGCCACATTTCAACAACTCATGAACAGATTCTCATCCCTCAGAGGCACACGCAGAATCTGAGAGCTGTCCCAAGATCCTTGAGATGGGCGTGACAAAAAAGTGTGCAATTGAACGGGTGGAAGTACAGTGCGGTGGGCAAGTGCGGCCTGCCAAAGGTCCAAGACCAAATAGGAGGTGAAGCAGTTCTTGGGGCTGGCTTCTATCATCATAGGTTTGTGCCTAATTATTCAGACATCACCAGCCCCCCGTCCTCATTCACCCCAAATCAACCAGGGTTCTACAGTTTGGTATGTTTGTTCTTTATACAGTAAGCTACTGTGTGTTAAAAATATTGTAGAATATTTCCACAGAACTGCCACACGTAGAAATAATATTTTCTGTGATGTCAATGGTAGAACAGTGTTCCATATATCAATATATCATTACACCACTTCCTCGTACATATTAAATTAGGCATTGTTTTAACAGTTTAACATGTTTGGTGAAACAAGAGACATTTTACAGTGTATTCAGTGTGTATATAGTTGGGAAACATTTTTGCTCCCTCACCTCCTACTCTCAAAAAAGCAAAAGCTATCTTAGATGATTCCTCCCACGTCTTACACACTGCTATTGAATGATTCCCATCAGGCCAATATTTTTACTGCCTTCCTAGCAGAAGGCATGGAATTAAATAGAACTGAAATTAAATTGGATTGTGGGTTTTTGCTCCTCCATTATTATCGGAACAGCTGGGCATGACTAAATATTGGAAATATGGGAAAATCTAGCTATATATGAGAAAATGCAGTAATTACACAAAGAATACATATCACATTTCTGACAGTCCCTGTCCATCACACGCACACACACAAATTCACAGCACTACAGAGTCATATCGTCATACAATTTTAATGTTTTTTTTTTTTTTTTTTTTTTTAAATGTTTTCATCACATGAGAACACAAAAAAAGAGGTCTAGCAAATTCAGACCCCGGTTAATATTTGTATATAACATTTCCCCCCCCCCCGTTAACACCAGAAGTTGTCTCCCTTGGTAAAAGTTTGATTTCCCAAAGTCTTGTGGCTGAATTGACAGTCACTTGTCAAGCGCCTTTCGACCATGAACATCCATGAAAGTATGGAGTGTTACAAAAGTGCATTTCAGATTTGACTAATGCAAAACCGGTATATACCAGAGATCCATGAGTATACTGTACAGATTACCATGTCTCACAGCATGTATAGAACAATAGCATAGCAACAGAAACGACTCGGCTTGGCTTACTCGTGTACTAGAAAGTACAGGTTTTTATTTTCTGACCAGAACCTCACGAGAGGGCAATGAAGTGATAGCAGCCAGAACGGACCCGAAACAGAGGACAAATTTATCCCCCCATCGCACTTCTGACAATGAGGAAAAGAAAGGAAGATTCCAGTCATATCCAGTCATATCCAGCCTTCGGCGAGGGGTAAACATTAATAACAGAAATGTACAAGTGGGGTTGTGTGGAGAGCAGTTTCTCAACCAGAGGAAGGGGGAATGAAGAATGGGTCACACCTGTGAATTCTTGCCAACCCAAAGAGTTCTTTCAATATTTCGTTTAATGAGAAACTGTTTTTGCATATATCAAGTATCCCTTCTGTCTTTTATCTGTAAGTTTCCATTAGATGTGTGATCCACAATGTACTCCACGTACTTCAGCTGAGGTGTGTAGTTTTTTGTAAAAAGTTCTACTCAGGCCATGCTGGTGATCAGGCATTCCATCCCAGGGCTCGAGAGGGTGCATCACAGACAACCGGACGTTTATCAGCCGTCGAAAAAAAACTGTCCTCTTCATGTCGAAGGTCTCTGGCTGATGATTTGTCCATTTATAATGGTTTAAACAAAGTGTAATACTTTTTTTTTTTTTCTCAACAAACAGTATGTACAATAGCGACCGCAAGAACGCGTAAGAGCTGACAAACAGCAAGACAGAAAGAACAGTATTTACAAACATGTTGGATTAACAATGTGCCAACATCCAGATTCACATAAATGTGTCCTTTTTTACCTTCGGCTTTTTATAAATTTTTTTCGTTAACTGAAATGAAAATTTCAGTGCAAAATTGACAAAAAGAGCACAATGATTGGTAGATTGGCGGAGTCCAGATGCTGTTGACGAGACTCTTCTCCATGGTGAGTTGATCTTCCTTGTTAGCTGCTGCTGTGCTGGCTCAGAGTATGATTCTGCACAACACAGAAAAAAGAAGAAACCATGCACAGATATCAGTCAACATGCAGAGATGAAGAAATGTCAGCGCATCCAAAGAAACATGCATAGATATCATTATAAATTTAATCAAAAAATTTCTATTTAAATATTGCTTGGACTATTTTTGTTTTCTTTGCTTTTTTTGCTTAAAACATTTTTGATTATCCCATTTCTTTTATTAGATTTTTCACAAATTAATTATAACTTTTATTATCATATAATGGCACAAGTATGTCAAATCAGTCTCATCATTTTGTATCAGGTTATGCACTTTTCTCCTCAAAAACATCTTACCATTCCTAATTTATTTGCCCAAATAAAGTTGCCATATTAGTTTTCCTATCCAATGAAACATCTTCCTTTTACAGCACAATCATTTTGCTATTTTTTACTGACAGGAAATGCATGCAGGACATCCACCCGGACTTCTTAATCAAACGAATAATACTGAATAGAAAATTTGTCTGATGGACATGTTTGGCGTTTCCATTATCTGAATCCAATTAGCAGAGAATGGAGTTGAATTTGCATGGGGATCGATAAAGCTCGGCCCTGCGCGGCGTCAGATACGGTAAAGACACAGACGCGGTGACGCGCTAGAGCTGACAAAACCCCTCAAACCGCGACGTCTCAATCCAAATGCAAATGCCCAGGGATCAATGGCTGTGGCCATGACAACCAGCCAGGAGCTGTGTCTTTCTCATACAAGCAGAATGAGGTGAATAACATCATCATTTCCTGGTTTTGTTTCAGCCGTGCTGAACAACGGCTCTTTCAGAACAGCTGAGAATCGCTGTTAATTAATACATAACGGATGGTTTTATCCAATAAGGAGACCGAAGGCTCAAGTTGAATCTCTATGTGCTTTCACTGAACCATGATGCTCAGTGGCGTTGATAAAACACTAAATTAATGCGCACACTATAGTTGATCCAAGCAGTGATTATAGTGCAGGTCTAAATGATTCACAGTGCTGGCTGAAATAAAAATGGGCAAACCTGGAGTTAAAAAGAATAGAGGACTTTGAAAATGAAAAATCGATGAGAAAAATGAACAATAAAAGCCCAGTCATTTGTCACCTCCAAATGATTAGGCTCTTACTGTTCATTTCTCATTGATTTTTCTTCCCTTCCAGCCCTCTATTTCATATCAGATATTAATATGCACAACCAAAGCAAATTTTAATTTGACATGAAAAACAAAGAAACCTTTAGATTTATCAGCAGAGGTAACTGCATGCAAATTACAAGTATTTTGTTTGCCCTCGGATCTAGTTTGGAATTATCCAGGCATGAAATCAAATGGCTGGGGGAAAATCAAAAACGGCGAAATGCAACGTCTCGACTAGGACCTGCGAGGAAACGATCTTCTGAGATAACACACCGACGCTGATTAAGTGTACACACAAAGATGCACACGAAAACAGAGGTGCACCTGTGCACTAACAAAAGCGCATGCACACAAAGGAGCAGTGGGCAGTGGCGGGGGAGCCGCGCCATACGGAGGGAGTCTCTGTGAAGGGAAGTGTGGACCGGCGGGGCAGTGGAACTGGTGTCCCTGGTGGGCCGAATCCAGGTCATCTTTTGAAGTGACTGCTAATCCCTTTAATGCAAACTACATGCCCCACTTGCTGTGCTCGCTCTAAAACGCGACCTTGGATGCCTCTAACTGGCATGGATCAAGTACACCTGTCGCAATGTCGCCTTATTAGTAACAAATAAAATACAACTAAAAAATCAACCTTGTAGACTAAACAGCAGCGCAAATATATGAAACTGACGGTGTGCTCTAATGAACCCATGAATTCATGCTATCAACATGAACACACAATATGCTAAGTTAAGTGGTTAAAATCATGAGAACGCTGTTGCTAGGTAACAGGGAAATATGGACAAGCATTGAAGCTGTAATTCAGCTAGCTAGCATATAGCCGTAATGTCTTTTATACGAACAATGTAAAGGCAGAGTGACAGTGGAAACAAGACAAAACAGTCTGGAATATCAACATTTACCTCAGATGCGTTGGTAAATTACTTATAAAAGACTCGGTACAACTAATATTATACTGTAATTTCACTTAGCATTGACCGCTAAGCGAACTTCCATGGGTTCTATACTGAGAATTGTCAACATTACGTCACTCGTGAACTCCAAGCTATCAGAAAATTTCTACCTCAGAAGTCGTGAATACTACAAGAGTGGGCCGTTCATATGAAATCATGTCGTAAACATGGTAAACACAACGCCATTTGAACGCAACTATAAGTCTTTATAGATTTGTGGCTGTATAAGACAGATTAGCCATTCACACATCTACAAATAAAAGGTATTGCTGTGTCTATTCACCAATGCGCAAAAACTGAAAAGGTTGATGCCCTTTAAATAGAAACAGGTTGACTTTGGAAATAGATTAAACTCTTTTGGTGTTACATAATACCTAATGTTGCTTTCACCTTCATGGTCTCTCCAGCTTTGGGCTGTCAAGCGCAATCCCAGTTTACTCTCCTTCATCCCCAAATCCACCTCACACTTCCGTTTTCCCCTGCCGCCATATGAAAAGCATTTAGGCAGGACCCGATTACGCTGGGACAGGCAGGGTAATAGGAAGTTTGATGCCGAGGGCAGGGGCAAAAAAAAAAAAGTGCGTGAATGTGTCTGTGTTCAAACCGCGGCCCTCACTTTCACTCCACTCTGAGTGGCTGAGGCAGCCATTATCGGACGGAGGCAGCGAGATACCGAGTGAGGGAGGGAGAGGGTCTCTCCTGAGACCCCCCACCCCCCTGAACCTCCTCCCCTGGTAGAAGGAGGAAGGAGCAGAGCTGCAGCTTCCTTAATGAATGCGGTCCATTACCCATCAGCCCTGCTCGTCGGCTGCTCCCCAGCCCCAGCGGCCTGGGGCTTCAAATGGCAGGATATTGACACGCGGAGCCGCAAAGTGACTGAGCGAGTGTGTGCTGAGGTGTTTGTGGCGCATGGGGGGAGAGAGAAAAAGAACATGTGTGTATGTGAGAGAGAGAAAAAGATCGAAAGGGGAGGGACAGAAAGAGAGAGAGAGAGAGAGAGAGAGAGATAGAGTGTGTGTAGGTGTGTGAGTGTCTGCCCGCATTATTGTGTACAGGCATTTGTTGCTGTGTGTGTGTGTGCACACTCAAGTGCATGCCAAGACCCCAAAGGGATGCGGCTCCTTGGATATAATGTAGGGCTCGCAACAGCTATTAAAGGGGAAAATAAAGCCTCATGGGGGAGAAGTGGTCTACCTCTTCCTTTAAACATGTGACGATCTCTCTCTCTCTCCTTTCTCTCTCCTCCCTTTCTCTCTCCTCCCTCTCTCTCTCTCTCACTCACTCTTCAGGCATTCTCAAGGACAGCGTTAAATGACTTCAGTGGCAGCCATGCAGGCTGGAGAGAAGTGAAAAAAAGGAAAGAGAGGAAGAAAGACAAAAGGGAAAAGACAAAGCCTGCCTCTGTGACTGAAACTACCCAGCGTGTTTTGGCGAGATCGAACGACGGCCCCGGTCTCGCTCCGAGCATCTCAATTATTATCTGTATTAAAAATCTGAATACTGGAGTGTGTGTTGCGCTCACTCCATCAGCTGTCCTCATAATGAATATATGGCGGAGTGTGTAAACATGGCGGATTCAATTCAGAAGAGCGTATTATTACACCCACTCCAAATTACTATCTACAGAGACGCGGCACGGCCTAGAGACAGAAACAAATCAATACCGCAGCAAGAACGCTAACACAATGAAGGTGGCGCGCCACTTGAATATGTGTTCGCATCCACACAATCTCTGATAACTCGCAACGCGGTTTCCAACGGCAAACCCGCTCGAATCCTCATTTTATATTAAACATTAATCTCCTATTTACATGTTATATTAAAAAAGCTCACAACTTCATGTGTACTTATGTGTTTCTGGATTTGTTCTGCGTGTGTGTGTGTGAAAACTGTGAGCTCGTTACAGAGAAGGCCTTTTCTAAAAAATAATGAAATCTTTGTAGGGCCTTTTCAAAATAATCACACAAGGTCAACGACTGAATTCTGGCAGGAAGAAAAGAGTAAAAACAACTGCACGGAATGTCAGCTTTATTTTGTACGAACACAATTTTTTGTATTTTATGTTCTACGAGTATCTTTTGTTAACATTTTCTCAAATCATTTTTCTTACCCTAGAGATGACATGACGCATCTTACTCACCACTGTCTCAAGTTTATCTGTTACTGGGGAACAATTATTTTAGCTGTGAATGCTTCCTGTCTTCTATTTTAAACAGAATTACACAAGACTATATTAGAAACAGCATCAACATATTGTGCAAGAAAAGTTTGTGTGAGGTTTAATGTGGACCAAAACAGGTAACAAGCCTGAAAACTAGATATAAATTAGCCATAATTCTTGTTTATACCAACATGTATCATTACTCTTAAATAGAACAGGTTGGGTTGGTTAAAAATCCCATTCTCTCATACATACATGTTAATTTACAGAGTTTTAGGAGTTTTATGTCACAAACATGGCCGAGTGATGAGCGGTTTAGGTTTTGTCGTATTACCCACCTAAATGTGGATAAAATCTGGCACTGATGAGTAATCCTTAATTTACCAGCCACTTTGGCGGGGTAACTTTATGGTTCTGCTCATCTACTCAAAACAGTGTGCGTATTATATAGGCCTAGTCTATACTCATAGTATATCTCCTTGTGCATGAACATTTTCAACAGTTTACTTCATGGCTATATATGTAAAATGTGATTTCATTACGCTTCATCTGTTCTTACCTTGCGGATGCTTAGCTAAGCCAAATGTGACGACATACAGTAGGGTATAGAGAAAAAAGACTGGGTCAAATAGCACCCAATAATCGAGAAGAGTGCGAAGAGAATAATAATGATAAAAAGTGAAAAAAGAACCTTCGATGCTTAAATGAAAAGTAGTAAGTGGCTTGGGTATGATGACCCAGCTAACAAGCTAATGTTTTGTTAAAACTAAAAATGGCAACAGAAAAAAACAACAACATAATTTGTAGTAAATAAATCAATTTAGAGAGTATGTTTTGGATGGTTAACATTCAACTGAATAGGACTGAAAATTAAAAAATTGCATTACATTTGTTGCAACAGCACATGATAAATGGATTATTAATAAATAACTGTTTGTATTTCATACATTTAAGATATATACAAATGTATACATGCTGACTGACTTCCAAATTTGGAGAACAACTAGGCACAGAGGGAGGTGAGCTCATTTCAAGCTTCGGTTGTGTGACTGGTTTTCACAATTTTTACACCATCTTACGCCATTAGAAACTTTCCTATGACTTGGAGCTCCCAAGCTTGGAAGAAATGACTGTTTTCAGTGTTTTGTTCCATGGCTATGCCCAGCATTTTGCAAAGTTCTTCCAAGTTCACTTCCTGTTCTTCTCTCATCTCCTACTCAGATCTTTTATCCCACGCTGGACAACTACACTTAAGCAGTCAATTCTCCACTCAATTAGGTTTACTCTCTTCAACACCTCTGTAGTGCTTTACTCTTCCCTCTCTTTCCCTCTAGTCTACTTCAGTCACTGCTATCCTTTCATGCCATTACATCATTTTGTACCAGGGGGTTGATGTGTTTGGCGGTCGGGGGTCGTGGGTGGAGGGCTGGGTGGAGAAAACAAAACCTAGCAGCGTTTCGCTGAAGACCATGCAAACAGGTGCAACAATGTCTGGAGAGTGTTAGGCTTTTGGCTGAGGGACCAGAAGGATAGAAAGAGAGAGAGATAGAGAGAAAGTGAGAGAGAGGGGCTACATGGCCAGGAAGCTGCTGTTGATTTATTAAGGGATCGTTAGTTTTGGCGGCTCCCATTTCTCTGGCGCTTATCGATATGGTTGGGCGATGGATCGGCCGGCTGGGTTTATAGGACACGGTGAGAGGTGGATGTTTTGCTTCCTTGCCACCTGGGAGAAGTCCAAAATAAGCTACCGGCAATCTTAAAGGTTTCCTTTAAAACTGTTAAGAACTGATACGCCATAGAGAATAAAAAGAACAAAAGTCACATACAAACCTTATATAATTTCTCCTTAATCTGACTCATCTATGGTGTATAAAACATCACCTTGGCATAGACAACAACACTGTTAGCTGTATTATAGGTATAGTTAGTCTCCCTATTGTACATGGTGCTGTTCTCAAAAGCTGGAGAGCGATCCCTGCTATCAAAAATCATGGAAACCAATAGAGGTTTCTCTTGGTTTCTGGTGGTTTTGTAATGACATATTGTGTTTTCCATATGGGTTGATCTCACAATCAGTGGCATAACTACCGGCAGTGCAGGGGGGGCAATCGCACTGGGGCCCATAGCATGAGGGTACCCGTGGTGATCGGCCTATTGACGTCTTTGGGCCCCTTATATGTCAAGTTTAACACCACCTATGGCTTATAAAGCAGATCCGATAATTT
>JAOUQW010000040.1:2417552-2437064 GCA_028565825.1 Olivaichthys viedmensis | reverse complement strand
ACTGTCGTGTATTTGCACTTTATGTAGTCCTGTATAGCGTGCTGCTGTATTGTTGCGTGTTGCACCATGGTCCTGTAAAAACGACAATTCATTTCAATATATACAAGGTATATGGAGAAATGACAATAAAAACCTTCTTGAACTTGAACTTATTCCAATAAAGCTATGTTGAATTGAATAAAATTAAGAATTACACAGACAGACCTTAAGAGATAAATAAATCGCAATTATGTCACGACAAATCTGACAAAATTTTTACAGAATTTCCCCCAAGGTAACTTACACAGGCTGTTCCTCCCGGATCCAGATCAAATTCACGGTTCTGCATGTTCTCTCTAAGTCATAAAGTTTGTCAATCGGGGAGCGCCTGCGGCCCTTGAAATATTTACTGCTAATTTGCCATTCCCTTATGAAAGTTCAGGAAAAGTTTACAGGAAAAAGCACAGAAGTGTCAGAGATCAAACAAGGTGGTGGATTTTTCCGCTGAGCGAGCAGCGCTGCTGTTTGTTTGGATTGAACTTCCCCAAGCGCACAGGGCGAGAAGGAAGAGAGAGAACAAGAGAGAACTCAAAGGCTTCGGGGAGTTTTTGTCACATCTCCCTCTAGACGACGTGTTTGCATACACACATCAGACCCGGCAAGACGCGGGAACAAAGGCAACAGTCTTCATGGACGCACGCGCATACACCCCCCCCCACACACACAGACATATACGTACACATGCAAACATACGTAATCCTCACAGGCGTGAGGGGTTTGTCAGACTGTCTAAATCTAATCTACCTGCGTAAGTGGAACATCACTCTGGTGTAACGCCGAAACTCTGTGTCTTGGCCTCGGCTTCCTAAAGATCTCTGTTCTATTTAGGTGGCTGTTTAGTTCGCTTTAGCGTCATTACAACAATCTTAAATATGAACACTATTGCCACAAATACAAAAATAAGTTAATTTGTCTTTTTTTTTTTTTACTTGTTTCAGTTGGTTGTGAAATAATCTGAAAAGAAATGTGTTCCATACAGTAGGAACTAAAGGTCTGAGTCCACCACCATAAACCATTATCAGATACCATTCCCGGTTTTATTTCAGCTAAATTTAATAAAATAAAAAAAATCTAATTATTATCAAATTATATTTCTCAGACAACATTCTTTACTAATATAAGCAGTGGTCAAATTAAGAAAAGAAAAAAAAGGCAACTGTGAATCCCCCAGCCATATTCTGGCAAACATCTAGCACACGCAGAAAAACTAGGAGAATTAATTATATAGACAATCTTCCAATATTATAAACTCAAATTCGCAAAGTACAGGTGTGTGTGTGTGTGTTGGTGTTTATGTATAGCACAGGTGATTGATCAGAAGTCAGGTGACTGGATCTGGTGGTCATGGGAATTGGAGTTTGTATCTGTAGTTGGTGTGATCTGTGACGTAGTACGCTGAAGTTTCTGGAACTGGAGTTCGTGGCAGAATCTAACATAATCGTTACAAGAACTCTTGATACATCCAATGCGACTCATGTGTAAATCTCATGAACAGAATAAAAATATCAATAATAGACATCTTCAATGATATAACAACATGGATCCCAAAGGGGGATCCAAATCAAGTCCTGAATATAGGTAAAAAAATAACGCATGATGGGTAGAGGATTGTTCTAATTGAATCCATATCGAGTGCTAGTCGTTAAAAGACGACAACAATTAATGCTGTGTGTTATGTGATGCATCTGTTACCATGTTTGGAAGGTGTGAAGTCAGAAGTACAGCAATAAAAAATAAATAAACAAATGGTGTGCGAATAGGATATTCAGATATATTGCAAAGATTTTTCATCTAGTCCTTGGGTGGCCGTGTCACAATTTTAGCAATCTCTGATTTGGAGTGCTCTTGGGGAGTTAAACTGGTGCAAACTCACCCCGGCAGGAGCAAACTCAACACTGAACATTTTAATTCATAAGTAGTAACCGTTGTAGTACTTGAGTCCTGGACTTTGCACTTAAGTCACAGTTTTCATGGCTTGTAACAACTTGGAATAGCTTATCTATAACTTGAGACTCAGACTTGGACTTAAAGATTGCAAATAATTGCTAATTCCTTAAATAACATTAAATAACAGTACTGAAGCTACACTCGTAAAATCGACTGCATTCACTTTGGGTATCCAGAGTCCCCCTTCCTTTTTCAGGAACCCCATTCAGGACTCAACTTGAGTAGCAACTTAAGGACTTTGGACTTAGATGTAAAGGTAAGATGACTTGACTTGGATTTAAATCCTGTTGACCTCCCAAAGAAGTGAGCCAAGACGATATCTAGATATGATGTACTTAAAAAAGAAAAACAGTGCCGAAATGGAGGAACAGATTGCATCAGCAGCAGGGTGACTGCAGAAAGACGAAAAAGAAAAGTGAAGTGAAAGTGGCGGATGCATCTCTTTGATTAAGAGCAGTACACCGTGGTACTTTGAAGGTGCCTTTTAAAAAGGAGCCGTAATTATGGTGAGGGTCCCGCAGTCACCCTGCTGCTGATGCTCAAAAACCCAAAAAGTCTTTCCTCGCTCTTTTCCTCACTCGGCACCTGAGCAGTTGTTCCCACACTGCAACAAGTGGATGTTCTAATGAGGCGTGAAGTCAGCATATTAAGAGTAGTGTTTAAAAGACAGACAGCGAGAAGAGAAACGTCACTCGTTAGCTATTCAATGATGCCTACTGGCCCAGTCTAGATTCCAATTTGTGGATGATAGAAACAAAATTGGACTTCTGCATAATTTCTGAAGCAGCTACTGGAGAGGAGGCCATGTTTTTAGAGCAGAAACAGCAGGTCCGGGTTATTTCCCTCATGTCAGTATTATATGAGTGCTACAAATCACAAATATGAAGTGTGTTACAGCAGAGGGAACGGGCAGTTCAGATTGTTTTGAGGATACTCAGGATATGTGTCCACTTGCAAATTTTGTCGTCCCTTTCTCCGCTTCTGGGCCTTCCTTGACATTTCTATGGGCTTGGTTATGGGTGGTGTTGTGGAAATTAAGTAAACAATATTATACCTTAACGAACACGTCTTTGAGGAAGTAAGCACTTTGCTACATAGTTCGTTATTTTGTTAATGTTATATCAAACCTTACAATGATGTAAAGATAAACTATAGACACAGGCGAGTTGTCCACTCGGCTAGTTAGTTTGCTCAATTACACCAACAAGCTACCTAGCTAGCAACAGCAAGTGACCTAATAAGCTTCGTATGATAAAAAATTTGTAATGATGCTTAGATAGCAAATTAAAGGTCTTACCATATTGGCCAAACCATGAGGCATATGGACTTATTTGCATAAAGTTGGGCTCTACTAAACTTTTGCCGCCCTACGGTAAGCCGGATTAGGCAGAAATCAAATTAAATGAATAGGATGCAGTGTGGAAACGACACACATCATCTCAGAAATTCGTACAAATTCAAATGGGTGAGGATGATGTGGTTGGATTTTCTTTGATTTAATATGAATGAAGTTGTACAAAAAGGTAGAAACACTAACCCCGTATTGTTAACCTTTGTATCGTTTCATACGACTTAAATCATACGAATTGCAAGTGTGAGACCATACTGGTGACATAGACAGGCTCACCAATCACAATCATTCATAAAGAACTCATTTAACAATCCATATCAACACTACATTTGTGCTTCCCCTCCAGGTTTGCCTAAGGGCTACAGTCCTTGTTTCGAAGCATACAGCTATGGCGAAATGGACAGGTATATAAATCTCTGGACTTATACAATCTTATTCGTGATTTTATTGCTATAACACGCTGCTTTGCAAATCCACTGTAATGATATTGACTGCTGAGCTTAGTGAGGGGAAGGAGGAAGAGAAAGAGAGAGCGAGAGAAAAGTCTGGAAGGAGTTCTGCTGCAGCGGAAAGAGACCAGAGTGGAGAAATGATTATGCCAAGGAGATGTTTTGCTTCTCAAGGAAATAACCAAACACATGACTAAAACTCTTAAGTATGAGCTTTGTGGTCATGGGAAAAAAAAAGAGAGAAAGAAGTGTAGAAGGAGGTCTGCTGCTGTGTGAAGCTGCTGAGAGAGTTGTATTTGGTTAACACAGATACCACCACACACACACACACACACACACACACCCCGTCAGCCCAACCTTTATTCTTTTCCACACTGCAGAGTAACGACACTCGTGGCCCATTAAATGAGCAGAGCGTGGTCCGAGGCAGAGCGCCTGAGCGGGATTCCAGCCAGTCAGAGACCACCACCTCCCCTGCTAGATCTCACATGGGCCCATGAGTCAGTCAATCACAGTGTGTGTGTATGTTCCTGGGAGGCCTGATTAGGCCTGCGCTTTCCGATCATGCTCCTAGACAGGCCGGTGGAAATTGGCCGGCTCCTGGCAGGGCGCTACCTGTCACAGCTCATCGTCTCCTGCAAATGAATAAAATATCATTCCCCCCAGCAGTACTTCCATCCCTCTCGCTCTTCATCCCTCTTTCTACCTCCTTTCAGCAGCTGGTCAGCTGGAGCCTGACCCTTGACCTCGCTGGCAGGAGAGCAGGATGATAAGGAGAGGCTGCCAGCAAGCCGAACGTGAGAGAAAGAGAGTGGGAGAAAAGCTTCTGACGGACTGATCTACGGTTCAGCTGGAGATACTGACATGTGTGTGGCACGTCTGACAAGATGAGAAAGTGATGCCCGACGCTTGCAGTAGTCCACCACATACTGTTACCGTGGCAAAACAATACAAAAAAGATGACAGCAAGCTGTTCAGTTTAAAGTGCTAGAGCATGTGTCTGTAATTTTACAGGATCGAAAAAGTTTAGTTTTTTTAATTAAAATGGGATCAGAGCAAATCAAGTCACGATAAGAGTCACTGATCAACATCCATAAGTACAGCATTTTATTTCTAAAGCGCCGCTGTGCACCCCTTTTTCACAGATCACTTCATTTCAAGTTAAAAGAACAGACAGGTTGTGATTGTACTGTGGTATCCCTCAAGGATGTATCATAAGAACTGGAGAGTTGCTAGCATTAGCCCCTATTCATTCTAATGGAGTTTGCTTACTGGAGCTTTAACCACAAAGAAGTACAGACGCTGGGTTTTGCCATCTTCAGTTCATGAGGGGTTAACTTCGTGGGAACATACCAACTCAGTCGCAAATGCCATGTGACCCACCACGCTAAAAGCGCTGAAATATGACGTGCAAATAACATTGACTGGCTGATGAAACCATCTTCAAATTTGCGCTTTGTTCATGAACTATGATGTAAAAAATCATTTCAATACTTTACATGCCAAAAAAGAATTACTGTAACCTAATGTCATTTGGAAAAAATTAGAATAAATATAAGTCTATGGGGAAACATGCTTTTTGCCAGCATAATGGATTTTATACAGTATGACCTCTAGGGTTAACTGGGTACACCCGACCAGCCAAACCCTACCCCTTTGTATCACCCATGTGCCATTTGGGAAGCTTTTTAACCCATTCTGTCTTTTTGTTTAGGTGATATAAATTTTTTCTGCTATAAGTCTTAACATAATGATTGATCTTCTAGGAAAAATGGTGATCTTTCACTTTTTTTTCATAATAACTCACAAAATGTTTACACCAACTCTGCTACCATCAATGTAGCTATAAGGTCATGCCGTTTGACGATTTATATACAGTATTTGAAACATGCGTGTGTGCACATGAAGGCGTACGTGGAGGTGTACGTTATGCATCTACCCATGGGGCACAATCTGGGAACAATTTTCAGGTGAAATATAATAACAGCATTTCCCCGAGCGCAATGTGCTGCTTCTTTCATAACCCTCCCTGATCCAGAACAAAGAGCCAGAGGTCTTTCATGTCTGCTCTTGTCTCGACAAAAAGCCTGTAAAACAACTAAAGCGTGCGTGAAACTCCACCAAGGGGAGACGCGCAGCCACCCTATCCCGAACAGCAAAAAAAAAAAACTATTGAGAAACGTCCCCCAGGTTAAAGAAAGGTTGTTTACAGGTAATCGCAACGTTTGTCTTCAGAAAAATGGAGAGAGAAAAACAGGATTAGCTACACGATGCTCAAACCGAGGCTTCTTTATTTACCATCCCCGTGACTACGGGCCGTGTCGGCATGTCAGGTTTGGTTTATTTTGTCGGCTTGGACCTATGGCGAGTTTGAGGGTGATAATTGCACTTGCCTGCTGTATTTGTGGGGTACTGGACAAAAGCACTTAAAATCTTAGTCAAAGTGTTAGGACAAAACATTAATCTCCTATTATATTTGCCTTTAAATAAATAGTTTGGCTTATCCCAAATGTATTCGATCAGCTAAGACAGGGGACGGTGTTTAAAGTTTGTTTCTTTAGTTTTTAGCTACAATGCAATTGCTAATACAGCTAACAATTAATAGAGTATATATCATCCAAAATCATCCTATACTTGCTTCAAAAGACGTCATTGAGCTCCAGTACGTAACCTCATTGTTAAACAATTTAGTAAAACAGCATCGATAGTCCATATTTACACATTTAAGCTCACAGTGAAACTATATTAGCATCCACATAACTTTAACCTTTTTGGTACAAATCTGCCTTCAAACTTTGGGAGGCGGGGCCTAGGGGGCAGAATGACACCAAGCTGCGTAAGGCAAAAAGTGATTCCGGTTGTCCAAGATGGTCTATGTTTATAGATTACAGTAAGTCACACAGTGGCCTAAACCCCATCAGCATGCCTGTGTGACATCACTAAAGAACTGGATGTGGTCTAAGGAAGATTTCGGGTGAGATAGACTTCCATTACTTGTTATCTACATTCGCTTTGTAGCTCCAGTCCAAAACTAAAGAAGCAAATGTTGGACACCAAACATGTCTTGGCTGATTGACTACAGTTTAACATTGTGTACATTAAATTTTTCGCCAAACTATTCCTTTAAATTCACAAAATACCTTACCTTAGATAAAATTGCTAAAAAGCAATAAGAGCTGATGGGGACCATTTAGCAAAACCGATCAGATGCAAAAAAAGAAAAGAAAAAAATGGAAAAAAAAATTCGTGGAAATTCTACTAAGTATTCAAAAAGTATGCAAGAGCATTATTAATTCACTCAAAAGATTAATTAGATACTGCAGTATGGAGAACACTACCCAGTGTCTCTCTCTCCAAAACAGAAAATACAGTGTGTTTATATCATAGTGGTTCAAGGTCTTTGCGAGAATGAGAGCGCGTGACCCACCACCGGCTGAAATCACTCCTCTGCCCAAAGAAGGATCGCCGAAACTGCTGATTGTCGCAGTTTCTACTCCTCTCTTAATTTTGACTGTATTTTGATTGTCTCAGCCTCAAGCGGGGGTGATGGTTCAGACGCTCTCCGTCATGCAAACAAGTTGTTATGGCTAAACATATCAGTTCAAGAAGAGTATCACTTGTATGAGGTACCGGAACATTTAGTTCTTTCACGACAGGACAGGCAAAAACAGATTATCACGCACATACATAAGCCTGTTTAGGCTGTAAATCATGTTCTAAAGTGATCTTGAGGGTCTTAACTAAAGATTACCATCACACCAGTAACACCAGCCCTAAAAATAATCTTAACTGCTAGTAACTTTTCATATACAGTAAGTTGGCTCAAGCAAATTCTTACAAATTTGCAACTGTAAGTTAGATTTTATGCTAACCAATGTGGTGTTTTTTTACAGGCTTGATACTTGTAAGGCAAGAGTCCTCATACTATAGTCCTAGAACCTAGTCCTACACAGTTTAGTGTTTTCCCGTCTCATTTATTCCATTTACATTAATTCATTCGGCTGACACTTTTATCCAAAGCGACTTACAATTGAGACAGGATACAATTGAGGGTTAAGGGTCATGCTCAAGGTGCAGCTTGGTGGTGCTGAGATTTGAACTTACAACCTTCTGATCAGTAGCCTCAACCACTGAGCCACCATTACGACTACTTCTCCAGTCCACATGGGTCATGTCATTATGAGCTTTCTGATAATCTGCTGAGTTGAATGAGTGTTAGCGGTTGGTGTGTTGGTGACTCACCTGAAGCTCTGTCTGGAAGAAGAATTTCTGCGGACAATGCGAGCAGTCGTAGATCTTATCCTCCTGACCGTGAGCCGAGAAGATATGCTGCTGGAGCTTACTGGCCTGAACAAATACTGCATACAGAGAGAGAAAGAGAAACAGAGAAATAAAGAAATGTCTTTAGTCTCATTGTTATTTTTATTCTTAAACATGGCACATCGTTTATATTTCTAGGAATCAGTCTTTCACAGTGAACCCTTGGTGATGTAAATGTCTGGGGTTTCATCTGAACCAGACACTTCTTTGTACTTGCCAGTAGAATCTGTGAGTCTGTTTCTGTCCCTAATGAACATCAACTTCCCCACTGCATAAAATCCTAAACTGCAGATCCACACTACGACCCCATTAGCAGTAATCCAAAATTCCAAATGCCTCATATCTGACGCCTCATATAACAAAAAATTGGCTAATATGATCAGACAGACTGCGGACTCGCTTTGAAGGGTATACAGGAGATAATGAGGGACATGGGCTGCATTTTGTGCCGGTTGGATGATGATCTTGTGTCCGCTTTCTGCTCCCTATAACGCCAAACTGGATCATTCAGCACACTGCATTTGTTTCAAATTAGATTTCGGACATGCAGAAAATGCAGTTAAACCAGTTAGTGCTGCAGTATCTCAGAAGCTACAAATGTACAGTTGAGTGCAAAAGTTTGCACACGCTTAAGACAAGAGTTTAAGATCCGTAAGATAAGGAAGGCAAAGAAATTCAATTTATAACAAGACATCTAGTGTGTTAGGTTTTACAGATGTTTGTTTTTTTCATTACTACTAGTAACACAATGGTCAAATAGTGTATGTAAAGATATTAATAGTAAAAAAAAAAAAGATATCAGTTCAAAAGTTAGCATTTCCGCTTTGGAATATAATTTTTTTGTTCTGTTGATTTTGCCTTACATTTGGACCAGCATTTTATTATTTATAAGATAGATTGATACTTTATTGATCCTGAGGGAAATTGTTGCGTTATAGTAGCGGCACAACACTATACACAAACATACTGTATAAACATACTGTATATTAGAAATGTTAAGAAAATTATATAAAAAATGTATAAAAAGGAACATATTTACTTTACAAAAGAGTGCAAATCAGAATTGTATCACTATGGAACAGGTGATGAGAGTTAACTTCTTGGAATCTTGTTTTGTAGACAAATTGTAAAAATAAAAATAAAAAAAGGTAAATTTTTCTTTTTTAACCCAGAAAATATTTAAGGATGCAAACTTTTACACTCAGCTGTAGTTTGCAGTTGTGATCACTGAGAAAGCCAGGCATAATAACAACTCGCCTGTGACACGCCTGGGCTTTTGTAGAACCTTTTAATGCTTTATTCGCACTATTTTTAAGTCTGATGCAGTAAATTACAAAGCAAAACTCCAAATATTGGCCTTGTTTAAAACTTTAGAATCAATCATTTAGGCAGAGGATATACTGATTTGGAGTACGAGGTCTCATTTCAGTGTTACATTTGTGAGCACTCAATACGTGTGTAAGATGGTAAAACACCAGAAAATGAAACTCAGAGGGTCTCAGCTTCTAATCAAAATGAAATCATTATGAGAAAACTAAATTTAGCAGAACGGAGGAAGCAGGGACGCGGTTCCGATTGCATCCCGGTTGCACAAAATAAAACAATTTTGTGTAACCCACATTTCCTCTCTCTGTGTGTCTGTACAGTGGGAGAAGCAAATGTATCTCTAAATGTAGCAGTCAAACAAAACATGACAAATGCCAAGGTGAAGAACCGGATCTGGGCCACTGCAAACGTCACGACACACAGACGAGTCGGCGAGTGAGAAAAGCTAAAAATAAGCCTGGCATTTTAGCACCAACGCTTGACACCCTGCGTGTTGTCTTCCACAGTCATGATAGCAGGTGTGTGCTGCTGAAGTTATACAATGCATAACAATATTGGATACTTTAAAATATTGTCACTAACTCAGGGTTCTGGCCCTTTTCAGTCCTTTTTTAAGACTTTTTCCAGACTCATTTTTTTACTTTCCTTAATCAGTTTTCTTGCTATTTATTAAAAGTCGTTAACTGTATCATCAAAAGACAAAACATGAAATGTGATATGCATTAGGGAGGCTGCACTAGTGCAGAAAATAGGAGACTGACTAAAGACCCCAAATGTAGGATCTTAGTGTCTTGAGTCTATATTAGATATCAATATACAGAATATCCATACTTTTTCCTAAACATTTTATGAATGTCCATACTTTTCCAGGTCTGAAAATGAGTACCTTTAAATTTTTGACTTTACATACCTGTGCAAGAACCCTGTAACCCTGCTGTCCATTTTTAAGGACATATTCTAGGTAGGAAGTATTTAGAAAGCAACATAACGACATATGTCTTCTAAAGTACTTTATAATTGGCCAAATTTGAATACAGCACACTGTATATTCAATTATATAATTCAGCTGACCAGACGAGAGTTTCATGGAAGATGACAGACAAAACTATCCCCCTTACTGCTCTGACTGAAGAATAATTCCTTAGTAATGTTGTCATTTTTAAAAATATATTGTAAACCATGATTAGAGCTTTCACAATTGTTGTGATATGAAAATATAATATCGGCACACGTCTACCTGGTAGTTATGGACAATTCAGGGTCTAACGACGCGCTTTATTCATCGGACCCTGAGACACAGAGGAGACAATGTGGCGGAAAAATAAACAGCAGCAAAAACTGGCATTGCTTCAAGTGTGGAAAAACAGTCTCCATTAGTCGACTTCTTTAATTATACTGACAATATAAATATTCATGCAGACGCACTATTTATTTATGCATAGCCTGAATACAGTCACTCGGCTGCAGCCGCACAACTTTGGGTACGCCACTTAAAAATACATACTGTGCCTGTGTTCTTTTAATTAAGTCGGCAACAGCGAACGAATCCGTGTGCGTTAGTGTGTGTTAGTGCATGCGCCCTAATTCTCAGAGGAGTACTTCAAACGTGCCCTTCGTTATGCCAGGCCCATGTGTGCACGGCCGGCCATTCTGAAATGAGAGAGGGAAGGCGACGGAGGGGAGGGTTCCGGTCTCTGAGGGGCCAGAAATGTGGGGAAAGTTTGCATTCTGGGCTTCATTTGAATATCTTACACTGGATAAACAACTTTTTTTTCCTTCTCTTTATGTGGCACAAGGATGTTGACAAAGTAAGGAAGGGGGGTTATGGGCATGGAGAAAGATTCTTAGATACATTTCAGCAGTCTGACTTTAGAGATGTACCTTTTGGCGTGTCAAGTAACATTGCATCGCATTGCTTTATTATGGATCGGACCTGCTTGTGCTGTGACTCTGTGTAGTGTTGAGAATTTGGATGCTTTTCTTTAAGGGGTGTGTGAAGTGAGACAAAAGTGCAGGAATCCCTCTTGACTTTCACCTCCACTTCGTTTTGTTTGCGCGAGTCCTCGTGGTCCAACTCGCAAGGCGATCCGCGCGCGCCCTCCTTCTCCGCAGCGAGCGCACACACTTTTTCGCTGCGGGCTCCCTTACTTCTGATAGCTGTCAAATTTGCCCTGTGAGACTAGAGCTTCTGTCATCTTCCCGGGGCCTCTGGATCTTTCTTCAACTCCACTTTTCCCTCTTTCCCTTCCTCTCGACTCTCTCACATCCCCCATTCTTTTGTCTGCGTTTCCCTCCCCTGTCCCCTTGTCTTCCCCTCGAATTCTCCAACCCCTTCATCTGATATTTCCTTTCCTCTCAGAGCAAGTCATTTAGTCCACTTTTCTTCACCTCTATTATCCTTCTCTTTTTTTTTAAATAAAGCAATGAATCTCTTTCCTTTTGTATTTCTGTGCCTAATGTGGGACGAGTGTGAAAGTCCTCTGAAAGGGATAAGACTTTTCTAAAGATGTTTCATGTCCAAATTTCATCATATGAAATAAAAATGAAGTCACACAGAAGAAAAAGGCCTTTCCTTATTTAATGGCCCAATTTCTGACTAAGACCAACAGACTTGGCCCCTTTTTCCTCTATGGAAAAAGTTCAAAAGCTTCAACTTGGCCTTGACTAACTTTACTTGACTTGGGATTAATGGACCCAGATGGTGATGCACATTATTACTGAACCTTTATATAAAGAAAGAGCCAAAAGTAGTATTTCAACAAAAATTTACTTATACACAAAGTAAAACAAGTGCAGTCCAGTTTTATCGTAACTGCATGCAAAGTTCAGTTTTGGGCTTTTCATTCTCAAAAAATGTAAGCAATGAAAACTCTTTTACTTATCAAAAAATCAAAATTTGCTCGAGAGCATGGCCGATATGAAAAATACAGATATTAAGGAGCTAAAAACTGCTAAGATGTCCGATATAATTTTAAGTCGCCAAATGGTTTTAGTTAAACAGGGCTGATGTGTTTGTAAATTTCTCAAGCACAAACATTAACACATGTAAAGCAACGCACTTATAAATGTGCTTAAAAACAAGTCGATCAAATTTAAAGTACATTATTTTGTCAAGTGTCGTTACTGTTGAAAGTTTCACTTTATCAATAAGAGATTACATATTCGAATCCTGACGATGCCACAGCCATCCAGGAAATCATTATGGCACCTTACAAATGAAGTGTGTTCACACACACACACACACACACACACACACACACACACAAAAAACACTTTCTGTAAACGATTAGCACCCTGCAGTTTGTGTGGTGGTTGTTCAAGCTAGCATCACCTAGAACATTTAAAGTGACATTATCAGTGTGGTATCGGTGTGATTTCCACTGATGATAATAAGTTCATGGGTTATCACTTGAGCCCTAATTTGTTCACTGACATGCAACCCAGAATGCAACTCAGATGAAGTTTACTAAGTGAAAACTAATTAACTAAATTAAATGAAGTAAAGGATTGTTCAGTTGGGCACAGTGATGTTAATATTGTTCACATCACTGTACTGTAAATGTTCAGCTCCTGGAGAATGGGGTTGTATTTAATCACAGGAATTCTTCAATAGACTCACCACACACACACACACACACACACACACACACTCTTTAAATATGTGTCCATCCTTCAGTCCAATATGGCCGCCCCTTGTTTTTCCCAAACCACTGTCATCCTTCCTGCATCTGCAGTGAAAAAGTCCTCCCTTTCTCTTTCCCTCTCTCCTGCTCTCTCTCGCTCTTCTCTTTCTTCCTCTCTCTATCTGTGTGTGCTTCCTCCGAGTCCTGATCGATAGGAATGCAGGGGGAGACCTGGGGCCTGTCTGTCAAAGGCTGGCGTGGAAAATGGAAGCGGGGATGAAAAAATATATTGCCTGTATATTAAATACAGACGAGGCCCGGGTAGACTTATGTCAATAAGCAGATTCTAAATGAGACACAGAGCCGAGAGAGGGACACTGAGGGAGCGAGAGAGAGGAAGGAAGAGAGAAGGGCAGAGTGAAAGGGAGAGACTGAGAGAGATGTAGGCACCAGTCTTTTGTAATTGAATAGTTAATTGTGGCTGAAATACCTGCACGATAATTAGACAAGTGTGATACACATTACGGCTGTCAAATTCCCTTATTAAATTAAATTCCCTTAAAAATGTGCATTCAAATTTTAATCACTTAAAAGATTTAGTATTTTAATGCATTCAAATATCAGTCTGCGTGCATATCGCATAAAACACCGAAGGTAAAAACTGTCGCTTTCTTAAGAAGAAAGAAATATCATCATTTTGTCATAAATGTTTCGTATTTGCATTTATTCATTTACCTGCAGTAATGTTGTCTTTGTTGCTGATATTTAGCTAAATTTATGCTAAGACAACCTGGGATCCAGGTAAAAATCTGTGAAATAGCCGCCCACAAGCGGCATTAAATGAACAGAGCAAAACAACAGCAACAACAAAAACAGTAAAATGTAAATGTACTGTAAATATAAAATGGTTGACCTGCTTTACTGTTTGGCCTTTCACTGTCTGATAGTTCAGAGGCAGCTATGCTAGCAAACTGGCAGTAGCCTAAAAACAGAGCTTTACTGACCCCTAATATCTGACCACTGTTCCTACATCAAGTAATAAAAGTAATTTAGCTAAAAAGTTTAGGAAACGTAATATTTCGATAGGCTTAAGTTACGACTAAAAGTAGAACATGGGATCTTAAAGGTGCAGTTTGTAAATGTTTTGAGAACTGTAATAATTATATACTTTCAAAGATACCTTAGAAAAACTGATTTGCAATATTGCCATGTAATGGATCTCACTAGTTTCTTCATTTCCGGCCCTGAAATAAGCTCCGCCCCCAGCCAGAACAGGGCTGCTCAGGTCCATCCTTTTTCTCTAAAAGGCAACTCACGAGGCACACATAGTTTCAGCAGAGAGTTTGGGGTTTGTTAGAGGAAAGTTCAAGGCTTGTCGATGTTTTATTTGCAATTGCAATTCACCTTGCAGGGAGCAGAGGGCTCTAGAAATTACAAACTGTTCCTTTAAACATTCGAATGTGCATTTTGTTTTTTGCCTTGGAATTCATAAATATTGTGACAAATTGAATAGTATTCGAACAAGGACATTCATTCTGACAGCTTGACTACACAAACTATTCTACTGACAAATAGTTGATATAAAGCGCAGGATTCATTATTATTAAATTTATTTCAAAAAGAAAAGGCCTGTAGTGTTTTGAGGAAGCCACGGTTAAAGTCAAATACAGACCTCTGCTCTGAGGAACCATGATTTTTGGTTTATTTATGGCAAAAAAAATGTATCTATTCTTTTGGCAGTCATATAAAACATGCGATCTATATATTGAAATGTGTATAAATATGTTCTTTCATAAATATATCAGGGTTGATATGTTCTGGTCATAGAGTAAAATGTACTCTTATTGATCATTATTAAGATGACTTTTATGGTAATGTAAATAAATTAAATACACAATACTTAATTTAACATTTAATAAATGTATCTGTCTGATTTGATGGAATAACCTGACCCTTTCAAAAGGCATTCTGAGCTGCATTTGAAATGCATAAAAAAGGCTGTTATTAATGATTAATTTATTATTTTAATGTATTTCTTTCCATGACTGAAGGCCTGACAGAACACAAATCACACCTCCGTGCAGCTGCAGTAGGACTGAAGCTGACGGTCTGTGTTACGCCGGTGTGAGGGATGTTCTGTAAGCAATCTGTACCTGCAAGGCTGCTAAACAAGCGCGCGAGTGGGAAGTGGGGCGACGCGAAAGCTTTGTCCACCGAGAAGAGTGATGAGGCTTAGCAGGAGCCGAGCGGCGAACGGCAGCTAAGAGCTTTGCAGATTTCATTATCCAGACAGTTAACCCTGCTGACACCGGTGCGGGGAGCGATCCTCTCAGGATGGAGTGCGCCACGCTCCGAGACTGATGAGATCATTACTACCAACATCCACAATTAGCATGCCCCCCCCTTCTCTCTTTCTCTCTCTCCACACCCGTCTGTTTGTCTCCTCCTCTTTTTCCCTGAATCTCTTTTAATATCGCCTGCAGTTGTGTTCAGGTGATGAAGAGAAAATGAAAAAGTTACAATAAGATTTAATAGGACTGATGCCGACATGTTGGACAACACCGTTGATGCACTATTCGAGTTCACAAATAGTCTGTCTTTAGCTGTGGCCTCTAAGGACTCCCAAAAAGTGGGCCATGATGTGAAAATAACTGGAAATTTGTCACATGTGACCACAGGTGATGCAGGTCCCCCCTTCAAAATAAAGAGAAAAAAGAAAAAAAAAGACCCTTAGAGATTTCGCCATCATAGCTAGCTGAATGATCATGGCTGATTCCACACATCACAGATCACCAGTCCGGGTTCTAGCAAGCTCAACTTTATCATTAATCATTTCTCAGAAGGAAAATGAGACAGATCTGGGAATAGACGAGATTTTTTTTCTGTTCTCAAAGCACTGGGCTCATTTTTCTTATTTGTGATTGCTAAGACATTACAAGAGCAATAATCATCACTGCGATTCATTATTTAAAAAAACGATTGCACCCACAAACATACACACACTTACCTGTGAAACAGACGGGACACTTGAAGGTTCCTCCCATGCCTTCGAAGCTGTGCTCGATCAGGTGACACTGCAGCTTTGCCGGAGAGTCGAATGTCTGACTGCACAGCTTACATTCGTGGTTTAGCCCCTCTTCTGAGAGAAACGACAACAGAAAAACACAAAGAGCCACAAAAAGAGTCAGGACAAAGGCTGAAAAACACAAAATCACATTGGCTACTTACATTTCCATCAATCTGAATGAATCTGAATGAATTGATTCTGTTTGCAGATGCTGGATGAACTGTTCACATGTACACTCAAACTGCTAAAACCCTCCATTTATATACATTACATGTAATGCAGACTAAATTAATGCACATGCATGGAGTTACTACAACAATGCCAAGCACATGAGTCCTGTAAGAGGGTAACAAGTATCTAATGTTAGTTTTTTAATCGTCTGGCTTTTGCTTATAACAAATCTTAAATTGTCCGTTTCAGAAAAAATCTTTGTTTTCAAACTGTTTTTGTGAGTGGCTTATGAAATCCAATGACTTCAATATGAACATGTGCTTTTGAAATCATCCTTAAATAGGTAAGTACATTTTACTACTGATTAGATTCATTCTATTTTTACAGTACAAGAAACAAGAAAAGTACACGAACGCTCCCATTTACTACCAATTTCCCCCTTTTTGTGTTATGCTTTGATTAAAGAAGGGGTATGAGCACATGCTTTTGATTTCCCGAGTTTAAGAAGAAGTAATAGAATGTGTGATCAGTTCCCATTAGGCACAAATTGGACAGCCGGTGGGGGTCCTGGTTGCCGAGCTTCGTCTGGCTGGCAGACAGGCGGGCGAGCCTCAGAAACAGTTTTTCTCGCTATCATACATAAAACGGTGTTGCATTACACCCCAAAAAAAGCACGTCTTACACCATCCTGTTGTTATTTTGACGCTGAGTGCATGAATTATTTCGGATTTGCACGCGCTGGCAGCGACGACAGCTACAGTACGATAAATCTTCCCACGAAAAATGATTAAAAAGGTGCCCACTTTATGTAAATGCCAGTTCATTATAGACTTCATGCTGCCTTTCATGCTACTGGTCATAAAGTCAACTCCAGAATTATCGGCAGCCTTCATGACAATGAGCGAAAAAAGATTAACACATGCAATGAGTGATATTTTAACACAATACGTATGTTTTTAAACTTAAAAACAAATTATTCAAAAATAAATCTAAGAGTTTCAACACGGATATGACGGCCCTTTCAAAACCCGAACCTTATTTTTACTGTAAAAGAAAGTCTGCAGCAGTCCTTAATGGTCGCCGAATGGCTTAAGACGAAACATCTGACAGAAATTGAAAGAGGTGGCCACATCCATGACCTAAACTCATCATTATAAGCAAGACATTTCAGGAAATCCTTTGAGATTCACTAATTTTGTAGGTATATTATAAATAGCTGAAGGGTCCTTAAGCAAGGACTAATGTGGACATTACTATAGTGATGTTTAAATGTCCCGTACTCTCAATGCATCAAAATGTGTTCTGTCTTAAGCTCAGCAAATGGAACCTTGAAGCAACCTTTTTTTTCTCTCGCCCTATAACTCTCTTGGAACTTTAAGTTCCTCTCTGTGAGTTTTGTCAGTATACGGACGCCTTCAGAAAAAAAAAAAGGCTGGGTTGCTTTTACAATCAGAATGATAAGGTAAGTGAAATCATTCATGACTCATTCGCTCTCTCACTCTCCACGGTCCGGCGCTCGCCGTATGGGGCCAAATCAGGCCCAGACCCCCAGGAACCAGCTGCGGCCCACCAAATCACCCAGAGGACCGTTTAGCAGGACGGACCGTGATACAGCGCTGGCAAGACAAGCGACCTGAGCAGCCTGATACCCAAAAAAGTCCCCAGGACAGATGGGTGTTTAGCATGAATGATTCTGTTACCAAAGACACCTGAACCAGCTTATATACACACACACACATGCTCTTACACTCAAGGACACACACAGACACACCAAACACCCCAAAACAACTACTAGAGAGACCCCAAAAAAGGGGCCAAGTCAATTTAAGACACCTCCTTCACACATGACATTTTCTCATTTCAACTATTATGATCAGTTGTCCTGCGGCTTAGCGGACACAATAAACTGTGTGAGCTGTTGGTGTCTTCACAAGGCTTTACAGTCTTTTCTGTTAGTACCTCAAAATGGAGCTCGCATTTTGCAAATTCTCAGGACCCAGTATGCTTTTTTATTTAATGTATCATGTAGTCATTTACAACTTCTGGCCGCGTTTCAAAGCATGTTGATGCCATTGCCCGTTTGTGAAAGCATTGCAAGGAAAATCGGATAAGAGTCAAAACTCTAAAAACCTCAACCGACCCTGAAAAAGCTCCAAAAAAACTGCACAAAGGGGAAAAAAGAGAGCGAGAAACGCAAGTGCACAAGTCGCAATGCACTAGTGGGTCACACACTGGAACATTCCGTTTGTGCTTCAAGTAAAAAAAAAAATCATCTGGCAACATGTCTTGCAGTGTCTCAAACACCAGAGTATTAAAGCCAGACTTCTTGAGATACTTATGAGAGCGATATTGTCATCTTGGCTAGAGCTCTGAGCTCACTTCCATCCCAGAGTAGGAAACTTCACCACAGCCAAAGCTACAGCAGTTGTTTGTTTCAGAAGTGAAAAAGTAAAAAAAAGAAAAAGGGAATTGTCTTTCTATTCAGCCATTTTGTACAACTTCAGGAATGGCACGAAAGTAGGTTTGTGATAGTTTTGTGGGAGGTGGGGATTCGGAGTGGCCAATGATGACTGTACAAAGAAAGATCGTGAATTTCATTTTATCTTTAACTTTTTCATTTTTATTTAATCTTTAGTAATTAAATTGAATGGGCTTGAACTGACCTTACCAAAGGGGGTGTTAACTGAGCTCACAGACAAAATATTGTCTGTAATTAAATAATTACGGGCCACTACTCAGAGAACAAACCATGAGACATGAGACATGTCCACCCTGCCATTTACATATTTAATACTCTTAAAATGTTTTCACAGCAACATTTAGATATTAAGTCTCCAATATTAAGTTTATTAACTTTAACCATGGGGGGGTCACAGTATACTTGCCGCCCTAGGCAATTGCTTACGTCGCCTATGCCAGGAACCGCTACTGGTAGAACTCTTGACAGTGATTTGAATTCATCTATCGTTGAATCTGTGTTCGCGAAAGCAGATTACACAATGAACTAGCTAGCTAGGTTAACTAGCTAACCTAATCACCAAGCCAACAAATTAGATGCATTTACACATAATCTGATAAACTAATTTCGACACAATGAGGACTGAGTTAAAGGTAAGATAATTGCTAGTATCATGAAAAGTTTGGTTAGATGATCATGGGCAGTTAACTCACCAGCACTGTTAAAATCAACTTGATTTGAAGGGATTTACATTCCCGTCT
>JAOUQW010000040.1:2389222-2415727 GCA_028565825.1 Olivaichthys viedmensis | reverse complement strand
TGAAGTTGCTGTTCTCTCTCTCAGTGAACAAAGCTTTATGTATTGCTCTTCTGATGGTGTGCTCACTTTTGGTCTGTTCCTGATCGTGCTTTGGATACGACTGATCCAGTTTCAGCAAAGCGTTTTTGAGTGCCGTACAGTTTCAATGAAAAAACCCCCCAGATTTTTCAATGTGGTCTCAGACTTTTGAACCCCATTGTATATATATAAATACTTAAAAATTTTGTCATGGTGTGGATTTTTCCTCTTGTCGTTATCATTGACGGAATTTAAAAACCCTTACTCAACGAACCTTTAGTCAATAATATTGTTGCAGGCAATATAAACTGGTTAAGTAAACCACCAAATAGACATAGAAACAATGTTAATCCAAGAATGTCTTCCACATTGGACTATGGCATCGTTTTATCATCACTTTTACTGTTGTTACTGTG
Organism: Olivaichthys viedmensis; assembly: GCA_028565825.1. Classification (NCBI taxonomy): domain Eukaryota; kingdom Metazoa; phylum Chordata; class Actinopteri; order Siluriformes; family Diplomystidae; genus Olivaichthys; species Olivaichthys viedmensis. The sequence goes on along the minus strand of JAOUQW010000040.1, from coordinate 2,415,293 downwards.
ATCGTTCCAGTCGTCTCTCAAGTTGGTTAAAAAAATGCTCTAGAACTAAAACCCCAGGTTCTGTTGGGAAAGAAACTGCAACTAAATCCATAAACATACAAGACCACTATGTACGCTATAAATACACACTAAATATCGATGGTGAATGCCACTGATATTGTACTGGTGTGGTATAAGTCTGAAAAAAACAGTTGAATCCTAGCTTGTGTCACGTGGGCCTGTGCATGAAGTCACGCCATTGCTGTTTAACTTTTATACGCGAAACTCCCTGTACGTTTCCGCTGATTAAAAACAGTCTCAGAAGGCCTTTATAGTTAGAGGCGGACCTGGAAGCAGTAGGTGGGTATGCTTCTAGCCTCTCATGGTGAGAGCTATCTATTAAAGCATAATGGGCCGAAATCTGCATGATTAAAGCTTGGGGAATAAGGGATGCAAACAAATCGACCCTAGGAGAGTCGGTGTGTTCGCGCAAGTGTGCGAGTGTGTATATAAAAGGAAAAGAGACTATTCTCTGGCGTGCGTAGTCCCTCACATGGGAATGCAGTGCATATTTCCCCCATTATCGATTTGAAAAAACGGGAGGATCCCTCAGACGAGCATCTCCCTACAGACTAATCTTTGCTTGACTAGTTTTCATTTTCTGCATTAGCTTCCACTACCAAATAAGGCAAATCCAGGCTCCTGCATCATTTCATTAGATTCTGCGTCTGGATTTCTGGATCAGTAGAATGTGGTGGGCACTGTGTGACATTTGCCAGCAATTGTTGAGACTGGAATGTTGCAGCTTCTTAGCAATGTTGTGTCTCTTGGAGTTGGACATGCACAGCGGTGTTGCTTAGCTCGGCCTAAAAACAGAGACTCCACTTCTTCACTAACAAAGTTCCAGCTTTGGCTAAGATAATTGGAGATGTATGTGCATTTAAAGAGTAGCTGTCACTACATGGGAAAACAAGCTTTAAATCTGACCAGCTTAGGACAACAATACCAGCTTGGGTAACACTTTATTTAAACCATGCATCATAAGAATGACATAACCGAGTCATAAACACCTCATGAAGTTGTTGATGATACATGGTATCATTACTGGTAATTGTCATGATAGCTGTCTTCATGTTTGATGTTGGCATATGTTTTATGATGGAGGTTATGACACGTACTTCATAACATATCATAACACATGAGGACATAACAGCATAATGGCAAATCAGACTAAATTCACACCCTGTGGTCTGTATGAAGACTCGACGTTTTTTTAACCTGCATGCATACTCAGAGTATACTTGACTTTATGACAACAGTCATAACATGTGATGACAACATCTTATGTCACCTGCTGAAAATCACTAGACCTTTATGATGCTGCCATAGACCTGGAAATAAAGAATCATTAACAATATCATGAAATAATTCATAACCTTTTATGAGAGATCAAGTCAGGAGATGTTTCTTATGAAGTCAGAGCAGTTAAAACTTAAGTTGTGACGTGTTATGAACTACGTGTCATAACATGTCATAAAACATATGCTAACTAGAATACACTGCAAAAATAAGGTGTCATGGCATTAAACATTAAAAGAGCTATCATGCCACTGTTACATCAATCACTGGACAAAAGTGTCATGGCCGCTAATGGCAGCATATGACATCTGCCATAACATGTTTATCACATTATTATGTCAGCCTTATGACACCGGGTTCAAGTAACATTCAAGGTCACATTAAAGTTTGTCGAATTGATAATGTCTGTTTTATAATATTCAAACTTGAACTGATCAAGCATTGGTCAGAAACACTAAGTATGCATGCAGACTCAAATGTTCCAACAGACCCGAGCATATGAATTTAATCAGGTTTGCATAAATTCATAAACGCAATTACAAGTGACCTACTGCATGCTGGAAAAAAACTACAAGTGACTCAATGCTGGAAAGAACATATGGTTCAGTTTGTTAAATCTCTGTGAGCCACTGAGGGAAAACACTTGAAAAAAAGGGAACACAAGAAGCAATGAGGAGCAAATGTGTACATTTTGTGTCTACCAAGAGAGGTCTTGTCAGCCAAATAATGGGGCATCAATGGGAACACGCAGCATGCTGCACCCCGATTAGCATGCTGCTAAATGTGAAGATGGTTCATGAGGGAAATCACGGGTACATGCCATACCTATAGAGACACACTGAGGAGCACCAGAGAAAGGGGCAAAGCCATCTTTATTTCTCTGGTGTTGATTTACCACAATTTCAAATGAAAAAAAAAGAGGGACCACTCTTGGGCTTGTCTGTCCAATTAATGGAGGCAAAATTACTTGTGTTGGCGAGAGCAGCACACATAGGGACAAAGAAGCAGACTGGTTATCTAATGATAGGTGGGAGCAGACAGTGAACACACGAACATTAAGTCCGCTGGGAGGTAAACAGTGAAAACTGCCTTGATGGATTGTGGAAAGGCGCAACACATAAACACATACGCACATACACGCTGCCCTTGATGGCTGCTTCGGTGGCCATTTCTGAGGCAAACTGCTCTTCTACATTTCAGGCAGTTGTAAGAAATGTCAAGTACATGTGCTTTATCTGTTGTGGAGATACAGAAGGCCTGATAGGCTAATAAAAAGAAAAGAAGGGGGATTGTTAGAGTTAATTATGCACACACGCAGAACGCAGCAATGGGGACAGAGCTTAGATCCATCAGTCCCTGGTCCTAATCACAGAAAAAAAGGAGCCAGTGAGCGAAAGAGAGTGAGAGGAGCCCCTTGGCTTGGCTTGCGGCATGGAGCACTCAACAATTAGCTAGCCTCTGTGTTCAGGCGGCTTATAATTATCAGCGCTCACCTTAATTGACTCTCAAAGCCTGCTTGCAGAGGGACCCCTCCCCTCACACACTACACACTGAGCAGAACAGCATACTCTGTCCCTAGTCGTTTAAACAGACTCTGGTCTCTTTTACCCTCCCTACCCTAGCCGTGAAAAAAAAAAGAGAAGAGAAGGAAAGGAACATTTGGCAGAAGCAAATTCATCATCAGGTGTCTGGAGGTAGGGCTTTAATAGAAAAGGCAAATCCCACTGAGTGCGCACCATGTTGCGGCCAGGCACGCATGCCCGCGAGCAGCAAGCCACCAGTCACAGTGGGCCGCCGGGCATTAGCATAATTTTATATAACACAGGCCCCCGCGCTGGAAATTTAATACATTTCAGCAGATACCAGACCGCCATTTTGCATAATGTTTTTTTTTCTTTCCTTCATCTCTCTGTCACTGAGACATGTTCTCTCTCTCTCTCTCTCTCTCTGTCTACCTCTTCATGTCATGCTGTGCCCCCCCCTTCATTCTTTCCCTCTCTCTCTCTCTCTCTCCCTCCTGATGCTGCTGAGGCTCGTCTTCCTCGCCCGCCCCACGGTGCCCCTCGCACCAGGAGAGGGGAAGTTCATTACCTCAGCTAAATCAGAATTAGTCCCTTCATTTTGACGGGGCGAACTTCATTAGAAAGGCCCTTCCATAATCCAGCGGGGAGAAGTGATGAATCTACGTGGGGCGATAATTTGCTTCACACAGCACATTCAGCCACTTCATCCATTTTTTTTTTTTTTACCTTTACTTCTACACCCTATTTTTTTTCCTTCTTCTCCCTTTGCGCTTTCTTTATGCATTTTCTTTCATATCTTCTATTAGACTGAGAAGAACGGTGTGCTCTGAGAGAGGAAAACACCTGTATGCAATTAGTTAATGGCATGGAGTGCGAGAAAGGCCAAAGGAATAAGGAATGCAGGCTGCCGTGCCCCTTCTAAATCCCCCAAACCCACGAAAAAGTCTGCTTGACAAACATTGCTTGGCAGCAATTCAAAAGTTAGCAATAAGATGAAAGGCAGCAGTCAAAAAAAAAGAAGAGGCCTGATTCTTCACGGCTCGGTGATCAGTGAACTGTACGAGCTGCGATAGCAACATGGGGGAAGTAGACTGGGAAAGAGAACAGGATGACTGAGCGATCAGATCATCAAGAACATAATTTATCATCCAACAGTGAAAACTAGCATATTAGCAGCATCGTTTCAGACCACAAATCGGGGATGTGAGAAAGCCAAGGTGCTGGAACAAAATACATGATTGGCTGCCCGGCTTGGGTAGCATGTAGCTGGGCACCCGCCATATTGGCTCTCTTGAAACAGAAAGCAGAGGGAGTCCGGTGTCACGCTGGAACCGTCCTTTCTCCTTTCTCCAACTGCCTTTTTTCCACCCACTTCTCCTCCAGCAGTATGGCTGATTGAAAATTTGGAGTGGCGCCCCCTGCTGGTGCAGCCCACTGTTTCCCACCTCACGGAGTCCGGGCAGGAGCGCCAGTCTAATTTGGCCAGTGCCAGCTCTCTCCTGGACCCCCAATTACCCCAGAGCAGCTCCACGTACCGCCGACATCTGCTTCAGCAGAGCGTCTGCAGCCCATTTATATTCCAGCTCATCTACATGGATATTGAAGATAATAATAAATGAACAGGGAGGAATAAGATGCGGCACGGGGCTGTCTTTCAAACAGGCAATCGCTGGCGCTGCAACGCCTCGGATGCTCGTTGCCATAGTTTCTGCGATTTGAACAGGCGAGGGCGACCAATCAAACGCGGAACAGGACACAATCAGGGGAGAAATCAGATTGTTGTGGAGCACGACAAATGAATTAAAAGGCAAGAGGGATCAGGGCCTTTGAGGCTGCACCCAGAGTATCAAACAGCCGAACATGCTCCTGTTCTGCCAGAGAACCAAGCACAAAACATTATTCTGCCCAGACAGTATGTGTCTGTATTGGATTTGCATTTTGATTGAAACATTCTGTTCCTTTATTGTAGTCTGGCACAAGTGAAACAAATATATAAGACTTCCAGATTCCAGAAAAGTCTATGTTTTAAATCTGTCATATGAAAGGCAGGAAGTTTGGATTTGTTATACATGGATAGACATGAGAGTACTATATATTCTGTCCTTCAATAATTACTAAATCATAAATGCATTATTGTAATAAGAAAAATGAAAAGCCAAGAACATCTCTATTAGTCTTGAGGGTTGTAGCATGGCAGAATTTAGTGCTTGACCTACTTCAACACATTCAAGGTGTGATGATTAACTGATGAGTTGAATCAAGTGTGCAATGCTGTGGCTGAACACCACTAGGTGTAAGGAACAGTGCTCTACACAGTGAAAAGAATAGTCAACTAAAATAAAAATGTATGTGCGACACATTCACAGCTGTATATATGACCCTTAGTGACTCAAGTCAATCTGGATTGTTCTTGTCTCCAGAAGGTGGGAGTGGAGGCTAAACCTAACAGACGGCAGCATTATCATTACTGTGCTTATAATAATTATTCTGATGCATAAGTATTAACACAAATCTTACTAACTGTACAGATTACTCTGTTGTCAAGCAAAAAAAAGAAAACTGTCCGGATTGTGCTTTCATACCTGCTTGACGAAGATTGCTGATCTATTTGAAACTGTCAGAAGAGATTAATTTCAAAAAGAGGTCCTCTCTCCAGAGGAGGCCATTTAGAAATATTGGGAAGAAGACATGGGTATGACATAGTCTGGCATAAAAGACTGCACCGTGATAAACCTGTGTCTAATGAACGTCAAGTAGGGTATTTTAAATTCAGCCAAACTCTTAAAGTAGGGTAAAAAGGGAAAATATGCTAGATGTACACAAAAATAACGCAAGTACTGCCATTAAAGACTTTCTTCTTTACAAACCTGTATAATAAGCTTACAATTTCAATTCATTTTGAAAAAAGAAAATCCTTACTATTACTGCTAAAAATAATTATGTGGCTGATTCCACATTAAAATAAAGTAAAAGCATTAATTAGGCTTTGCGTCTAATAGAGCTCCATGTTGCGCCATTCACATCGTGAGCTGCAATTTACTGTTCACTTAATTAAGGTCAATTATAACCATTCACAAGATTAGATATAGGGTTTTCACTGTTTCCTTCATCTTGTACTCGCTTCAGTAATGCAAAACCTGTCAACAGCTCAGCCATAAACATCTCGCGCAATCACTTTATTCCCCTAAACGCGTTCTGGAAATAAGAAAGTGGAAACATTAGGGGTTTTTTTATGAAACAGTGGCACTATATGACACAAGTGATGGAGCAAACAGAATTGTCCAGGGAAGAGAACCCTGGCGCTCTCCATCATCACAGCAAGTGGGACAGCCGTGATTAAAACACGGTGTCAACATGACTGACGGCTTCTTCGAGAGCTCGCAAAGATGACAGTCGCGGCAGTATCGAGAGAGTGCCGCTTCATCTACATCGAAACTTCACAATCAGACTAAACAAACTTCCCCTCAACACGAACACAACAAGGTATAAAATAAATTCTACCAACCCCCCAAAAACAAACAAATGATGCCCACAAATGGCAGAAAATTTCAACAGTAAAAAGTGCATAAATGTGGTGGAGGAGTCAATCCCACGGGTACGTGTAGAGAACAAGATTTTTTCCCATTTTTCTGCCCCAGGTTCTGAAGTGTCTAACGCTAACAGTGCCGTTCGATTTTATTCACTTCCTGTCTGTCTCAGGAGTGGAGACGTGTTGTACAGGTAGAGTTACCCACAGAACAGCCCACCTATCTCTGCCTACTCTTGACATTTGTCAACACAGAGCTAGAGGAAAGGGAATCAATGTGTGAAATGGTAGGTGTGAGAAAGGTAATTTAGTATTAGGTACGTTGTCTTTGTGATTCTTTTTTTACCTTTTTTTCTGAGATGCTCAGTTGCTAACACAGGGTTGTGGACGAAACGCTTCGTCGCAAGCCTCAATCTCCTCTATTGGCGGAGGTGTTTGGGGCCAGGCACCCATGTGGGGGAATTTTGTTTCATGTGTTTTTATAGAAGTCACAGACAAGTGCACCCGAACGCACTGACAGGGGGCCCCCTGCGGGCTCTTGTCTTCACCTCAGAATCATAAGGCGGAGAGACCAACTTCCTTCTGTTCTCTCAATTACATCCCTCCTTGATAGGGGCAAAAACACACACAAAGTTACAACCACACCCTCTCTAAAGAAGAGCTTTTTTTATAAAAGGAGAAGAAGAAGTTAAAATCAGGTACAGAAGAAAAGCCTTCAGTAATTCCCTCCCAATGGACGTATTAGCCTGCACGTTCGGCTCTGCAGGAACAGCTGACAGCCCCAATCCCGCAGATTTCCTCCCCGAAGGCCTGTCACACTGCCGTGACTGCTGCTCGTGGCTTGTCTCTGGAGAAAAAAATTTGCTCCCTGCCATCACCCCAAATCATAGCCCCCATCTTGAGGGTGTTGTGGTCTCGGGTCTCGTCCCATTACCACGCCTGATAAGGTGCCTGTAAAGGGTGCAAGTTTCTCCCTTCACCCTCTCACCTGACGAATCTGGTGGGACTGCTCGTTGGCAAAGGGTGAACGAGAGGGGAGAAATCAGCCAGGAAAGCTAAAAGGGGGTGAACAAGAGGAGAGTGTGCAACGGCTAATTTAATCGGGTGCACAGCTGCGCAAACAGGGGTATCATGGAATTTCTGTCTGCTGGTAAAATTGGCCGTGCATGAATACCCCCATTTCCCACACCAGGCCGGCCCATTTTCCATATGTCCCAATAAACTGTTAGCGCCGCCGGCCATCTTTTTCTACCATCCCACACCATCACCATAAACTAAGAGTGTAGGCTTGAAGAGCTCTGATTAGCTAAAGTTACTCTTTTGCTCATCGCTCTTTGTGTGGAAAAGCTCCCATTGAGCACTGCTGCCGCTAGGAAAAAAACAACAACTCTGACCTACTGACAAACTTGTCAAATAAAAAAAGCCTGCGAGAAACTAACAATAACAATTTAAAGCATGGAGAGGTCGTGACATACTGAACTCATGTGGCCGGAGGATAGACTTTCCTCAAAGGGGAAAAAGCAGCTATTCAAAAGTGAAATCTCCAGCTGATGGCTTCCAGACCCTCACCACTCTGCTCACATCTTTTTTTTCTCTCTTTTTTTTTTCCTACTGGCACAATTTCACTAGAGCCATTTGGAAGGATTAGAGCAGAGATGAGGAGGAGAAAAAAAAGGGGGAAAAAGAAGAAAAACTTTGACTCTTCGTGATTACATGGAGTTTGAGTAATGGTTCCTGGAGCCTTCAGAGTTCATTAACCCGTTGTCCTTGATGGCCCTCGTCCATCGCCCAACGTCCCCCTCCCCCTGTTCTACCAGCAGGAATGGCTCTGCTGCTCTGCTCAATGGAGGACAACTCTATGAAGTGACCGCACCATACTGCCTTCTCCTAAAAATCCATCTCGGCACCCAAACAAAAACCTTGGTCCTGCACTTTCTGATATTCCCTTCCTTCAAACTTTGCACAAGAAGCCTTTCAAATGAATTATCTCATGGTGTTTGCAATGGGAGCTTCTCCATCTTTTCTTCCTTCGATGAGGATCATAATGTGAAAATTTGAAAAGAAGGCCTGTTGTGGTGAATATGCAATCTGACCTAAAATAAAAAGATATGGCTCCATGTGGTGCTTTTCTCAAGCAGGGAAAAAGAACTAGTACACAGCCCTCTATAGTCACCTGGAAGCATGGCACAGTGAATTAAAAAGGACAGGTGGAGGAAGAGAGAGGGAGCCTGATAGCCTGGGGCTGGCGAAGGATGTGGTAAAGGGAGCAAATGAAAGACTCAGGGCCAGTTTACTAAATGGATTGTGTTGGTTTACAGAAAGCACTTCGTAAAATGATACTGGAGTGAAAGAGGGAGCAAAAAAAAAAGAAATGGGCATCAGGATATCAAAGAGGAGCAAGGACAGACCAAACCACCCCACTGCCCCCTATTTCAGCTATTCTTGCTAGCCAAGGCTCCAAGCTCGTGCTAGTCCAAGCCAGACTTTCCTCCGGATCCGTTTCCTCTCTCCAGGGGATGCTGGACTTGTGATTCAGTGCCTCACGTTAAGGGCAATTCACCTGCCTCAGATATCCCAGTGGTATGGTATTCTCCAGGGGAGGGAGGGGGAACAGGCAGAGCACGAGAAAAAAAAAAAAAAGGTTCCACATATGGTTAAGTCAAGCTGCTTGGAGGCTACTGAGCGTCTGCTACAGGGAGAACAGCTCCTAAAAGGCCCAGCTGGTACTTGGAAAAAGGCCTTCTGCATTACTACACCTCAGCGCCCGCCTCACCTCCCGTTTGGAGCGGCCGTTGGCTGAATCTTGCCAGCCATTTTAGATTCCTACCCCCCCTCTTTGGACCCCCCTTTCCCTTCCCCTTTCTCTCTACTTCCACAGGTTCTGGATCCAACTGAACATTTGGTCTTCCACTGCTGCTTAATCAAATTCCTCCATCTGGCCCCACTATCCCTGCGGAACAGGGGAAGGTGCAGCCGGCTCCCTGGTCCAAGTGCATATTGGGAAGGAGGGAGGGAGAGCGGAGAGGGCCAGGGACTGCCTACCTAACTTACCCACGCCAGTCAACAAGATCAGGTGGTGAGCCAGCAGCAGCAGAAGCAGTGGCAGTACTGCTCTCCTTTACTGGAACCTTTTTCATAAGGTTTCACTGGATATAATCCTTGTAGCATTCTGTATTTCTCCAGTGAAGAATGAACTGGTTTTCTTTGGATTTGCACCAGTTTTGCTACAGGTATGAATACATTGGGTTGACTGGAAGAAGAAAGCCTTCTAAATTACAGTAGGTGTTAGAACTCTCATCTGGTACTCTTGAAGAGTTAAGGCATTGGTGAGAGAGAAAAAAAATGTTTCCCTAAATTGAGATGTCAGAGCTCCTTGATCAGAACACCTGTAAAAACCCAGGATTTGCTTCCTACCTGCACCATCAATCTTTTCTCAGCGTGATGACTAAGCCTATTCTCACATCGCCATTGTACCACGCGATATCAGACATTTTGTTGTTGTAGAACAGCTATCCTCTTCATTGCCAGGTGGCAAAACATGTGTCAAATAATTAAACTGGTTTTACAGAACAGGACAACAAATGCAATGCAATTTGTTTCTTATCTTTCATTGGCCCACAGCAGAAGCGCAATGTGAGAGAGTAATTAATCAAATCACTGGAATATGTGAGCAGCAATTTCCACTTAATGGCACTTACAGGTATTGGGTCCCTGAAGTTGGCCATTTCGGCTCTGAAATGAGGATTCATTTTCCTCTTTATGGTTCTGACAATAAAATTGAGCAAGCACCTTAAACAATATCCATTTTGCAGAATTCTGATAATGGCCAGCCGATGGGGCTGGGTGCAAGGCACCGTGTACATCAAACCACATGCTTGTCACTCACAACATTGGGCAATGCATAGATACGTACACACATGCATGTTCATATTTATGAAGCAATACTTTCGACTACATTGGTTTTTTTTTTTTATAATAAAAATGTTTCTGTTTTTTTATGTTTCTTAATGTACTTGTACCCACTTAATTTTAAAGCTATTATTCTGAAATGATAAATACTTACCATGAGGGTCATTCTATGTTAAGCAGAACTAATGGGTCTATGTCTGCATCTAAGTCTGAAGGCTAACTGCACCATCTTTCCATCATGGCTTTCAGCTAAATTCAAGTTCAAGTTCAAGTTCAAGTAGGTTTTTATTGTCATTTCTCCATATAACTCGTATACATTGAAATTAAATGAAATGTCATTTCTACAGGACCATGGTGCAACACGCAACGAATTCAGCCTGGAAAGTTGGATGACTTCACCCTCTACTTATCAATATTCTAAAGAAGTATTGTACTAGGTCCAGGTGGGGCTGGCTGGATGTTGACCTGCCCCAATATCCCTGCTAAACCCACTTCAATTCTAAAGAAAATATCATCAGAGCTGGTACAATATCTTCAGTTCACTTGGATGAGTTTTCAGGATACAAATTAACGCTTAACACTAACTACATTACCTGGACCATGAAAGTTCTGGGTGCAAAAATCACCCATTTAAATAGCACGTATACTGTAACTGGACTATCTCACCCACAAATGGGAAGCTATGATGTGAAGCATGCTCACTGGGTAAACCTTTCTCATTAGTTTACAGGAAGCCAGGCCCGTGATGAGCCGCACCATCCCAAAGTCAACAGCACAACACCAGATCCAGGATCAGTGGAGGTCCTTTTCCCCTTTGCTGCTCTAACCACAGAGCAACTCCCAGTCGTCCAGACAGAGACAGCGAGCAGATCACTCTCTGCTTTTAGTGGCACTGCGGCCTAGCCTTAATGGCACCCATGTCCTCTTAAAGCTTTATTCTCCCCCTCCCGTTCTCCCTCTAAAGAGCCCCTGAGAAGCTTCTGGTTTCAGTAATTCAGCCAGGACCCAGACAGCACAGGGAGAGACAATCAATCGCTCCCTCTCTCCGAACTTATAATGCAACTCTAACATTACTACTTAGCTAATGTACTTACTCCATATCCATATTATAAATGCAAAGATTTTTTTTTTCAATGAGTGATATTACTCCGAATGAAAGTGATACAAAATACAGTTTTGTTAGTGGAGAAAAAAGGTTTAAAAAAAATCAAGGTAAAAGAATCTCAAGTAACCCAGTGCAAACGAGAACATTTTTCCTTTTTTGTTTTTTGTACAAAAAACAGTCATGAACAGGGCGCGTTTAAATAATTGAGTGAAGATGCTTTTATTATCATTTATCTTGCCCACGTCCATATCAAGTGCTTTAGAGAGAGATTGGATGACGGAGAGAGGTAAAGATGGGAAGGAGATACAGCCAGTAGGAGAAAGAAATAGCGAGCAGGATTCACACAGGGCCCAAACAAACACACACACACACACACACACGCACATGCACACTACTCACACATGCTGTGTATAAGTGTGTGAGTGTGTGTATGAGTCCCAAGGCAACAAAGATGCATCTCTTCTGCATTTGGCCCCCTTATGGGCTCCAATCTTTCCCTCTGTGTCGCCAAGCCAACCCTTTTATTCTCCACAGCACTTCTTTCTCCTGTCTCTCTCTCTCTCTGATTTAAATATAAGGCTTCACTCTCTGAGGGCTGAATTCTTTAGTAGCATCTTCTGCCTCATAATAAAAAAGAATTTTGCCCTTTTTTAAATATTTTTGTACCTGTATTCCTGTGGTAGATTCTGTGTCTGCCAATATTACTTCACAGTCTAAACCAAATAACAAAGATCTCAAATATAGCACCAGATTTATTGAAGCACCGCAATGTTAATTCTTTTCCACAGACATTTTTTTTACATCCCAATCAGGGACTGGAGGATAGCAAATGCCTCAACCAATCACTAATCCATTTTTCCTACCATAGCAAACATTCCATAAATGCCTAATGCTTCCTTAAAGTGAGCGAATGCTGCAGATGAATTTGTCATTGTGTGTTATCAAAACCTCATTTGGTTGAGGAGCAGATTTCCGTATGAAGGAGACAAAATAAAAGGTCAAATTCAATTGCCTTTGCTGCTGGCCAGGCTATACCCAATGACGCGCAATAATCTAATACATGATGCTATCACAATATCACAGAATCCTACGGCAACTGCAAATAATGACACAATATTCTGTCTCTCGGAGGACTCGAAGCACTCCTTCCTCTAAATGAGTTCGGTTGTTTGTCTTTGTGCCTTGTGACTGCTCCCGCTAAAGACGTGCAGCTCCAAAAATAAAGCGACCAGGGACAGAAGGGATCATTGAATCATACCCGCGCGGATCTCGTGGCCGCTAATAAAAGGCGCTTTCGCTCGCTCACAAATAAAGCCTACACTGAAAATAGCAAAGCGCTTGATTTGAATAACTCTCTCGACCAAATATTTGATTTTAATACCTCTCGACACAGACCTGAGGAACTGCTGCGTTTCTGAAACGGGTTGAGGATTTCAAAGATGCAAAAATGACATTCTGTCTGTGGAGGCGATCGTGTCTCTATGGGTGCGATGGTGTGGACTGCAAAAGAGACACGGAAGAAAAAAGAAAAAGAAAACCACTCAGGGTAAAAGAAAGAAAAAGTTAAAAGTTAAAAGACAGAAAAGAAAAAGGTAAAGAGAGAAGAGGGAGAAACTCCCTCCCTCCCTCTGTCTCTTTCTCTCTCTCTCTCGTGCGCTCTCTCGTTCCCCCTCCTTCTTCCATTCCTCTGCTCCCCCAGGAGACTTCCCTTGATGCCAAGCATTCATCATCTAGCCTCTAATATCAGTTATTCAGTGGCTCCTCTGCTTACAGCAGAATTAATTTGGGCTTTAATTACTCTCATCGGTGGAATGCTGATGAGGGAGGGAGAGGAAGCAGCCTGGGACGCCGCTCATTCCGCCGCCTTCATTCAGGACTCAATTCCAGCAGGACCCAGACGCTGGCAAACAACCGGCAGGCCAGCCAGGAGCGCCACACCGGGACCCACTGCTGCAGAGACGGGGGGTGGGTAGGGTGGGGGGGTGTGGAGGAAAAGAGAGGGAGAGGAAAAGAGGGTAGGGAAAGACGAGAGACAGGCAGAGAGAGATAGAGAGACATAGAAATAGTGTGGAGACATGTGACATGTGGAGACAGAGAGGGAAAAGGATGGAGAGAAAGGATAGAGAGGAGATGGGAGAAAAAAAGGTAGAGAGAGAAAGAAAGATGGCGAGTGAGGTAGAGAGACAGAAATGGAGAAATAAAGAGCAGGGAAAAAAACATATGAGAGAGAGAGACAGATATATACATAAAGAGAGGAAGGATAAAGAAAGTGATGAGTAGAGAGTGATGAAGAAAGAGGAGGCAAACATGACGTGGATAGAGGGAGAACGAAAGTGTAAAGAGAGAAAGGTAGGGGGAGACAGACACCAAAAGAGAGAGAAAGGGAAAATAGAGATGGGTGAAAAAGAAAGAGAGATGAGGAGGATGAGTCTGTGAGTGTGTAGGAATGAACTAGAGCGAGAGAAAGTGTTTGATTTGTGAATGTCGGTCAGTATGTCTGGTTTTTAAGTACTTGAAGCTATTTTCGGAAACTTTTGAAAGTTCAGATTAAATGTCACGGTATATTGTACAGTATTATTAGTAGGCCTCATGATACACCTAAAGAACATCCTTCATCATTTAAGGCCTTACTTTAACCAGGGTGACTGAGCACTAAGCTGTTCATCATTAAAACCACATGACAGTGGTGTAGTCAAGGCCACACGCATGTACAGTATATGCCATATACTAAATTTTTTATATTTCTTTTTTACCAGACCGTTTGTATACACTGACTTCTAATGAGTTTATATGTATCCCCCTAACATACCTACTTATATTTAGATGCTAAGCACCTCATGGTTTACATGGTTTGTAACTCACTCCATTCGTTCATAATGTTTAGTAGGCTGAACATTCTCCACAAGGGGGAGCTCACTCAAGTAGTTTTTGTGTGCGTCATTATTAAAAAGAAGGAAAATGGCATGAACTCACACCAGCAGGATATGCTATATGCACAAATTGCATGTGTATGAAGTAAACGCAGACTACATTCAATTCTATCCGCTATCACAGTACATCGACAACTATTTTTTTTCCTGAAATCAAAAACGTTTACTCGGTAAGAGTAGCCTAATCATTAAAGTGGTCGCTGAGACATTTATGTACAGTATGTCAGGCCTAAATCACTTGTGATACCAATCATTTACTGCACAATGGTCACGATCATTTCTCGCATTATAGATCCAGATCTGTTAATCATCTATACATATACATCAGCCTCCTTTATTCTAATTGCTTCATTTTCGTTACATTATTGCTGTTAAAAGCAGAACAACTTCCACATTTGAATAGGAACAGGCTTCAATTATCTCATCTAGAAATATTCAGGTCAGCTACCTCAACATTCAGCCCAGACCTGCGCATTTCAGCTGGGGTGTAGAGACGAGCATGGGCAAACAAATCACCAAAGTCCTCTGTAAAAGCGGCTTCACATCAATCACACTTGTGTGTCCTTGTTTCCATATTTAATCACATCATTCATATAAAATTGCCGACATGTTTGAAGACATGGAACGCATTTTGATTCGATTTGAACTTACATACGATATACTGTATATTGAAGAGTTTTGATCCGGCCTTTTACATAAATACCAGATAATTGTTAAGAGAATGCCACCATGCTCGAATGTAGCGCCGCTCAAGTTTTTGTCACCAATCTGCACTTTGGAAAAACAGACATGCAAATTTGATTTCAGATAGAAATAGTTCAATTCTGACTTAAAACTCCAGTAAATGTTGATACAGAGAAAGAGTAGTGAGATGCTACTGGCATTAGCAAGTAGCTAGCGAGCTTACTAATGCTAGCTGGATATAATTTTCTAGCTAATGTCAGTTAGCGAGGTTGCAGCTAGAGCAGTTTGAACAGCTACCAAATCTTGAACATAATTTGCTTGCTGAGACGTAAGCAAAATCACCCAGAGAGATTTTAAACAAGTTGACAATTTTTGAAAGATTTAAAGAGTCTGAAATCTCACGATGGTAGCTAGTGATTGCAGGGCTGCCAGTTTTCAGATAGTGAACTAGCTAGCAATAGATAGTTAGTGTTTTTCCAACCAGTGCTTAATCTCGTAACTTTTCATGTATTTCCATTTAACAAAAAAAGGTTCTCAGCCGCTAGCAGCTCTAGAAACATCTTAATGAGAGAATTATCTTGACATTTTGAAAAACTGGTGGAACTCTGCTTTAAGCGAAAAATTAAGCAGTAAGCATTATTACTACCCCTGTAAAAGCTAGCCATTTTACATGTATTGGCGTATTGATTAGATCAGTGTCTTTCTACAGTGTGTATGCATGACCATGTATGTATAGAAGGTTTATGAACCTCATATTCATAAATAAATAAAACACAGTATAATAGGCTATAAACAAAGTGTTATAAAGAATACATGTTTCAGTGCAAATGGTGGTACAACACACATTTTAGTGGATCTGCCCTGCTGAAAAATCCAGCTTGGTGTGACAAACTGGTAGACCAGCTTAGCCAGTTATTTTTCAGCTTCCTTATAACTTGACTAAATTGATCAGTAAATGTTTGCGATTTTCTAATTGCCTTACTGTTGTGTTATTTTCTTGAAACAGTCTGTCTACAATGTTACATTAGTAGCGGTAATTCGTAAACTGTTTCCATCTACCAGTTTGACCAGTTCGGCCTGTGTTTTGGCAGCTGGTAGCTGGTCAGATCAAGCTGTATGTTTCAGCAGGGTGCTGTCAATAATGTTACATACCCTGCACCCTGTAGTTAGTTATATATATATACAGTACGTGTGTAGCATCAGTGGTGTTACTAGTTACTAGTCATAGTATATTCACTACTTCGGACTACACTGCCATATGAACGCAGCTTGCTTAACTTAAAAATGAACAGACTGGGAAGAAAAAGCTGCACTCGGCCTTCTCTAAACCCTCAGCCACGCTTATGGAATGCAGCATATTGGCTAAGGATTGTGATTGATTGGCCGAGTCTGCCATAGCGATTCGTTTGATTAAATGGAACCGCGGGACTCCCTTCCAAGTCTTAATGAAGCAGCCATCGAAAGCTGGTGGAAAAAAAAAAAAAAGTTAGGAGAGGAGCCAGGAAGCCTACTGCTCGACTCGGTATGAGAAATGAGTTGCGAGCGCCTCTCGACTGCAGGACGGCGTCCGTGGCACGCTAAAGAGCGGCCACCATCGGCCGGGTTCGCTGTCCAAACACACGATCTGCAGCGGAATGTGCTTTAATTGGCAAAGAGCGAGGGGTCATTATTAAGAGTGATTTAAAGTGGTTACAAAAGCTGTTGTGCACAGTGAAAGGAGTAAATGACCCTGCACAGGATTACACTTTAGAGTCTGACTAAACTCAGTTTAGCCCTGAAGGAGTGATTTTTTTTGTGCCATTTTGAGAGGTTTTATTTCTTATAATATATAAGCAGCATATTTGAATGATTGTCTCTTCGAATGACCTGTTCAGTTCTATTGTATCTTTAGTTTTGTGCCTTGCATTACTGCCTTATTGTTGCAAATGAAAATACGCTCCATCATACAATATAGCTGAGCCTCAATAAAAATAAATCACAAAAAATAATGTAAATTATAGCATCCTTTCTGTCAATCACTGAGAAATTTACAATTACGTTCAGTCATTTGGTAAGCACTTTTGTCTTACTAAGTGTCTTACAAGTGAGGCAGAATAAAATCCAAGCACAGAGATGTTCAAAAAGTGACAGTGATACTAGTAATGAATTGAAAGTTTTCACCATATGATCAAAAACAAGCAGAAATAAAAACAGAGCCACAATTAAACACGAGCGTTAGAATAAATGCAGGAAGTCAACAGTGCTACTAATTGCAAAGCAGTCAGTCAAAATATGAATGATTCAATCTTAGAAGTAAAAGAGAGCTTACAGTAATAATAGTAACATACAATAATAATAACAATAATAGAGTAATGTTAGTAACTGAAAAACATGGGTCTTTAATCGGTTTAAAAGGTAACAGCATGGTAAAAGGGGAAAATTATGACAAAGTGACACACACACACACATCACAAATGTCTGCAATTATCCAATTTTGTACAAATATTTGTATATATCTCTACCATTCTCCCACAGGTATAACGATCTCTTGTGCTATGAAGGGGGGTAAAACAAGTTACGTGTGAATCCTATTGTCTAATTCACAGTCAGTGCTACGACACCGCTTCAATTTGTCTGCTTAAAAGGCCTGTGAGCGGGGAACAGATTTCGCTTTCACATCTGGAGATGTTTTCTTCCCACAAGCAGCGCCGCGGCTCTAGAGCCCCAACATTTGCGCTAATGGTAACATGAGTATTGACTGTGTAATTATGTGGAGCACCGTCTCTACTGGGAGAGCGGGCGGATATCAGAATAACACCGCCATAATTAATGTATGCCAATACTGTACGAGAGAGGAGGGATTGAAAGAAAATAACTGGGTTGAAATTAATAATCACAAGGACTCCAACTTGCGTACGCTCAGTCACATGCACACGCAAGCAATTATAAATGCTGCACACACTTTCGTACATGAAATCTCTGAGTGGAAACTAGATTAAGTTGCTCAAGAGATAAGAGGAGACACACGAGCACATAAATATTGGGTACCACTTTGTTTGAAGAGTACCTACATTGGGCCTTAATAACACATTCATAAGCATTGCAAAGGTCTTTAATAAGGCAATACTGGGGGATTTCTAAAAGGCTAATGTCAAAACCCGTGAAGTGAAATTAGCTTTTGACTTTGTCTTTACATAAAAGATATGGTAGATGCTTCAATTATGATTATGGGTCGACTGTAAATTTTTCATCATTATCTTGCAAGTTATTATATTAGTTAGTTAAGACTTTTTTTATTATATTATATTAGTTTGTCTTTATTAACAGCACAGGCATGAAGATTTGAGACATTGTCTGCAAAGTATCCATTCCGTTCTTATTTATTTACCTGATATCTAGGCTTCTTAAATAAGCAACGTTAAAGATATACACAGTGCTTCATAACAGTGTTATAAATGAAAAATTGATTCACACATTAGTTTGAGGGCATGGAACTCATTCATTCAGCTGACATATGGGCTTCTTAAATAAGTGACATTGTATTGGGATTGTTTTGAATGCAAATGGACCACCAACACTTCAGTTGGGGAACATTAGATACAGTAAATACACGTACCAAAACGTAAAATGACAGGTGAATACTTACGGCAAGATGTTTTATGAATGATGTTGCAAGAAAAAGATAAAAAATTACAGATACCACAGTCTCGAATAGTCACCCCTAATCATAACCGAGGCTTCTTTTCTCTCTTTAATGTAAAGACAAAGTCGCATACTACATAAAACCTTTAATGTTAACTCACGAGTTTTGACATAAGCCTTACAATAATCCTCCATCATTTCTTCATAAAAGTTTTAATTAATGCTAATGAAGGTATTATTAAGGCCCAATATAGGTACCCTTCAAATAAAGTGCTACCAAATATTGTCAGATGTAGACTTGCTAATGCCTGTGCATAGTCATCTGCATTATACATATAGGTAGTGGACAATCTGATAAATTGTGCTTTGCAACAGATGGGCTACAATCAGTAACCGGTCAGTGACCTATATGGTGGTGTATCTGATAAAACGGCCAATGAGTGTAGACACAAGGAAATGCCTACTTAGTGTACTACATTATAGGCTAGGTGGGCAGGGTGCCATTACCGCCATGTGCTTTTGTCTTGGTTTTAGCTCCTGTTTTGTTATACGTGTCTACCCTCATCTTGTCATTTTCCCCTCATTAGTTTGTGTATTTAATCTCTATATGTTTTGCTTTATAGTGGCAAAGTGCGAAGTCTTGTCATGCTAATTGCATCCAATTCTGGTTCCGTGTTTGTTCTAGTTTGTCCGTGTTTTTTTCCTCAGTTACTGGATTCGCTTTATTTCACTCTGTCTACCTGTGTAATTACCTCAGCCTTGGATTCAGACTTTTGGGGAAATTCCCAAATAGACACCATGCCAATTATACTGTATGCATTTGCATCCTACCATTGCCTCCAGCACCTGTCACTGGACGTGTACACATTTTGGTTTTGACTGTTATCTGCTACAAGCCCCTCCACTTACTTAGTGCAAAAGAGTCCGTTGCGCCACACTTAATTTCTTCTGCAAATGTAGTCCTTTTTTTTTTTACTGTACTACATTTGTTTGTATTTCTCAATGAGAGCACAGTAGACAGTTATGCATCCTAAACAAATCATCTAGAATAACTCTTAACTTGTTTTTCCATTTAAAATGTAAAATTTACATTTTCATTCTATATAATCATATACACATGACTCATATTTAGATTCGCCTGAAATATTGATTAGCTGAATCAAGTGTGTTAAAATTAAGAGTTTGTAAATAATAATAAAAAATTGGTCAACAATAACAGACAAGGCTTCTCCCATATAATATGTTAAGAGTGAGAGAAAGCCTATATTACTGCCAATGAAAAGTTTTACAAAAAAAAAAAGAAGGTTAAACTACATCACTAGATTTAACTCAATTAACACGTGTTGCGTGTTGTTGGCAAAATGACATCACTAAATATTGTTTGCTTCCCTGCTTCCATACTTTTGGCCTGTAGTGTGACAAGTGTTCATATCTATATACACGAATACACATTTATTTTTCACAAAAAGCCCTGTAAGTTCATGATGGAGAAGCAAACATGGTCAAAAGCCATTTTGCCCACAGAGCTCTCTCACACACACACAGATTGTAAAGGAGCTGTTAGCCATTATGAGGAGGTCAGGGGAGACGTCGTGATCCCAGGCTGGGGGTGCGTGTGGCCCTTGCACAGGTGGAGAGTCGGTCGTACACAGCCGCTCTGGCTTCGACTCGCACGCGCCTCTGACAGTAATGAGCTTGTGGGTCACCACTGCTTCGCACATTAATATTTCTTAATGATAATAATCATTACGCCAGACGCATCTTTCCTCAATGTGAGTGTGCGTGTGTGGGGGGGGATTCTGGCAAAAAGTGCCAGGAAGGCAGCGTCATTAAGACAAAAACAGCAGATAGTGTGTGTGTGAGAGTGAGAAAAACAATAGCTATCATCATTAATGGGATCAAACAGCAATTAACACCTCTTACTTGTTAAAAAATTTAAACGCTGAGCATGCATTGGCCTTTAGCCTCGAAAGCGGTTGTAACATTTACAGATGCTGTTTGTTTCCCAGGGAATTAAACACGATCATAAATTTAATACCGACCCAGTGTGATTGGCATGTGGGAAATGCTTTAAAACCAATCCACTGTGTTACATGCCTGCAGCTATACCAGTCCCTTTAGTATTTCATTTGGATCGACTACATTATGACTGAAATTTTCCTCCATTTCTGGTTCATGCACTAAAATATGCTTTCAGTTGGAGTTTCAAATGTATTCATATTCAAAACTCCAATCCTACACATGCATTTTGCCCTATGAGTAATCCAGAATTTATTACTGTTTTATTCTTATTGTTTATTTTACCCGGCAAACAGCCAACCATCCCAGCAAAGACAAATCTGCTTCCGTTCATCCTCCATGCGCAGTATTCGCGGCAAACCTTCGCCTCATTTAATACAACTGTCAGAGCTGGCATATCACAGTCCATTATCTGTCCTGTCCACATTCATTATTGAAGCTAATGATCTGTTGTCCTCCATGCACCTCATTGAAGGAGGACTACATTAGAAGTCGCTCAGTAAGTTAATTAGTAATTATAAACCTTAAAGATTAATCAGAGCGAGAGCGGCTTAAGGTTTGCGTCTCCGATCCAGGGACGTCGGGGGAAGGGAGTTGTCTGACAAATGGAAAGACAGTGGAGAGAGAAAAAGAATGAGTTTGTAGACCATTTTTGCAAAATCATCTAGACCATGAAATGTAAATTTTCTAATTTGTGTAATCAGTGTGTGCTCCAGCCATAGAGATTTTCGAACTTAAAGAGGATGGCATTCCACTTCCATCCGAGATATGAATCAAGACAAGTGACTGCAGTTACCAATTCTTGAGCTTCTCCTCCACCCTGAATGTCACTTGAGCAACTCTGAGGAGATAAATTTCCTCAGGAACACCACTGTTCATCTGACACCCTTGTGCACTATAATGATTTCCACATTAAAGCGAATTTTGAAAAACAAACATTGATAGAAACGCATGCTGACAGGTTGCACTTCAGCAGCAACAGTGAGATCTCACAAATGCAAGGCATCCATGTCTGATGCAACAGCACACTCATAAGGACAAACCTTCCTCTTCTGCCTGCATTGGAATTAATAACATGATGCAAACTTTGCCTCTTCCTTACAGCCAGGCCCAACGCTAATCTCTGATAATCTAGTTGATGCTTCTGGAAAACATTCCACCTACTAACGGCATTTATTCCCCTGCTACTGAAACTAAGTCTGAAAGGATCGTAGTGTAGTTTAGTGCTTTTCCTGCTTAAATAGATAACTGACCGATGAGGTGTGTGACAGCATGGAAACACTAAACTGTGCGGTTTTGGAGATCTTCTATTCTATTCTCTTTTATTCTATTCTATTAAAAAAATTAACCCATGGTGCTGTTGAATCCTTGATTCTGATTGGTCAAAAGGTGTTGAAGCCGTATCACACCATCACATCAAACCACCCTGTCATTGATTATTTTCCTATAACTGCACACCCTGTCATGCTTTATTCCTTACATAACAGACATAATATACTGAACTATATTAAGCTCTGTATTCTCTCCTTCCTGGTTCCGATGTGTGATGGATATGTTTTAGTTTCAGGAAATGGAGGCATTGTGCACTGTTTTATCACTTTAATTTTAAAGTCCAAACTTCTCTGGGTGAGAGTGAGGATTGTGTTTCGATTCCGACATAAAGGGGAGACCCAGTGATACATTAATACTTCAATACTTTAACTGTTAAAACGTAAGTGAACTTAAAGATTAGATTAGATTCAACTTTATTGTCATTGCACAGAGTACAAGTACGGAGACAACGAAATGCAGTTAATTAAAGACAGCGTGAAATTAAAATCAGAACGCATTTTTCTTCCGTAACATGACGTAATTCTGAGTGAAACAGGTTCAGCGATTGCACATGATGATATAAGGTGGTGGGGGGACGGTAAGGTAAAAAATGAGATGATATTATTGGTTAATATACATGGCGACGAGGTCAAAAATCAGAAGGCGTCAAAGTCATTGTATTTTGATCAAATATTATGGAAAAACAAGAATTTTGTCTTTTAAGTGATGGACGCTGATGAATCGTGCACAATATGACTAGGAACATGAACTAACACCCTATTATAGTCACACATACCTCTTTGACTGTCACTGCACACCTACACTTTTATCAGAGCTTTTTCTCGTGGACAGTATTACAGTATTATGCCCTCCGAGATAAACCTATCATGTTGCTACTGGGACACTTTTCCCAGTCATATATTGTTTACAGACAGTTCACAAACTACCCCATTCAATATTGTTCTGTTGTCCTGTCTAGTTAGCGTGCACTGTCCTGTGTATTTATTGTCCTGTGTATTTATTTTATAGTGTATATTTGCACTTTTCCTCACTGTCGTGCATTTGCACTTTATAGTCCTGTATAGCGTGATGCTGTATTGTTGCGTGTTGCACCATGGTCCAGCAGAAACGACATTTTGTTCCAATGTATACGAGGTATATGGAGGAATGGCAATAAAAGCCTACTTGACTTGACTTGACGACACAAACCATAGCCATTTGCCACCCACTTCCTTACTATGCAGCCTTATTATTTCAACATTTCATATGGATGGTAATTTCATTTTTATGACATTATCAGGCAGGTTATTCAACAAATCTACATGTAAGGTTATTGAGGGAATAAACAACCCACATTGCCAAACCGCTTGCCAGTTTAACCTATTTCTGTAGTTTCAGAGGAAGAAAATCTCTCTCACTCTCTCTCACTCACATCACATTGTGAAGCAGTGGTGCGCTAGAGAGAGCCTAGTATTCTGTCTTGTCAGTAAGATAGCCGGTCCCAAAGTGTTAATAAAAAAGCTTTTGAGACAGGCTTGAAAATGGAAAACGAGTTGAACTCCACTGTAGTATGTTTTCATAAAACTGCAGCTGGCTGTGCTAATTTAGTTTAAATATAAATAGTCTGTTCATACACTGCATTGTTGTACACAAGTAATAAAAGCAACATTTACTTTACAAATACAACCCATAGACTACAGCCATTTTATATCATTTTTGTTTTTGTTAGAATTAGTAAATGATACTGTTTTTAGAGTAATTTTTTCACGTCGAAATTTCCAGCATAGTAGATGATGACTCAATTCTAGAGGTTCTATTTTCCCCTCTCTTCTGGTGGTTTACATGACATGCTCAGTTTCATGACAGTTTCAGACTGCAACTTCTCTCTTCTGAAAATATACATATAAAAGGATTGAAAACCTGTAGTGATGTCATGAAAACGAGAACCACTTTGCAACGTTGATAAAGATGAAAACCCAAGCAGAATCAAATGAAAATACCACAGCTTGGTAGAACAGAAGAAACCTGCGGTGTGTCTCACAGATACTAACAGAGATATATATATTCTCCTTTGTCTTTTGTACATAGATCAAATACAGGCTTAAAATCTACAACATAAGCTCCAAAGAGTGCAGACAAGCCATCAAACATCACACAAATGTTTGTGTTGACACATGAATGGAAACCATCTTTCTGTTTTCTCTCAAACGTGTTTCTGTGTCCTCTGTTGACTCAAAAGGGGAAATTACACTTGACGGTCAGCTTGTCAATCAGCTTGTTAATCCATGCATACCGTTTAGATTAATCTGTGATGCATTTTAAAATTTAGTAAAATAAAAAGGAGTAAAAGTACACGAAATGTCATATTTTCACCTTAAATTTGCTGCACATTTTTGCACACATGTACTGTTCTGGGACAGTTTGCGTAGTGGGGTGCGATCAGTGCCGTCTCTAGACCTTCCGCCGCTTTAGGCAAGAAACTTTTTTGCCACCCCCTCTCCACCATGAACACTGCTTCCCACCATGAACAATCCCTCACGCAGCAGGAACAGACGATTTAAAGCAAAGGTGCGCTCTGGCAAGCCAATTTATGATAACGTGTTTCTATGACTAGTACTAACTTACATTCAAGATATCTACAAATAGGTTTTGACAAGTAGATTTCAATTTGACTGTTCTGAATGATATCTGCATTGACAATCTTACTAGTAAGAACGCAATTCAAGATATCCACAATTACATTTTGACTAGTCAAAATATCTTTTAAGATATCCGAAATGATGTCAATTTGAAGCATCACGAATACCGAATGATAATTAGAGATATCCATAATTTCTTTGGAGATATCTTAAAAGGCCTTTAGACTAGTCATAAATCCAATTTGGGATATCTCCAATTCAGTTTTGCCTAGTCATAACTTACATTCAAGATATCTCCAATTAAATTTGCAGTAGAAATATCTTAGTGTCAGATATCTAAAAATATATTTAAGATATCTTTAATCATGAAGAATTGAAGATAGGGGAGAGAGGGGAACAACCTAACACATTTTGTAAACATTGACATCTTTGCTATGATTAGATGGGGAGACAAGGGGAATTTTCTACATATGCTTTGAAAACCAAGCAAGTGAACCAAACAACAGAAATCCCGCACTACAGTACATAGAAACCATGCAAATCCTGACATACCTAATAAGACTACTAAAACTGACGCATCTCAAAACCCACAACATATCAAAACACACAGCACCGAGATAAACCTGGTTTATTTAAAAGAGTAAAAACTGCCTCCTACCTTTAAAAATGCACTGCAAAGGTGTTATTGGCATTGGAAAGGTGTATGTTGTATGTCAGTTTGTGTTCGATGTAGATAATTGCAAGTCCATTGAACCTTTCTTGATTCATCGTGGTCCGTAAATAGTTTTTAATTAATTTAACTTTGGAGAAACTGCGTTCTCCAGCAGCCAGTCATCGGCTGCCTCGCGTCCCCTCTATAATACAACAAGCACACAGATGATATCATTGGCCGTTCAACGATGAAGATATTGACGTTTTCAGTGTAGCCTAAAGAAGACAACATAAAACCACACCATCTCAGCAGTGTTTGGTCAGATACTTAAAATAAAGTTGTTAGCTCTTTTAAGTTTAAGTTAAGTAAAAAAAAGAAGGGTTATTGACTCCATATAGTTAATGAGAAAAGGGCCTCCAACCAATTGACATGAAATGTGTAACACATTAGCTAAGACCTTTTGCACACCTTTGTGTTTTGCATTATTATCTTGTCAGATTTAGCACAACCTCAGCTAGTTCAATACGTCGCTCAATATATGCACTTCTCTAAATTATAATATAAGCCGTCCAACCTTTCCGACAAGAAATATGTAACATGATGGATTAAAAATATATATTGTGTCGGTATTGTGTAGGCTACGATAAGAAAATTAAGCAGATCAATAATGTTAAACCATAGCTTGTTCCACAGTTATTCATATTTGACAATTGTTTGCACAATCTGTACAGCTCTTTTTATCTCATAAACAGATATATTGTACATTGCACATTTGTATATTTTATATTTATGTTCTTATGGTACTTGCTTTTTA
>JAOUQW010000040.1:2364363-2382696 GCA_028565825.1 Olivaichthys viedmensis | reverse complement strand
CACACACACACACACACACACACACACACACACACACACACACACACACACACACACACACACACACACACACACGAAACAAGCACGCACACACAAAGCATGCACGCATACAGTAAACACACCCGAATATGCAAAATAGGTACACACATGCAGCATGCAAACACACGGGCGCGCAATAAATATACATTCACTACCATGTACACACATTCTGCCAAATAAAGGCACAATAATCGCACACCAATTATGTACTTGAAAACAGCAGTCATGATTCTCATACAAATGCATTACTTATGCATTCACTAGCAAATTACACAGGAAACAGTACGTCAAATCTCTGACATACACAACCCGAGTCATCCAAACTCGCAAAAGTGTTTAAACAACTTCACTTTTGAGGCCAAAAGCTTGAGAAGTGTTGCTCTACATTACCCCATAAATCAGTCAGAGACAGAATACCTGCTGTCTGATCTGCCCTTTCAAAGCCAACTGACTGAAGCCAAGCGATCTAAGTGTGAATGATGTCTCGGCCTTGACCTTTTCTCTTTCTTTGTACATTCGGGAACAGGAGACAGAGGAAAAAATTGATAACTGCCAAACCCATCAAAGACGCCACATAGGGAGCGAGATTCCATTCAGAGTTAAGGGTGTTGGGACGAGGCCAGTCTTCCGAGTCCAACTTCCTCTCTAACCTTGGTCTTGGGCGGGTTTCAATTCAGACGTGTTGGTATGACCCCTCGATACTTTCCCCCCACGTGCGGACTTTTGGAAGCCCGGACACTACGAGTCAGTACTTAATCGTAAACATTCAGCTTCAGAACAAGGGGTGGCATTAACACTGTTAATGTAATGCGGCCCCTTCGCCGCTCACCATCAATAAAACATGCGCAGGAACCCAGGTCCAAGGCACAGAGGGGTCTTTCACCTCTGGCGGCATGAGAGAGGAGTGACTAAAGTCACAGAGGTGATGAACGGTGATCAAACCCAGTGGAAAGCAAAGATCAGGAGGAGGGAAGATTGAGTAGTGCACATAGCTGCACATTAGTTGAGTGTGCTTTCATAAAATGCATAAAACAGGAATGACCATAAACAACATGAACATGCCAGGAAGACAGTTAATTAAAAGCAAAAAGCAAATAAATCTGTTTTAAGCTGCTTTTTGAATGGGTCTATTGAGGATGCCTGACGGACTTTAGCAGGAAGTGAAGGCCACATCTTGCGAGCAAAGAAAGCTCTACCAGTTTGTTGTAGGGAGCGTCAAGGAATCCAGCATTCATGTTTCATTTAAAAAAAACGTTTGGGAGTGTCGTCTGTCTGTCAGGCGCTCGGCTAACTACATGGGTGCTAAACTGTCTGAAATACTAATAAATATACTTTAAAATCTATTCAGATAGACCAAATGAGAGGAATGATTAGTGGTGTGGATCTACAGGAAATAAACTGATGAATTCGACCAAGTATCTCTGCGCATGCTGAGCAGGTCATGTGTAGTGTAGATTGAGCAGCCGACCCACTTTTATTAATTGGTGATTAATAACACCTTTCCATTCGTTAGTGCAGTCACCTCTGTGCGGTGAAGTGTGGCTCTGTTAATAAGCAATTCGACACACCTTCCTGATCAATGACTTATATCGCTTTCTCTGTCTCTTTCTCTTCCTCATCCTTGGTGTACACTAAGGGAATGGAGAATGGTAGAGCTAATATGCAATGTTTAATGCTCTTCACTGACAATTTATTTTCCTACTTTAACATTAGCCTTTGGATTTATTTTGACATTTTCTATTTATGGGTATTGGAAATAGAAGGACAACAAAAATACATTGGAAAAATCATAATAGATAACATAGCATCAATAGAGAACCTAAAATCTAAGCTCCAAGCTCCAAAAACCAGAATACTGTGTAACTCTGTAACGTATCAGCTTTATCTGTATGATAATATCCAATTCATCTTATGGAACGGACCACCCAAACCTCCTGGCACCACCTTGATGGGGTGTATTTTTCATATAGTCAGTTAACATTCACGTCATCGTTCAAACAATTCCCGTGGGATCCTCAGACAACAGTGTCATGGATAATTTGTGGTCTCAATTGTAGGCAGCAAATCACGTCTTCTTTTCTTTTTTTTACCAAGACAAAGCATGCATGTAATGCAGACGTACATGGTAGAAGAGGGGAGGTGCTGGGGGGCAGGCTGCAAATCGAAAATAATTCGATTAAAAACAGAAGGCAGGAACGAGGAAGCGGGATGGAATCTCTCGTCTCTCCTCTTCTTGTCTCTCCGCTTCTCGTCTCCTCGCGCTTGGTAGCAGCCCACGGTTTGGGCCTCACACAGAGAGGCCAGCTGTACAGCAAATGTGCGCCCTACTCTGCCCCCTAGCCCCCTCCACCCTCGCCACCTTCCCACCTCCTGCCCATCCATCCAGGCCCTTCTTTCTCTCTTTCCCTCGTTCTGAGTTGCGGACGGAAGCCTGGGCATGAGCTCAGCTTGGGCGCTCGCCACTTTCACCCCCTCCCACCTTTGGAAGATAAATAAATAAATAAAGAACACCAAAAGGTGACCCTCCAAATAAGCTTTTTCCAGAACATTTGGTCAGACTGTTTGTAAAGTTCCTGACTGTCCTTCAAAACGTCGTCCACTGGCTTGGCACACGTCATTTGGAAGGGAAAAAATAGCCAAAAAAAAAACAGGGAGCTTTGGAGGATAGGAGGAGATGGAGGGGGGAGATTAGACCTTTTTCCTTGTGCCTGACAACCTCACATCGGGGTACTGAGAAGTAAGCAAGAGGTTCTGGCTCAGCAGGAGGACTTGGGAGGAAAAATAGGCTCCTATGGAGCTTTAAGGGTCAAAGTTCACGCTGTTGTCGAAAAACAGGGGGATTCTGAAGCGCTGCTGTGCCGTTTGATTCTTTTCAGCTTATCTGTCAGCGAAAGACCTTCACATGTGTCTCTGGATAGTGAGGAAAAGTTTATACTCATTTTAGCTCTGATGATCCTTCAGCTCTGTTAACATATATATGTATCTGTTAATATTATGGGGCGTTTTTTATTTTACAAATACAACAGAATGTTTAACATTTGTAATGATTAGATAATTTTCTGTAAACTATATGGAAAATTGTACTTATAGGTTGTTCACAAAATCTGTGCTTTGAAAAGGAAACTGACTGTTCTTCCTAAACTCAACAAAAAATTATGCATGTGTATGAGCTGTCTTTTTTAGACAACATAAACTCTCAAAACCTTGAATGCCAAGCTCTCGTCTGTAGAGGAAACACAACTGAAGTGTGCATGCTGCACGCATACAGGCCTTAATAAACATTCATGAAAAACTAGGAAGCTAACGACAGTTTTGATAGTGACCACAGAAGCTCAGAGAGACATAAACTCTGGCATCCGCTCCTCCTGTCTTCCTCTTGTCCTCTCTGGTGACACATTGTATGCCTTTAGTTGTGTGAGTGGGCCATGCCAGCAAACTCCAAACTAAAGAGAGGCCAGCTGTCTTCTGGCCTGCTTCGAAATTGCTCCGTGGTCACCAGCAATCGAATTTTTGTCAATTTGTTTTTTTCTACAGATGGACAGGAATATCACATTGAGTCCCCTGATCAGAGCGGCCAGCTGTATGGCGAATGAGGATGGATCCATCTGGACCATGAACACTGCCTCTTCCCTCCCAAGGGCATGTGGCTACTGGCTCAGGCCAACGCACACTTCTCTCCTCACGAGCAACAAGATTAGGATGTTATATGTTTCCCTTTTTTCGCATAAAGCCACATACGCTCTGTTGGAATGTGAACTTATCACCACCACAAGTTATCAATTCTCTGAATTCTAAGGGAGACTCGACTCAGAAGCACTACAGCGAGTTTTGGGGTCACAGGGAAAATGGGTGCAAAGGTGGAGTGACACACCTAATTGCTTTCTGCTTTTCTGGAGCCTCTTTCTTAGTGGCCATATCTCAGATTAGACTCGGAGGACGTGCTAATTTTCTTTATTCTATTTTGTGCCGTCATGCCATCTATATATAGAGCTATCGGGGTGAATCAACAGCTATAAAGCAAGAAGCGCAGGGCCAGGAACAGCACCCCTAAGAGCGGAGCGCCTGCTCCATTACCTACGCTAATAACGGCGACAGCTGAGCAGAGATGACCCCCGGCCTCTCGTTTCGCCTCTCCTATGCAGATGGCCATTAAAAGGAGAAAGTGTCCCCTTTTTTCAAGGGAGAAGACATTTGGACCCTTTTCCAAATGAGGCCTCTGCTTCCCCCCTTCCCGTTTTGCTTTTCTGGCACACACTGTCTGTGAGATAATTACGATCCAGTCCAGATTTGCCCCCCCCAACCGCATCCCACCCACCACCATCACCCACCAGCCACCAGAACTGTCAAAGGAAGACTGCAGTGGAGACCTGAGTATCGTCTGTGCATCAGGTCCATGCCAGTTGGACACTGACTTTCAGCCATTTTGAAATGCGAATGTGGCTACAGAGTAGTTTCTTAACAGCCATCACTTTACAAGGGTTGAATGTGTATGTATGCGAATACAAATTCTGCTATTTGATCCAAATTGTTCTAAACTAAACATACATAGATTTATTTACCATAAAAATCTGTCATTCACATTGAATCAAGCAAACCAACCAGATTCCAGCTTCACCTCACTCTGAGTGTTTATATAGAGGTTTGGGTGCCTTCTCCTCACAGAAGCATCCTCCATATTCTTAAATGTACCAGGCCCAGTCTGTGAGAGCACCCTGAAATTAGTGGCCAACTTGCCATGCTCCCGTCTCAAAGAAGACAACGGACAGTTTAGAGTAATGGAAGATCCACCAAACAAACCAAATAAATAAATGGAAAGCAGAATTCAGAGCCCTGGAACGTCTATATCCAGCTGAATACCAATAAATGATGCTGTGGGTGTGTGTGAATATTCAGAGCCAGGAAACACATTAGGGCATGCACTTTATCATACACAGACCTATGCAATATTAATAATGTAAATAAATAAATAAATAAATCAGTACAATAAAACAGTAATGTGTTTGAAAATTACTATACACTGCTCAGAAAAGGCATGTGGGTCAATAAGTCAGTGCTTCAGGCTTTAAATATATTAATTTTATCAACGTTTTCACACAACATATCAGTGTTTGTTCAATTTGTGTACACAGTGGTAATATATTGCAGCTATGAATAAAAAAAAACACATCGTAATCATGTAGCCCACAATGCTGCTATAAATTTTAGCATGATGCCATTATTCCATAATGCAACATACTTTATTGACCATACTTTTTTGTCAATTTCACATATGTGGTGTGTCCACCCTCCCCTGACCACCTTTCAGCCCAATCTGACCTCCTTGAGGTACTTTTCCAGATAACTTCCTGACCCAAGAAAACAGCCCACAGTAACAAAATTCATGTTTTTTTCCACCCACATACCAATCAATAACCACCACACTACCTAGCACAATGGACCGAGATTGTACAGTTTCTCTACTGTATATTTCTAGAAACCTGCCTTGACAGGCACTTTTCCAAACATCCTAACCAGCATCAAGGCCAAAGTATCTTCTACCATCCCTCTGCTCAAATCCTGCATCCAATTATAGTGAGGGCAACGTTTTCCCAAATGTCCACTAGCATCTTAACCAATTTGCCATTTGTGACACACAATTGTTTTACTACACTAGGTTATAGCTTTCACATCCTTCAAAAAAAAAAAAAAAAAGGTGTTAACTAACTGGCACACACTCATCTACAAAACCGTCATTGGTATGGACCCTACATATCTGTCAACTGTCCTCACCACCATAACCCTAACTAAAGTCCCTGGTCCCGCCAGCCTGTTTCACTTCCAACCTACAGTGCTGTTTAAACTGTTGAGTTTTGTTAAAAAACATGATCACCTTCTACCTAGACCAAATTACATCTTTCTCAAATGCCATCAGCTGAACATACAAAATTTGCATATTCACACAGCTTTGCTTTTTTCCTTTCTCTGTCTCATTCCTTTCCATTACATGAACATGGTCAAGGCCTTTTGTCCACACTGTTACTATAAAATGAAACTTAACTTACCTCCAGTAATAAATATTAAATACATAAAACAAACTTTATGCAAGGATTATGTTTTACTCTAATTTGCTGGGAAACCACATAGTCAGCTTAGGCATGAGACAGAATAGGGGGTAGATGCAGATGTGCAGATTTAACCCTTGGTGTTGTGAGTACAATGGACTAGCTGAACAGTAAGAATACTGATTATGTGCTTCTTGCATTAACACCAGACTTGTAATCACACAATGTGAAATCCTATTTTTTTACCAAATTGCTGTCACAAAACTGAGATACAAATCGCAAACTAAAATAAATCCGTGGCAAACAAGTACAATTCGGAAATACCGGTATCTTACCAAGCATATGATTGGCCACGTGAACCTGAATGTCCCATTCACTGTGGAAGACCATCTGACACTTTATGCACTGGTATGTTTTCTTCTGAAAAACAAATGACAAAGACAGAATAGAAAGGAATGTAATTAAGCATGATATTAATCCAGAGATTCATCCCACACAATCATACATACGTTTCGCAATCGGGTGCATTTGACATGGTTAACAATAACCTACATTGATGCAACAAATGATAGTTAATCATACTAAATGGCACTAAGAGCAAGTATAAGCCCATATAGAACATGCACAACAGCATAATATACAGGTGTGAAGCTTTGCCTTACCTCCTCACTTTGTGAAGGACTCACTCTTGGCATTGGGGATCCTTGAGGGGTCCTCACTTGACTGCCACTGCCCTCTCCTGTCTGGTCCCTGTGCACTGTTTGAAGATGTGTCTGCAGCTCTGCCTCCGACTCAAACTTTACATTGCAGCTGGAGCATCTCGTCTTGGCAACAGTGGACGATATCGATGAAGAGGATGACGTGGAATAGGTGGTCCCCTTTCTTTTTACACCACAAGGACTCAGACTTTCTCCGTGGCTCCACCCTGCAGCAGAGGGTGCTGGTGTTTGTGCCCCTTGTTGCTGCTGCTTTCCTCCATTTATAGTTGGACTGGAGCTTTTGCTAGCATTTACACATGTGGCACACAGACCATACGGCAGTCCATTAATGTCAAGCTTCACCAAGTCCTGCTTGGAGCGGAACTCTTTAAGACATGAAGCGCACTTGAAGAACTTCTGGCTCTGGTGGTGCTGGTGGTGAGGGATAGTGACACGCCCACTAGGGTGATTTGTGGACATGGTTCCTGTCTTCTGCATGTGAAAGGTGCCGTGGATCTTGAGCTCTAAGGTTGAAGTAACGGTCTGCATGCAGACAACACAGCGAAAGCCAGTTAGAGAGTTGCGCAAATCTGGATGCATCTGACAGTGCTCCAGGAAGTCGTCCTCACTCTGCAATGGTAACTTGCAAATTCGACAGCTGCCTGTGTCCAAGCTCTTACTATGAGTGACTTTATGCTCCGTCAGAGTAAGCAGAGAGGGGAAGCGTTCTCCGCAAATGGGACACATGTAATGCTTTACAGGTCCGAGATGAGTTTGCATATGTTCCCGGAGCCCCGGCTCAGAGAAGAATGTTCTAGAGCAAACATTGCATTTGTGGTTCCCCTTGATTATTTCTGCCTTCTTCTTATGCATTGCGGTCTCTCCTGGGCGAATGTTGTGATCACGGAACTGGTGATTGGTCAGGAGAGACTCCATAGTATAGGATGCCCCACAGATGTCACAGGTATACATGACCTCTGAGGACTCAACATCCTCTTCGCTTCCATCATGACTGTTGTGTGACTCCCCTGTACCAGCTCCATGGCTATTAGTGAGAATGCCCTGCAGTTCTGCATCATCTTTAGCAACTGAGTCACCACCACCACTTGTAGAGCCGTTAGTGCCACAGTTTTGGGCCTTTCCCTCAAACACGCAATGTTTCTCACGTAAGTGACGTTCCAGCAAAATGATGGCATGGAAAGCCTTGTTGCAGAAGCGACAGTTGTATTTCTTGCTGTGTGTGGTAATGTGGCACTGTAGCTCCACTTCTGTGCCAAAGGACTCACCACAAAAGATGCAACGGTGCACCCGGCCCTGGTTCTCCAAATGACTGTGCTTGACATGCAGTTGAAGGTCAGTCTCATGTCGAAAATCCCAGTTACAAGAAGTACAGCGGTAAACTTTCTTCTCATTGCTGTGTTTGACTGCAAGATGAAGCTGAGTTGACACTTTAGAGTCAAATACCTCTTGGCAAAGAGTACAGCGAAAGAACACAAATGTGTGCATGTCAAGAAGGTGCTTTTGCAGGTCATCTACTGATGTGAACTGCTTGTCACAACTCTCACAGATGTAGTATGTGGAAGTGACAGTAAAGTGGATAGTCACATGCTTCAGAAGAGCTTCCTGGCTAGGAAAGTCTTTGTTGCATTGTGGACAGGTGAGCTGTGGCAGCATACCATCAAGGTGAGTCTTCAAGTGAGTCTGGAAAAGATCTAGACTAGTGTACTTGGCACCACACTGGTTACAGATGAATTCATTTGCTGAACGAGATGAAGTGCTGCCATGTTTAAGAAATGTAGCCTGATCCACTGATATGGATGATGAAGGGCTGAGGGTTCTGTGGGTTCTTCTCCCATTGTTGATATAGTTCAGTGCAAGTGGGATGTTCTTGTGGTTTTCTTTGATGTGCTTGTTCAGCTTCAGGACACTGTTGAAAATGGGAGAGTTGGTACAGTAAGAGCAGGAATACACCTCCACAATGGGATCTTTGGGAGTGACTGCAAGGGGGGAGTCAAAACGCAAGCTTCCAGAATCACAGTGGGTCTGTCGGACATGCTCTTCTAGCGTGGTCTCGGTCAGAAATCCCATGAAACACTGGGGGCAGAAAAAGGCATTGCTCTCCTTGGCCACTGGGCTGGGAAAGCCATGCGAGCAACGGATGTGTTCCTGCAGAGCATTAAGATCTCCGAGCATCTCTGGACAAAAGTTGCACTGTAGCAGGGCATCAGACAGGCTAGCGAATAGGGTGGATGGATCTTCAGCATTATGGACCTGTTTCAGATGCTCGTTCAAGTTATACAGAGATGGAAGAATTTCCAAGCAAAACTGGCAGGTATGGGCCTGCTCGGGTTTGTCCACATGCATCGTCTTTAGGTGAATCTGAAGGACAGCAAGACTGGAGAATACTTGTTTGTTGCAGTAGATGCAGCTGTAGGCTACTTTTGGATGTTTGGCAGGTCGTCCACAAATATCATTTGTGTGCTGGGCGGCACGCTTTCTTCTTCCACGGGTCTTGGGCACAGTGGGAGCAGCGTCTACCATGGTCGAACTATCAACAGAAAGGTTTGAGTCCGGAGTGGTGCTTGAAACAGATGTATACCCCACAGTTAACAGAGAAGGACTGTTGCTGTGGTTGCTGGACTCTGGGAGTTGGTGAATGTCCATGT
Organism: Olivaichthys viedmensis; assembly: GCA_028565825.1. Lineage (NCBI taxonomy): Eukaryota > Metazoa > Chordata > Actinopteri > Siluriformes > Diplomystidae > Olivaichthys > Olivaichthys viedmensis. Next base: position 2,373,252 of record JAOUQW010000040.1, on the reverse strand, counting down.
GCGTGTACAACTCCTCCACAGTGAGAAAGTGCTCAGAACATATGGTGCATGAATGGCCCTTTTGGTCTCGACCATGCGCCTGGTCGATATGGCTAAGTAAAGTACCCTCGTCACTAAATGGCTCATGGCAGTAGATGCACTGCAGGCCAGGCCCCACACTCCCTTCTTCAGGGGGTGAGCACTCAGGGTGGCACTCTGCAATGTGCTTCTGTAGCTCCTCGGGCACATCAAATCCCTCTTCACAGCGGCTGCATTTGCTCGCTTCCTTTAGCTTCCACTCCTCTGCTCCAGAGATTCCCGTGCTTTGACCTTCCTTCCCTCGTTCGTGCACCTGCATGTGTCCATGGAGGGAGCTGGACGACAGGAACCCTCGGCGGCACACAGGGCATTTATGAGGCTTGTTTGAGGCGTGTGTCTTCATGTGGATCTTGAGATGGTCACTGCGTGAGAAAGCAGAGTTGCACTCGCCGCAATGGTACTTCTTGTCGCCAGTGTGGAGCTTGATGTGTCGGTCGCGGCTGCGCTTGTGCTTGAATAGGCGGCTGCAGAAAGTACAGCTAAAAGGGAGTTTGTCGCTATGGCTCTGCTCGTGGCGCTTAAGGAAGCTCAGACGACTGAAAGATTTGTCACAGAACTGGCATGGGTAGGGCAAACCAGGGCCCCCTTCATCTTCACCAAAATCATAATCATGGGCTGGAGACGTTTGGTCTTTGCTAGATGGTGAAGAGGCAGGCCAGGAACAGGAAGGGTCATCTTCTAAATCAGCCCCATCTGTAAAGAGATTAAAAAATACTTTTTGTTGCAACTGCATATAAAGATACATTCCTAGAAACTAGAAAAATTTAAATAATTAATTATATACACAGGATATGTCTTTTGTATGCTTTGCTAGTGAAATTACATAAGCCAAAAATAGGTATGTACAGAATTAGAGAGAGTGAGAGAAAAATCTGGGGGGATATTTAATTACAATGACAAAACAGATTCCATAAAAGAAAAGGGAGAAATTAACCTTGTATGTGGCCATCTAATGGCAATACCCACTGAGACAGAAAAAGCCTCAAAAATGACCCTAAGACAATCTTTGTACCCTGGTGGTGTACAGCTTTCATGGAAGTATAAACAATAAGGCACTTTTTCTAATGTGAGGGTCACTCTAGGAAAAGTCACCAAATTTCAAGTTGACAAAATATAATTTAGGGGGTTTTCTCTGCTGTTAAATAGTGGTGGGTCATTTTTGACCCTTAAGACAACACAAGGGTTAAATAGAAGTGTAATCATAGTGACTTAGAGCAAACGAACCAAGAGCAAATCTGGTAAAAGAGAAAAACAAGAGGAAACAGACAAGATTCATGAGATATCCGCGGGAAGGCATAAAACACCTATTTGGATGTAGCCTGCTCTCCATCCTTGGACTGGCTTCTCCAGCCAATTCAATTGTTTTTCTTTTGAACACAGCCCTCTGCCTTCTGTCAGGATAACATGCCCTCGTCGATCGCTTAACCCACTATACCCAATCTTCAGGAAACAGATGAGGTCACATGTTGACCTCCTGTTCCTCAAACTGCTGAAAGAGGCACATTGACGGGCTAGCCTTGCAGCGTCCTCTTGCCGGAAATCTCCCACCCTGGGCAACATGCCAGCTTCACACAATCTTACCCAAGAAACACATTTTGACAGATTTTCCTGTTTTTTTTGTGTTTTTTTTTAAACACAGCTGCATCTACCGTTTAGTGGTGCTTTGTATAGAAGAGTGTTTTTTCTAAAAAGCACACACAAATTCAAAAAATAAAATATATTCTGAAAAATTCTGAAAACCCAATTAAGGTAGTGTTTCAATTCATAGAGTTGACTGATTTTGACAGGCAATTTAATTATCACCTTCAGGTTGCCTCCTCTATTAATAACTCAAAGTACGAGCTACATACTTCAACCATACAGTTCATCCATATATATAATAGCAACACATTAATTATGCCTATGTCTTCTTTTTAAATGCTCCAATAACATCTGACTATATAATTAGCTTTATATGAGTATGAATATGTTGGTGAACAAAAAGCACTGAAAGGCACATGCGGAAAAGAAAACCATGCTAAGGTTAATCTTCTCCTTTCGGCTATCCTGCTGGCCGGTCGGAAGGCACACCCGCCCCCAGACTAGTGTGTGAACACCGACCGAAGAGTACGGTCATGTCTCTGGAGAGCAAAGAGGATAAGAGAGAAGCTTGTTTTGCTCTCGCTCTGCTCTCTCCCTTGCTGTCTTGGAGGTTTTTTCCCCTCCCTTCACCCTGACGAGAAATGCCCAGACCCAGGACGACCTGAGTAAATATAAGCGAGGGCTATCTTTTCCACACACACACATACAAACTTACACCCACATACACACACACATATCCCAGCTCACGACAGCGGTCTGTGTGCGCCTGCCAAAGGGGATGCTGCACGCTGCAAACCTCCACCCCGCAGCTGAAGGGCTGGCTTTGTTGAACTGCCAAAGCCTTCCTGAACATCCCCTGGCTAGCAGCCTGTCTCAGCCTGAGAGGAAGACCTCCATCTTAGGGCCTGACGCTGCTTCGTGATGTAAGTTTTCCCCCTCCTCCTTCCCTTTCCCCCACCTTGCATTTTAATTTTTTTTTTTCTGGCACACGGTGCAGACTAGCTCTCTGAGCAAAACAACACATTTGTTCTGTTCAGCACAAGGACAGCTGGATACCCGTTTGACATCTGTTTCAGCATATTTATTGGTAGGAGAGCGTTTGGGAGGAGACCAAATAGGTGTATAACAATCTCACATGCTCAGCTGGTAACAACAGCCATGTAGTTTCTCCTGGTTTGGTCAGATAACAAAGGGAATCAGATCACAGGTTGACTGCTTACTGTGCTGAGAGTCTCAGACATTTAACACATAGACAACTTCAACGACTCGGGCACGTGACCACCCCAGCACACCTGCCTAGGTAGACTGTAGACTCCCATTTGTGCTCGTACAATAAAGGCTGTCCCATCAGAACGCAGCATAAGTGTTCTGTTTTCTATGGTACCTTGTTTTGGTCTGAATCATGTGTCCTTCTTTGTTAAGACAATCTATAATTCTGATCAACTGAGCAATGACAAATGACGAGGACAGAACTGTTAATCCGGCTGCTTCGACTGAGAAATAAGTTTTGATTTAAGCCATATTCGTGTTCATAAATTGCCAGAAGTCGTTCCCATGGTTAAATTTCCCTGGTTAAAATAATAGAAGCACTTGTAACTTGGGTAAAACTTAAACCCTGAACATTGGAAAACATGACCATGTCATAAACGTGTCATGGAGTAGATCATATGCTGTCATGAGTTGCCGTGACAATTGTCATGTTACCATTACCAGTAATTGTCACAACTGTCATAATGTTTTATGTCATAACAGCTTACATCACATCCACATTTTTGCTAAGTGCGCTCTAGTTAGCATATGTTTCATTACATATTTTATGATATTTATTACATGTACTTCTCGATAATTACTGGTTATGGTAACGTGACAGTCTTTATGTCACTGAATGTAAACTGTCATGACAAAAGATGGCATCTTCCATGACATGTTTATGACATGCTTATATCAGTCTTATGACACAGCTTAAGTAAAGTGTAAAAGTAACTTGCTAACTAGGTCGCTATTGTAGCTTACCACTTAATACAAGAACTAAGCCTTGTTATATTTTTTTAATTAAGAGGTTTTAGCTATCACTAGTGTTTGGCTTGGACTCTGTCAAGAGACCTTAAGTGAAAATCAGAAGCTAGCAAGTAATTGTGAGTACAAAAAAAAAGTCATATGCATGCACAGCATGCCAGAAATTATAACGTATGACACCATGGGTTGTCCTAGACAAAATACCCATAGACACATAGCCAGCTCTTTTGGGTTAAAATGCTGCCTGATGAGACGGGTACCTTAACAAAAGCAGATTTCTTCATAATGTTTGATATGGTTTGTTATAGTGGTGCAGCATCAAGCAGAAGGGGAAAAGTAAGAAAGAGAAATGGAGAAACGAGGCACCGGGAGAATAGGGTGTTGCTCTGGGCTGTGAGGGAGCTAATGAGCATTGCTGTTTGCTAATTGCTGCACTTTTCAGCTAAAAACTCCTCTAACTTCTGCTCTGCGATTGCGACTGAAAGAATGTGAAAGAACAGGTGAGAGAATCACATTCAGTGCACCTGTCTGCTGTGAAAAACGACACCTTAACTGGCAGTGCGCAGTAGGTGTGTGTGTGTGTGTGTTTGGTATCTGTGTGTGTGTGGGGGGGTGTCATTACTTCTCTCATTACTGCAGTTTACAATAATAAGTGCAAGTCTGCAGCATTAAGCAATAACAGTTTCTGAAGTGTTTAACACGAGGTGACGCTCTGATGCCCAGAAAGTAGTTAGTTAGCCAAAAGCTTCTACAGCTTCACCTTTACTAAACCCTGCCATGGAGGTCATTAAAGTCCCACGATTTTATCTTTAGGCACAAAATAGTGATTGTAGCTTGATTTGATGTGATCCACTGAGGTGCTTCTGTGTCTACAGGTTTTTTCCGGCCACGTTTTTCGAACAGCCAGTTTGACTAATTTTGCGCACTTGTATGTTAAGCATGTGAGCGCATTAAACTTTGGGACGGTGGGCAGGTGTGAAATGAACAGCCACAGGCACTGCAGTTCTCAATAGGCCTAAAAATTCTCCTCAACAGGGTTCGGAAGCCTCCGTAAGGTTGGAGAAACATCTAAACGGGCCGCCACCTACTCAGCGATTGGCCAGGAGTGACGTGTAAAGAACGTGGGAATTGGCAGGAGTTTCAAATCTGCAGCTGCGATAAGGTAAACACATTTAAGTAGAGTTTGTCCAAAACGCAATATTGGCCTGTATTGTTACTACAAGCAGCAAAGCTATTAGTTTAACTTTAATTCCCCATTAGCGAGGAAGTAGAATTGCTGATTTTTAAATCAAGTAGCTTAAAATGAGTATTTAAGCGGCCAAGTAACGAAATAGTTGTGAAAAACACTACAATGCTTTCATTTTCTTACCATAGCCGATTCATATACACTTTTCTCTTTCAAGTCAACACAACAGAGTTGTTTCTTATGAAGTCAGTGTTTAAAGGCTGTTTTTTTTTTCAAAATAATTTGTAGTTTGATGGACAGCTTGCAAATAGCGAAGAACCTCCCACTGTTCTGAAAAATGAACCATGAACACGACAGGCTTTCAGAAGTTAATTTCAGGAGGTTCTCAGAAACACTTCTGACTAAGCATGAAACATTTTTCTTTTTTTCTGCAATAAACTTGGCCAAACAGACAAAATTTCTTTGGAGCTGTTTTTTTTTCACAAGAAGTAAAACTTATTTTTAGTTAAACAGCAAAATATTTTTTAAAAATGTAATTAATATTGCATAATGGAATTATGTATACAGTGTATTATATGATTACATTAGCTTAAAGGTGCATACTTTTATAATTTGGGAATTCTTTTGCATGTAGAAATGTATATAGTAATATAGGGTTACAATTGCAACTCTGATTTTTGTGATAAAAAATAATTATGCTGCCTTCAAGTGCTAACGGAATTGTCGAATTACCTAAAAGTTGCACATGAACATCCCTTCAATTCATAATTAAATAAGTTTCCCAGTTACTTAATAACCTTTACCCCTTTCACCATAGAGGAAGAAATTACAGTTTTAGTGGTTAATAGTGGGTAATTTTTTTTTTTGCACAAATACAACTTATACAAATACATCAATTAAGCCATAGACACAAGCTTGCACCTCTAACTGTTGTTTATATTACGTGCATTTTTTTTTACAATAGGGGGAAATGTTAGGAAATGGATCAGGCTAGCTAACTAGCTAACATTATGCAGTGCACTTCAATGCAAAGACTTTGTAAGTATGAGACAAGTGAGAACTAGGACCATGGAGGAGCATGTGAAGGCAGCATTAATTCAACAGTAGCTTCTATAGGGTCTGTATTTTTTCCCCAAGCCCTATTCCTTTCTATAAGTGTCTCAATATTGAATTTGACATTATTTACTGTAACGCCAGAGAAAATGTAATAGAAAGTTCGCAGGCAAGTGAGTGTGTGTCAGAGTGTGGGTATACGTACTGTATGTGTGCGTTTTTGTGTTTATTCATTAATTTCAAAACACTGTCAACTTGTCTGACTCTGACCTTGCCTCGTACTGCGAGAAGGAGGCAAACGTCTTCACAGAAGAAGAAATAAAATGGTGAATATCCCCCTGGAGACTGCTGATGTGTCACCACAAAGCTACTCCTATTCCAAAGCCCAGATGCAACACAGAGTCTGAACAGCAAAATATTATGTGCATTGCTGTATGTGACACAACCACTTATATATAATGAGCAAAAACAGAGGGAGTATAAAGTATAAAAGCATCTCAGCAACGAGCCTCAGAAACACTATTTTAACATGTTTAGTGCCTTCACATCAGTGCAGTGTTCAGGGTGAAGCCAGAAAACCAGCAGTGGTCAAATGGCTCTGAGAAAAAAGAGGCTGTGATCATTTTATGATCTTTTATTTTAGTGTGAGGAAAAAAAGCTTTGTTTGGAATCAATGGATTAAACTGATTTCTGTCAAAACCCCACAGTAAGCAGTTTCCTTTCGGAACTGGAAGCTTAATTGCACAAGAAATAGAAAAGTATAGAAGAAAAGTAATGAAAAAAAAAAAACGTGTCTGGTGTATTGCAATATTTATGGGTCAAACATGGTAGGAGGAAGAGCAAAATTCTCTGATTTCTTCTGTCTTTTTCTGGTTTTCTTTGCTTTTATGATTGAAATGTATTAATCTGGGCATCACGCTCGCATCTCTTTCTTCCTCTCTTATGAAGCTATGATAAGAAATTGGCAACAAATGACAACATTCTAAAATAAAGCTTAACAATTATGTTAGATCAGAATACAGAAAGCATGTTCTCTTTCTTCTTCTTCCTCCTCCCTTCTCTCTCTGTCTATCCATCCATCTATTTCTGGCTCTAAGTAAAGATAATATGGTTCTTTACACATTACTGTGAAATGTCACTCCCGGCCATAGATTAATCCAATCTATGGAGGAAAGAGTGTGTATCCGTGTCTGCGTGAGTCACGCGCGCGGCCGTGCGTGTGACATAGCGTGGCGGTCACCATGGCGACGGCCGCCACGTGCGACGACCCCACGTGCTTGTGTTTTTGTTTTTCTTGTCTTTGTCCCATGATGTGATTGTCCCCACCTGCATGTCGTTTGTTAGTGATTATTAAGTGTTTAAATACCCGCTTGTGTCCGTCTTGTATTGTCTCCTGTTGTTTGTGTGTTTAACACGCCTGTCACAGCGAACCTATTTTGTGTTTCAACCCAGTGTTAGCGAGTTTAAATAAAGATGTTGTTTATGCAAAGCGGCTTCGTGCATGTGTCCGCACCCCCGAACCCAAACCTGACAGAACAGGAGACCTTAAAAGAGGACGCAGTGAAGCTTACCGGAAGGGGAGTCAATTTGCAAGGGCTGCTGCGGGAGCTGGAAGGACATCGGAGGCGGGTGGACGAGATTAGCTGCATCACGGCGAAAACCACGAGGAATCTCACTCCTCGCGCCGCGACCGCTCACCCCGCTCGCCGCGCCTCAAGACCTGCCGCAGCAGCCGGGCGGCGCCCAACCGGACCGGAGCCCTACTCTCCCAGGAGCGGAGAGGAAAAAGCCCCAGAAAATATTTGACACGGGAAGAACCAGACAATGGAACACGAGACGGAAATAACAGAAACTAGACTTAGAATGACGCTCAGAATGACGGTATGAAAACACGACAAGACCTCGCAATTCTAAACTAAAACCAGCGGGTATCTAAACATAAACGGTAAATGGATAATTGGTATCAATCACTGAACAACCAATCGGAAACCGGAGGGGGCGTGAATTGAACCAAAACTAATGCACGTGAATCAAACAAAACAAAAACACGTGACACACACACGGAAGTGCGCGGCTCGCCAGGAACTGCAGCGCGCACTACAAGCGGGAGTCCGCGGCGGGGATATCGTGACAGGGGGAAGGCTTGTCAATGTTTTCATTGCAATTATAGTTCATCTCACAGCCAGCAGAGGGCTCTACAAATTCCATACCGCTCCTTTAAATCATTAGTGGCATACAGGCTAAAACAAACAAAAGCTTAGGCAGGAATTTACAGGAAAAAGAGAAAGTATCCTCTAAACTGAAGCCTTGTGCACAGTTTAAGAAATGAAATGGACTATTCTAAAGCGTGCAGAGTGCGTGCAATTTAGAAATGCAGTGCAGACAGACGTATCTGATTTTGTGAACGCGCACATACAAAAAACACGGCCTTGTCCCACTTTGTCTGTTCGTTAGCCAGATCAATACCTCCAGATCAGCCTTGCTGACAGATAGCTGTCAAAGCCATCTGTAACATCAATAACCTACCAAGCTGACATGACATCATCTCCAATCCAGATGCATGGACAAATAAGTAACTTAAGGTGAAAAAGTTTTGGACCATGTGAAAAAAATGCACCGGTAATAAATCTAATGCAGCTAGGCTGTGACCCATCAACATTTGTTACTACCGAATGAAAGCTATTTATAACAGCCCTGATATGCCAAAATGCTGGTTTAAATAGAATAGAATAGAATAGAATAGAATAGAATGCTTCTTTATTGTCACATATACAAGTACAGTGCAGTGAAGTTGATTCTTCGCATATCCCAGCATGTTAGTAAGCTGGGGTCAGAGCGCAGGGTCAGCCATGATACAGCGCCCCTGGGGCAGGGAGGGTTAAGGGCCTCGCCTCCTTAAGCTTGGTGGAGCTGAGGTTTGAACCCATGACCTTCTGATCAGTAGCCCAGTGCCCTAACCACTGAGCCACCACTGC
>JAOUQW010000040.1:2351693-2364263 GCA_028565825.1 Olivaichthys viedmensis | reverse complement strand
AGTGATTATTAAGTGTTTAAATACCCGCTCGTTTCCGTCCTGTGCTGTCGCCTGTTGTTTATATGTTTGTGTCTTTGCGTGAGTTGTGTGTTGATCATGCCTATCACGGCGTGAGTTTTGTTTGTTTCCCCCCGATCTTTGTAAAGAGAATAAACATGTTGGTCATTCAGAGCGGCTTCGTGCATGTATCCGCACCTCCGAACCCGACAGCGTGCATGCGCACGGGTATGACACACTTCAGCAGCGCCATGGCAACAACAAACAAACTGCGATGGCGCGTTTCCAAACACAAACACACACTCAGGCTTTTTGAAGGAGCTCTCTCTTCACGGCAGTTTGTTAGGCCTCGGTCTTGTCATCTACTTTGTCCACGTTTAATCGTGTCCCCAGCCTTGACACTGGCACTTGGTCAATGTCTTGCGCAGAGCGCCAGCGGCTGCCCAGGAACAGGAAAGTGAAGAAAAATTACGGAGCAGGGCGGCAAAACTAGGGCAGTCACTCATCCTCTAACCCCGCCCGGCTTTTTTTTTCCAGCAGAGGGGGACCTGGGGAAAATTCACCTGGCCAAGATGAAGAATTCCAGTTCTTGTTCAGCTTTGGCCCAAGACAACGCTATGTGAGCGATGTGAATTCTGGAGCAACCATACAGATTAAAAAAACAGACCTGTTCTAACCCTGATAAGTGAATCTGTTAACATTTAAAGGGAAAAGCATGTTGTTTTTTGAAATGTCGACAGTGGTGGTGGTTCGCAAGGTGGTTATCCAGCAAAATACGATATACCGATAGCCGCTCTGTTCTGTTCACTACATAGATGTCGCATCTTTGTTGGTTTTATAGCAGTGTAATTCTACCCGTGGGATTATTTTTATTTTATTTTGCCATAAAGTTTTGACCCTTCATAAGGTCAAAGCAGATAGCTTTTCAACATTTCTTTAAATACTTTTAAGCAATATTTACATGATCAACATATTTACAACAAATTTTTTGCCAAAAAAGTCAGAATTCCAAGGTCTCAAATTGCTACATTGATTTTAAAATACCCAATATATCTTATCTTCATCTCAATTATTAGCCTTATTTATAGAAACATACTCACATACATCTGCACTACTTTCTAGGTGTGTGTACAGGTGGGTGTGTAAATAAAGAGATGGAGGGAAAGTGACAGTGACTAAAATCTCCTTTTGGTTTCATTTCACATTTACGGAAAAAAAACACTCATTTGTAAACATGTTATTTCACCATGTTACTTTCAGGTCCAGACGGTCTTAATACAATCTATGTGTGATTGTGACTGGGCTTTAAAACATTTTTTTTCAGGTTTTCACATTTTCTCATTAGAGAAATTGAGTCAAGCACAAAGTTTCATGTTGTAAAAAAAAACATTTTAGTGTTGTTCCACTTTTAGTAAAAACTGTAAGTGGGTCATTTTGGGGTGAACAGAAGATGAGGGTTAAAAGCTGTACACCTGGCAGTATGATCTCTAACATAATGGCTCTGTGTGAGTGTGGGAAGACATGTATTTATCTCCTTATGGGGACCAAATGTCTGCATAATGACAGGGAACATGTGACTATTTTTGGTTCGGGTTAGGGCTAGACATAGCATTATTCAGCTGCAGTAATAGACAAGTCAATGAGAATACCCCACAAAGATGTAATAAAAAAATGTGTGTGTGTGTGTGTGTGTGTGTGTGTGTATTTTTCTTCCTAGAGCCTCTTGTCCTTGGGCAGATCTGTGCTGAGGAAGCTGCGGCAGAGGAAAGGCAGTTGACCAGGGTCAGGTAAGAGTGAGCAAACAGGAAGTGAGCTCCGCCTGAGGCCTTGGCTGGGCCCCTGTCCCCTGTGGCTGGCCGGGGGGGAGGACAATCTGTCCCCCTCTGTCCCCCAGCACGGCCCAGTGTGATACGGCCCGCCAGCGTTCTCTTGCCCAGCGGGACCAGCGTGCGGCCGGACAGTGGAGGCCTGAGGACAGCGTTGGCTCAACTACAACTGAGGCAAGGGGACCCGGACCAAAAAAAATACAAACAAAAAAGCAGATGGACACACCAACGGTGGCTCTGTGATCGCTTGTACTACCTCTCACACACTTACAAAATATATATCGATGCCTTAATGTTGATTAATCGCCTGTATGTGTGTGTGTTTTCCACTGGTATATAAACACATTTCATTCTTATTCACTTTAATTACTACCTCTCTTAATAAAACCTTTTCCGCACCTTATTCATACTGTTACCGCTGAAATTGGGTGATGTTAATTCAGTGTATGTTACAGTCAACTCCAGAATTATTGGCAGTCAACTCCAGAATTATTGGCACCCGTCATGAGAAAAAAAAAAGAATATATAACATGAATAACATAAATAAGTGATATTTTGATATTTTATTTCATTCATTAAGGGTGTCAATATTTTTGCCACACTGTTCACTATTATTTAAAAAAGTTTGCATGAGAAATATTTGTGTTAGTATTTTATCCAATTGTTTTAGTGGAAAATTTGAATCGTTGTGTGTAATGTTTATTTTATACAATCATTTTTGCCCATCTTTTGAAGAGTGCCAATTATTCTGGAGTTGAGTGTATGTATTTGTATTAAGTTGACAATGACGGTTGATATGGCTAGCAACCAATCGTCCCCTTTGACAAAAAATGTATTGCTTTTTAATAAAAATAAAAAATCAGAAATACACATCCACATGGTATGAAAATTGATTGAAGTTCTGTATTAAAATATCCGTCAAGATGTCACTGGTTTGCAACATAAGAAGTCAACAGCCCAATTTAATAAGAGAAAGAACTCAGCGTTCTTCTCTAACGCAAGGTCGAAATGCAGATTAAAATGTTGAGCAGAGCGTAACAGCACCTGATTAGACATTTCAGGAAAACTGGGATGCCTGCCTTTGGCAGGATTAAATATTTATAGGCTGACTTAAGACTCCACCAAACTGCAGACATGCTGTAGATGTGTAGCACCAGGAGGCATGCGGCAATACGGCTATCCGGAGCGCGGCAACCGGGCAAAAACAACAGACAGAAGGAATTAGAATTCACTGAAGGAGAGTGACCCTTCACCCCATAGCTGATTAAAACTCTCTTGCCCCGGGTTTGATTTCTCGTCAATCGCATCCCAGCTTGTCACTATGAGAACTGCAGCAGACAGTCCGAATGCGAGGGCAAGAGCAAAACAAGCAGCATCAAGGGAAGAGCTAGAGAAGAGAGGCAGAATAGAAAGGCAAAAAAAGCTTTAAAAAAAAAAAACCAAACATTTGTCAGCCCAAGCAAGACCATGTATTTTCACGCATTCCTGTCTTAAATGTCAAGATTTCCACCCCCTGAGCGAGAGGATGCGCTGACACTTTGCCAAGGTTGAACAAAAACTGCATTCATTAATAATTAGCCTTGACCAGGAGCAAAGTAAACTCAAGTTCTCCTTGACAACACCACAACACCTCCCATTTTTGTTCCTTCAAAAAAGAATAAAATACACACTGTCCATTCTCCACACCAATTCTGGTACGCCTTTTCTTTTTCTATACCCCCTGCACTCATAACCTAAGCAGATACCAATCTGCATCGAAAAGTAGATATCTGATAGAAATCTGTATTTCTGCATGAATATTAGATCCTAAAGTGTGATCTTTATCCTCATCTCTACAGCGAACAAACTGTTAATTTTGTTAAGTACGATTGAGGTCAGATGTTTTTACCACCTTAGAGAATTCAAAGGCGGCCGTCCTTCTAAAATTGCATGCCAACATAAATTTTGGGCTCATATGCAGTAAAAAAACTGGTCTGTTTAATGAAATCCTGTAATTTCACAGTAATACCATAATCACTCTAATGTGGCACTGTATGGTAATCACCACAATGCATCCAAAAAGGCTCTGATGACGAAGAACACCCTCAAGCGTGCAGGGAAATCGGCATCAAATAGGTGAATATTTTCTACCTTTTTTCCATTTTGCAGGCAGATATGGCATGTAAAAATAGAAAACGTTTTTTTTAAAAGGGTTTTTGCGAGAATGTATTTCACGATAGGTGAAATACAGTTACATCATACTGTAGGCTTTGCATTATGCCTCATTCATAATTCATGTTACTAACAGTGTAAGGTCTGAATATGAAAGGCTCGGCACAGGAAAAGGAAACTGCATCTGGAGGAAGTGGAAGTTAAAATTGTAGCCACACCCTACTCCCAAGGGGTTAAAACTCTGACTTGGCCTTTTATACAGAATTTATTTTGTTTGGGCCACTTTGCTGTCGTCTTACTCCTGTGTTTCGGATTACTACTACATCACCTGACCTCTTATGGTTTAGATCCCATTCTGCTATAGATGATCCTAATACAACTTAATGGGCCTCTGTCATACAGGCCTGAGACAGCAAGAAGCAACTTCACACAATTAAACTCCCTCCACCATGCTTCACAGTTTGGATGCAGATTTGGTGTTGGTATGCAGTGTTTGGTTTTCTCTAAGGATGGTATTGTGTAGATTTACCAAAAAAAAAAAAGAAGGTATACAGCATTGTTCTAGGCTGGCTGTGAACCATCCAGGTGGCCTTTAACAAACTTGAGTTAGAAAGCAATTTTGGAGGTCCAAAGAGGGAATTTATCCTAGAGGTTCACATATTTTTTCCCATGAATGACGTTAACTAGTTAACATCTTTCTTTGTGTCACTCTGACATGTCGTGTGTTGTTAATTAAGACTGTCTGTATTTATGTATATGACATATGAAGATCACATTTTATGAGCAATTCATGCGGAAATTCTAATCATTCCAAAGGGGTTCACAAACTTCATCTCGCAACTCTATAAAGTGCTAGCTGCAGCTGTCCTCCTCACCTCCCGCTCCTCAATGCTCTCATCACACTAATACACTCCAGATGAATAAACATCTTCATCTCCTACCTCTAAACTCCGCTCTCTTCCTGTCCTTCGGTCCTAGAGAGAGCAGGAGTGAAGGGAGACTAAAGAAAAGAGGAAGGACAGATGGATAGGTGGGGTCGATGGAAGGATGAATCAAAAGTGCTGGGCTTGGGGTTGTACCTCGTCTGATCCACGGCCCCCCTAGACACAATTATCGCCATGCTCTAATAATTATTTTACAGCTTGTTAATGGAACATATTTTTTTCTGGATGGATGTAACATGGGCTAGTTGTGATGATAAAAAACAACCAACAAGATCCCCATATCAGTCTTAGTCTGCAGACATTTTTTTAAGTAGCAGTGTAGATAGTGATAATTCTACGGACTCATTTAGCGAAGGCTAGATTACTCTAATATATGCACTCCACTAGGAAAAAAAGACGCCTGGAATAAAAACAGCAAACACAAAAGATCCGGCAGTTATGGTAATGTACGGGCACCTTTAATACAAGCTACAAGCTACAAGACTATTTTTGGTCATGCTTGAACGTTGAAATTTGCAATGATCACATACCTCTTTCATTTGGGTCATACTGCCTAATGCTGTGTAAAATTATGGCAATCAAACACATATCAAGTCCAAAACACACTAACCTTCAGAAAAAAGATTTACATTCAAAGTTGCTATCCAATAACTATCTACACTCTTCAAATTAACCAATGAAGGAAAGTTATTTATATTATGTCATAGGACGAAATTACAAAAGACAGACCAAAGCCCACATTCGATTGAACCAGATGTCAGAGCCAAATTCATAAGTAAAATGTTATTGGTAGAATTTACACTAATAGAATGGATGTAAACCTGTGCAAGACAGCTCTATAATCATTAATAGAGTTATGAAATAACTGAAGTTTGGGAGGAAGACCACGCCTGAAACTCCTCCTACCTCATCAAATATCTACCCATTCCGATCCTCGTGATGAAATCTTGCACCTCCCCATCTCCTCCCCACTCAGCTCCATCTCCAAATAAATAAATAAATAAATAAAGAAAGAAAGAAAGAAAGAAAGAAAGAAAGAAGGGGGGCTCGGCTCCCTAGCACAGGTGGAAGCCACCCGAACTCCAGCCCAAGTTCTCAGAGTTCTCTCCCCCTTTACAGTTACACAACCATACCTCACACCACCACCAGTTAAAGGCGTGGTCTGCACGCGCAAAGCTCTGTATGTAAACAGTGCCCTGCAGAACGTATCCTGCTGCTTTTCTAAGTTGATTAAAATGTTGGCAAATAGTGCTTTCTCAGCATCAGCAAAATTATCATAAATTATAAATTAACAATGTGAATTCAGAACTGATATGAAAGACCAGGATTCCCGTCTAACAAATAATCACAAATTATTATAATTTCACAGGATGGAGTAAGCGTTGTAAATATCATCTGCATATCCCAAAGACATTTATTTTGACCAGGCATGCAAATTAAAGGAATACTTTTTTGACTCGTTTCCCTGTATTGAAAAACAAAGAACAGAAAAACTCACTTATAATGGAGGTCTAAGGGTAGTTGTTGAATTCTGTTCCTATTCTGCAACCCATACACTCTAACAATAAAGATCTTAAGATAATACAGCCAGGAGAGAAAGTCTTACCAAATCTGTTCTTATGGCGTTTTATCCAACTTTCCAACACTGGAGCAATACAGTAAAAAGTAGTTCCGGTTACTTACACTTTCCAGAAGGTTGTGTGGTATCCATGCGCCATCAGGCAGAAACTAACTACGGTGATAACGCATAACCTCAAATTCTTCCCTCTGAAAAAGTAGTCCCATCTCTGAAAGTGACTGAAGTGAGCGTTCTACGAAAATGTGCATTTCGCAAAAACATTTATTGTCTGCCCCAACAACTGCCCTTAGATTTCCATTATAATTTAGGCTTGAGTAAACAGGTTTTCTGTTTTTTTCTCAGTGAGGGAAAAAATAATTTTGTCCATGGTAATATGCTGCAGATGCAGTGGATAGAAATGAGGTTAAAAACGCTGGAGTGTTTCTTTAAGATCACACTTTTGTTTACAATCCACTAGGGGTGTAACGATACACTTTGTTCTCGATTCGACGTGATTCACGGTACTCAAAATATTTTGAAAAATAAATTAATAAAGAAAAATTACTGAAATTTGATTTCTGTATTTCTGTAGATTTTTATTTGCCTGTGAATATATTTGAAAACAAAAAATAATATTTAGTAATCCAAGAAAGTACCAGGAACAGAAGTTTAAAATTCCTAGCTTAAAAAAAAAGGACTTTAATAGCAGCTTCACCATACTTGGACTGTAGCATATAGGCAGGTTAGCGAGCAAATAAAAACATTTCCATGTTGTGTTGGTGAAATAATATATTTATGTTTTCTTAAAGTAGAGGTGTCAAGTATATTACAGGCAGAAAAACTACATTTTGGTCAAAACCCGATTTTTCGTCATTTTCTCGGATTTAAAAGACAACGGAGCGTCTCACATTCACCTTCACCTGTTTCTAATAACGACGCTAAATTTAGGAGTGTCACATGACGTATGACGTGCTGGTGTGGGTTACGGTGATTGCAACCTCTGGTGGTCAAACAGTGCAATTGCAGTAGATTGCATAATTAATAGAATACAGCTGATATCGCAGATCTTCACGATGCACATCGTCACATTTTTGCATCGCGATGTATCATGTCACGCTGCATCGTTACATGCCTACAATCTACTTTTCCTTTACCAAATCAAAACCGCTCAGGAGCTGGAATCTGGACCGAGTTTGGTTTTTGTCTGTGTCTAAACAGTAGTGGAATGAATAGAAGCTGGCAGCCCCCCCCCCCCCAGGAATCACCAGATCAGTTCCAGAGGCCGTTTATTAGGATGCAGTGGATGGCATCTTAACACTCATGGCGCATGCTTTCTCTAGGCCTCGGATAACCTCTATTCTTAGGGGTTTAATTAATGCCGGCCAGTCAGCAGCTTTTCTTACAGCAGAAAACGACTTGTTTCTTGACCCACTCCAATCCCGAATCCCTTCCCTTTTCCCCCAGCGTGCTCGGTTTGTTTTCGCCTTGCAACAGATGCAGCATCCCTATTAAGGGGAAAAGGGTTCGGTACATGAAAAGGCTGAATTATTTACCAACAGCAGAGAGGAGACAAGAGCTGAGGCAGGCCAGTGCACCGAGCAAGGTTTGTACTGCTTACTTGGTCTGGGTGTAATAGTGTCTTAGTGTCTTTAGGTTTGGGTCATTAAGAAGCAGGAAATGATTCATCACCATTGAACATATGCAGGACTGTGGAAGTCTGAGAATTTGGATTAGTGAAACAACACCGAGGGACATGTATGTCCATATTGCTCATTGCCAATCCAAGGTATTACTGATGAAAAAGCATGCTGCTTCGAAAATGCCCTGATTGTCTATTACAAATCAAACTGCTGTTGTAGACTGTACTTTATATTAGTATAAATATGTAGTGAAACTTTGGACCTTATGAGCACTAAACTTAAGAATATGTAACCAATTTATGTATTTAAAGTGAGTTTGACCCAATGCCATTTAGAACGTAATGATAAAACCAGAGCTAGGAAAGAGCAGGAGACGCTCTGGAACTCTAAAATCGTAGCGAGGCTCTTTAAACAGAGTTGGAAATCCACCCATAATGCACTAACGGAAATCTGAACCCAAGTGAGCAGGGGAATCGCAGTCAATCAGTGTAGCAAATGGTGACATAATGGCATGTATGCCTACAACACCTGCTGTTGTACAAACCGAGGTCTACTGGCACGCAAGATCACTACGGGGAGTCGCACCAGTTAAGTCTGAGGCGCACAATACTCTCGCTAAATAAATGAGCTTCCTTTTGCTGTGAACAAGATGGAGGAGGACAATGGGAAAACAACAGAAAGACAGAGCACGCATTTCACTTGCGAGCAAAAAAGAAAAGAAAAAACAGCAAAAGCGGCAAGATTAAGAAGGAAACTTAAAGATAGAAAGGAAAGAAAAACAGGGAAAACAAACAGCTCGAGCAAAAGTAAGACAATGCCACAAGGCTGAAAGTGAGACTTGCGGGGTAGAGGCCAAGCTGGAGCGAGACTGTAGGAGAAATCAAATTTGCAAGAACATAACAAAAAGCTGTTGCTCAGACAAAAGGGAACACCCAAGGGTATTTGTCGAGCTGTCTGGCGGCACCCGCTGCACCGCAAGTTTATTAAAGACAAGCCCTGCTCACATACGAGAGAAAGCTAAGCTACCGGGGACTACGTGGGGAAAAAGGGAGCGAGGAAAGGTTGAAGATGGAGGGGAAGGGATGGAGGGGGGGTGAAAAACTAGCACCACAGCCCCCGTCAGTCAGACATTCTTTTATTTCAGCCATGCATTAAGCAACCTCCCCGCTGAGTTGGGCTCCCTTCCTGGTGTGGATAAAGGAGTCCCTGGAGGTGCCTGCCGGTAATTTCCAGCTTCTCCAGAAACGTAGGTATTAGAAAAGACCGCTCGGGGACCCGGCTACAATATACCGCCACAATTTCAGGCACTCTGTGCAGACGAGAGAGAGAGAGAAAGTAGGAGACTCTCCCTGAGGGTCTACCAGTTCAAATTTCTGAAGTGCAGGGGAGGAGGGAGGAGGCCTCCAGGGAACACACACTAGCAATAGAAAATCCACTGCATTGGAGAAAAAGAAACAGAGAGAGGGAAAAGAGAAAAAAGCATTTCCTCTCTCTGGTCTGGCAGGAGCAGCCTTTTTTCCCCTGGCTCCCACCGGAGACTTTTTACAAAACATGTGTTGCTGACATGTTGACAGATTGCTCAGTGAAGTGTTAGGCGCATGCACACGGCTGTCCATTTAAGGGGACATGGCATCCCAGCCAACATCCTCTACCTGAGGCACCATGTTTTATACATCAACTCTCGGTTGAAAAAAAAGAAGAAGAGAACAATGAAAAAGCAAAGGTAAACAAGCTAGTTTCTTTTGTGAAGCGAGTAGAACATATCAAAGGGACCAGCAGAGCGAAGGCTTTATGCTGTCTGAGCCTGGTTTAAATGGACTTATAGGTAGATGAGCAGCGAAGGAGGGAGAGAAGCGTTGAAAACCTGAAAGCGTTGAATGTCGTGTATCCGTTTATGTGCACGCCGGTCCTCCAGATTACCGTTAACGGCAACAGAAAAAAGCACTCTGTAAGCACTTCGTAAAAAAGGAGGTGAGCGTGGATTCTGGACGTTTCGATCGCTCTGCGAGCCAGAGAGTGACGTCTTAATCGCCTGGCGGCTCGGAAATTGCTGCCGTGGCAACCGAATGGAAATGGGGGATGATAATGTATTCATGGTGGCGGCGACCCGGGGGCTGCGGAGTGCGTTCTCTGGGGACAGCACTTTACCTAAAGCCAGACGTGTCTGGGCAAAATCACTCCACACAAGACAAGAGCGGAATACTTAGGAGAAAGAAAGAGAGAGAGGGAAGGGAAAGGGAAGGAAGGAAGGAAGGAAGGAAGGAAGGGAGAGGACAGATACAGTAAAGGAGAAGATGTGGAGAGGATAAATGATGTGGAGGGAGACAGACCAACAAATATTGCCTTTACGGAAGCTAAAGGTGAGCACTTTGGTCGAGCTCAAGCGTAACCATTATAAGGATTGCAGAATCTGTGAAGAAAGATCAGAAAGATCATGATCTAAGTCAAACGCCTTAGATCTGTTTCTCTTGGTGTCAAGATTTTCTTGCTCCACATTGAGAAGATGCTTTCTTTGGATTACAAAACAAAGGTTATTTACTTGGTGAGATCAGAGTTGCTTGAATATAAAAAGAAAGGTCAAACAGGTAGGGAGATGTATCAAGCGGTTCTTTCTAATGATCTCGCTTCACTTTCAGACCTTCCATTGCTTTACAAAACAACACACGATTGCCAGGCAGCCTGCCAGAGAAATGTCCTCGAGCGCTCCAGTGCCCTCATCTCTTTTTATTCCAAAAGACAGTCAATATGGACACAGTGCAAGAGATAAAGACTCCAGAAGGGGGAGGAAGTTGGAGAAAATAACTTGTGCTCCTATCACCCCTGAACCCTGGATGTGGTGCTGGAGATGCCAGCTTAACGATGGAGCCTGCATGTTAAAGCAACCTTAAAACTTCCCTCTTTTCAGAAGTCTCAAACTGAGCTTTACCTGTTCAACAAGCTACCCTGCGTACGCTCGACAGCCAGAGGCGGAAAATCAAGGCCAGCGTCATTTCTCTATTCAGTGGACTGGACATCTGTAGCATTAGGCCATTCTCCAGAGTCCGGCGGAAGATATAAGACTATGGTTAAAAACAAATTGTGTTGTGACAGAAAGAAAGAAGGAGGAAAGGAAGGAAAAAAAAAACAGAAGAGAAGAGAGAGAGAGGAAGAGAGCGTGAGACAGCCGAGGGCATCAACAGTGTGTTCTTGAGTGCAGATGACCCCTGGCCATCCTGAGGCGTGAGCTTTATCTGGCAGACTGAGTAAGCTGCTCTGGCTCCAAAACGACTCAGGCCCACATTCCCTCAGGTTGCTTTATCCTCCATTATGGAGGATGAATGACAATCCACTCGCAAACGGCTATGTAGCGTACACAAGCTTCTCTGGCCGTGACCAATGGATGAAAAAAGACGTTAGATGTTAGGGTTTGGTATATCACCATAATCTTGCCCATTATAAGAGACTCCCTACAAATACCAGCTACTAGTACCAAAACAAATAGCCAAAATCATGTTTGGTTGTTTTGACACTAACAACCTGTAAGATAGTTCCTCATTATCAAAAAAATTCTAAACTGGCAAACAAACTGCTCACAATAAAGCCTCAGCTACCTAATTGTCTTAGCTGTTAGCATCTTCCTATACCTCCTACATCATTAATGCTAGTCCTATAATCTAGATCACAAGTAAAAAAAAAAGAATTAAAAAAAAGAGGCATGTTAGAAATCCGCAGTCAAGATTAGTAAACATCACTGTTTTGCATACTGATGGTCGACCTCCGTCCACCTGCATATTTACAGGATTGAAAGAGCAGTGCCCGGAGGTAAAAAAACAAATTACATTACCTCGCAAATCCTACATAGACTCCACACTTACTCACTCTCGCTCTCTCTCTCTCCTTCTCATTTGCTATTCCAATAAGTCAAGCAGGGATAAGATTCCCCACCCACCTTAGTCGCATCCGAACAGCAACTTAGAATTTGGATAGCATCATCGGTGTGTAATTCTGTCACGCATAATCTAGACGACTATTGAATTAGTTATTCTCTTGGTGGAACTGACTGGTGTTGGCGAAATGGGGATTCAGGGCTGAAAAGAATCTTGGGGGAAAAAAGCTTATGTGAAAAACTATACCATGTTCTCTAGAAAGGGCACTGCTTTGGGCATTCACCATTTTAAACACATGCCCAAAAGCTTGGAGAATATTCCACGTAATTATGAAATCCAACAATGCACTTCAAAGGGTAGCGCCCAAACATTCCACGCTAGAAGATCCAAAATACCCATAATGCTGTAATGTAATGTGCATGGCCTGCACAGGGTGTAGTTTTAAACAAATGCACAGTGGCCGGACAGGAAGACATTTGCAATGCTGTTGGAATGTCGCTAACATTGCAGAATTCAAGTTCAAGTTCAAGTAGGTTTTTATTGTCATTTCTCCATATACCACGTATACATTGAAATGAAATGTCGTTT
>JAOUQW010000040.1:2308064-2326815 GCA_028565825.1 Olivaichthys viedmensis | reverse complement strand
TAAAGTGCATAAACACTAGAATCATATTACAATCATTTTATAGATGATCTGAAACTAAATGGAGTTTATATTACTGAAAACATTGATTCCAAACCTTTGAACGCTATTGTATATATATCAAATGAAAGCTCATAATGACAGCTTTCAGACAGTTTTAAATAAAATATAAAAACTTTAAAAACTACAACAATCATGCCAAATGTCACTCCAGTGCTTTGATTTGTTCATTTGAAGTTGCTCTTCCTCCCTGTAGGTTGACCAGCTGAAACCAATGGTTTGCTTACAGCTGGTTCTTCATGCAACAATATCAATAAATCAGAAAAAATCGCACAAAACAATACTCAAACTAGATATAGGTTGAGTATGTAAGCAGATTCAGAATCAGATTCAGAGCACCTGATTCAGAGGGTCTGATAATTAGCTGATGAGTTGATTAAAGAGTGTTAGAGGAGGGCAAACACTTCACTGCCTAATGTAGAGGAACTCTAGGATGAAGGACTGGGAAACTCTTCTGCACGATACGGACATATGGATGTCTGGCTCCAGACAAGTGGGTTATTGTATTAGAAGGACCGATAAAAAAAAAGTTTTTAAAGTGAGTCAAGCACGGATTTCTGGCAAAGTCAAGTCTTGAGTGCATGCCAGGTACAGTACGGCATTTCAGAAATGCTTTACAAAAAAAAACTAAGGCCAGCAAGGTACGACCTTTACACCAAAGAGTCATAAAAAACCTGTGCCTCTTCAAAAAAAGAAAAAAAAAGAAAAGAAAGGGAAACCACTTCTGTATTTCAAACAGAATGCTCGGTAACATGCATATGGATAACGTTACAGCGC
Organism: Olivaichthys viedmensis; assembly: GCA_028565825.1. Lineage (NCBI taxonomy): Eukaryota > Metazoa > Chordata > Actinopteri > Siluriformes > Diplomystidae > Olivaichthys > Olivaichthys viedmensis. The sequence goes on along the minus strand of JAOUQW010000040.1, from coordinate 2,325,981 downwards.
TCTTCCTCCCAAAGAAAAGGAGGGAATCTAACGATCAAAGCTTTCAAAATGAGAGCAGGACCCCCACTTTGTCTGGTTCGCGTCCTCGTTCTTGCAGGAAGGAGATATACTACGGGACGAAGCATCGTGCCATGGCGCAGTCGCACAACAAAGGAGATGAATAATAGAGAGCCTGATTTTCAGCGGAGCCAGAGGAGAGCGAGCTTCCCTCTCTATTCCCTCGCTCTTTTTTTCCTCTGGCAGCCATGCATTGATCTCTCTTTCCTTCTCTGCCTCTCCATCCCTCACTCTTTCTCAGCATCTATTGCTCTGATTTTTTTTTTTAAACACGAACACAAGTCAGTCCACTCTGGTTTAGCCAAAACTGACATCCTCTTCTAGAGAATATCTCAAACTTGACACAGTCGGGGTTGAAAAAAAAGAAAAAAAGAAGGAACATAAAAAGAAAAGAAAAGGGGGAGGGGGGGCACAAGACGCATGTGGTTATAATTACAGCCAAGCAGCATAGCGCTCGAGCCAAGCTGTGGATCTTAAACACGCCTGACTTTGGAAAAAAAAAAAAAGAGCTGGAAAAGAAAAAAAGAAAAAGCATACAGTCTCATTAAATCACTGATACCATACTGTTCTTCCACCTCATGCACACTTTTCTTTTGTGACAACTGTGTCTTTTCTTCTGGGCATGTGTCAAATATAGATGTGAGCTCCAAACTCTTTTCCTTTTGTCTGTTGCTCTTTCTCAAACTCGCACAAAGGCCTGAGACGTACCTGCAGGCCGATTTTAGGTCTTCTCCTCACAGCCATGACAAGGGCCTTTTTCCACTGCACAAAGTACCAAAACTTTTTTTTTTTATCAGAAAATTCAAGCTGTGCTTTTTTCATTTGTCACCGGTCCAGAAACAAAGGTTTTTGCTCAAGATTGGCACCAAATAAAATCGTTGCTGATCGGTTACACATCTCACGTCACCATTGCATAATTGGTCGAAGGGGTCGACTCGGTTGTTGCGTCCGCATACATAAAGCGCAGATGCTAAGATTTAAAATCAGTGCTTAAGAAATATGTACACCCTTGTGCTGATTTACTACCTCAAGATTATAACACACATCTCAAGCTGTTGAATTTTTACCGGCATAACAATGAACTGAACTCACATTATTAAAATCTCAATAGTTCCCTGCTTAAAAAGACACACTTCCTGTTGTCTCTGGAGAATACATATTTATTAAATAGATACTTGTAAACTGGCATGGCGATACAACTCTAAAGCCTGGTATCAAATGATTTGCAATTACTGTGTTATAATTATCATTTACAGTACATCGTTAATCATCGCACACTTCAAACTGCGTCGAGTGATCTCAAACAGACGGTGGTTCCTGACACTGTATAACCTACTGCTATTTATAATAACGTGCAAAAGGGAAACTGTTTAACTACTGAAAATATTACTGAAAACTGTTGAACCCAGAATCTCTTGTCATAATTTATATATTTGGAATTGTTAGTATGGATGGATTGTATTGTGCTAGCTTTTAAAATTGTACATGAACAAATTGTATTTATGCAATCGTAAAGATTTCGGCATGTAATTTGCATTATGCTAATTGGTTGTTATAAACGTCCATTACTTGTTAGCTACATTAGCTTCCTAACCCCAGTGCAAAACTAAGGAAACAAAATTTGGACACCAGACATGTCTGGACTGATCGACTACTAAATATGTGTATTTACATTTTCACCTGAGCCCTTTTTTCTCCCAATTTATTCGTTCACACCCACAACCTAGTTCTCCCATATTGTACGACAGCTACCAATCTGGGAGGGTAAAGGCTAACTCGCGCTTCCTTTAAGACACATGAAGCCAGCCACTGCTCACGTTAGGAGGAGAGCATTAATGTCCCTCTTCTGTATACATAAGCTAACAAATGTCCGCATATGGCTAGTGTCATTCTGTTTGACAGTGGAGAGAGAAACACCGCCCTTCCCACCCCAACCATTATGCTCTTTTGGACCCCGCCTCGTATGGCTGTGGCATCGTTGGGATTCAAACTTGTATTTCCCGACAACAGGGCAAACTCTTTGAGCCACTCTGGAGCCAGTGAGCCTTTTTCTTGAAGGGATACGGTCGTCTATTTGATCTCTTAAGGCATTTAAGAGTAAATAATAATGCTCTACAAGGTAAATGAAAAAAAATTATAATTAATTGAAACTAATAATTAACTGGCGTATTAAATGCAGAACCAGTTGACTCAATTTACACTACTCGAACACTTCGTCCACACACGCGGCGAACGAGCAAAACGTTACGACGTTGCACGGTCAGCTTCCCAGACCTTAGAGGGCGGTGCTATCATTTTTGCGCTTATTTTCCTCATTTCTGAACTAAAATGAGCATTTTCACCAGCCATATTGGTAATAATAATAATAATATGAAATAATATTAATATAATACTGTAGTATATATATATATATATATATATATATATAAATATAAAAAGTATTACATGACTAACAAGATAACTAGTCCAGTCACTAACCAGGATTTATAACGAACTGTAGCTCTAGAAAAACCCACGAGTGCAACATTCACTAGTTTTGAGTGGTTTGAAGTCCACCAGTCTGGAAATTTTGGGGTGAATTTTCATTTATTTTTTTAATTTACACACCACTTCAAGTTTGCTAACAACACATCAAATTTGGCTAGTTAGAGTTATTTAGATAACATCATGCTAACTAGTCTTATTATCTTCCCTTCATTGTCAGCCTAAACTACTCCTATGAAAGGCCACTTATTTTAATTTCACTTTTTACAAAATCTGACAAAACTAAATGTAGTGTTCCTTCTTTTCCTGAAAGGACCTTTTCTTACAAAACCTCTATACCACAATGTGTGAGAGAACATGGTGATTATAACTGAGGAAAGTTAATATGAACACCAGTTTGCACTCTTTGATTTTAGAATTTTCAATCTTTGACTTTGGACCTTCCGAGGCTTGTGTTGTCTCTGTGTTTACTGTTTCTGTGTCATGGAGACCTGAGCCAGAGTCTAGCGCAACACTTCGGTGGCCGTTTTTCAGCGGCGGCTGGCGGAAAACAAAGCGCCGATGGTTTTCGCTCGACGACGATGCCAGGCTTTGAGAGGGGCCGGTGGTCCCCCGTGCCTGCTGGGCGAAGTCATCCATATCAGGTTTAAAATAACCACACATGAGACCTAACCTTTACACGAGACAAATGAAAGGAGAGCCGGGCCCGGCGCACGTCAGGCGCAGGCCTCATTCATGGGCGCGGCGGCCGAAAGCGTGACCTGGATTAGCGCTCGCTGCCTGGAGGCCAACGGTGAATGTCACATGAGGCGACAGGAAGCATTCATCTGCTAAAACGCTGACACTGCAGCATCAAGAGGAGCGGAGCGAGAGCCGCAGAGGCTGACATGCACCAATACACACCACCATCTCATCATACACACCACCAGATGATAGGAGAAGCACAGAAGAGTGTGGGGGTTTGTTAGCATAGCCATGATAGGCTCACGTGTGTAAACAAATATGCGTGGCAGGATGAAACGCAAACAGGTGTGTGCATTAGTATGCTGATGAACTGCTTTGATTTTATAACAGGTGGACAAACCGATGGTAACAGCTTGGAGAAAGCGAAAGATGTCAAGCATGTTATAGGCAGACATGCAGGCTACATATATTATATATTATATAATATAATATTACCGCTTTGAATAGCAGCCTGCTCAGGAGTGTGCTGTTCCTCCGTCACATTGTCTTCTACTGCCATGGAGAAAGAGAGAGAGAGAAAAAAAAACACAGAATAAATTAATCACCAAACACGCAAGCCCAGAAATCCTTGGCTAAACAATCTCATCCTAATCTGCTGGAATCTCTTAAGCACAGATTCCGCGTGGTGTTGTGGGTTTTTTTTGCATTGATATGCAGGCTGAGCTTTTTTTTAATGCGATTTTCTCTTTCTCTGGGTTTTCAGTCAGCCCGAGATTTGGAGCCGGCGGTTCGGCTCGTTCGTATGCGGCAGGTTTTTGCAGGGAGGCCTGCAACCACCCACATAAATCACTTATCGAGTTTAGTAATAACACAATGAATTATAAAAAAAATCCCCCCCCGAAAAAGATCTCGCCGCACACCGTGGCCTGCTGTCCAACGCATGAATAACTCATTGAGTTTGTCTCGCAACGATGCGCTAAAATTCTAATCATGCACCTCGATGCTGCAAAGAGCCACAAGGAGCTGTGTACGCTTTCAGAAAAGCACTGCGCATCCTGTCTAGGCCATCGTCACCTGCAGCACTTCTGCTGCCTGTCCTTTCCATTAGCCGAACCATGTCTGTGCATCCTAATGACTCTCAGCAACTGCCCGGGAAGCTACGCTGGTCCGCAAATGAACCCCCCCCCCCCCTCCTCCTGCTTGTCCGCTATTTAGTCAAATTCATTACATGGCAATCGAGCGCTCTTTGACGAGTGTACGGGGTGCCGGTTGTGTTCCGCCGGCGGAGGTTGCGCGCTGTAAAACTGTTTCATTAGAGGCTCCTTGCCTCGCCGGCTAAAACTGGAAGCGCTCCTTGTCTGTATGTCAGGTGCGGCGAGCTAAATGGATTTTAGCAGCAGGATGAGAACAAAAGACTCCCACCTGCTCCATGGAAAATGAGGGTCTCAGGGAGGAGGCCTGCGCTCCTCGTCACTCCTCTCCCGCCGTCGGAAAAGCCGGCCTCCATTATGCCTCGTTCCCCATCTACCCTTTCATTTCCCGAGCGCGGCGAGTGGGAGTCATGACAAGAGGGCCCTGCTGGGGGCCACCGGCGGCGCAGGAGGCCGTCTTGAACAGAGTCTTTTTAAAAAGTCCTCCATTTGACATAATTAAGTCAGAGGCTAGTGGTGCTGGAGTAGGTGGGTTGTGTGGGGGAAAACGACAGGGAAGTGGCAGGCAGCTGCGTCAAACTCGCTTCTCCTCCAAAAAAGCTCCGCGGGATCTTGAGTCAAAGCTTGCTGAGGAGAGCAATCAAAATTCTGACTGGTTGGATCATTACTGTGTGTTTTTTTTCTGTCATGTTAGTGCCATTGTTAGGCTGACTGCAGCCATTCAAAGTCTATAGGAAGTCTCATTTAAGGGGAGACAACTTTTCGAGGAGAATACTACAGAAAACATTTTATAAAGCTACATAAAAAAATGCAGTATTTAGTTCCTACACAGTGTGTGATATTTGTAATTGGTTAGCATTCATATAGAAAAGCGGGAAACCAGTCATAAGCAAAGTTAGCACACAAACTGAGACTGGCTTGATGTCCAAATATTCCTAGCCGAAACAGGCGCACAGCTTGGGCACGTTCACGTGAGCTAAATGAATTTCGCTGGCGCCGCAGAGCTTGGCGCACGTAGGAGCATTTTCAATCCGGACAGGAGGGGGGTTCTTAATAAATCCCCCACAGCCAAATGGGAGATGGGAGTACAGGGAGTTCATAGTTTTGTTTTGATTACCATCCCTGTTGGTGAGAACCGAGGAGTTCAGGCAGAAAATTCCTTTTAATGACACGATCAGAACTTTTACATTACGGCAGCCGAAACAGTCATTTGTCACCACGGCGCTCTCATTAAAAAAAATAAAAATAAATAAAGTTTTTGTCGTTTAAACTGAACTGCACATATTCAGGGTTTTAGGAGCGCATTTTTTTATATACAGCACATAAATTCCTTCTCGGCTGGATATTGTGATGGTTTATCCTGCTGGGGATGTGATTATCCATTAACAGTAGCGGAAGATGAAGACTACAGCAGAACCTGCCATACTGTCTTACGCCGTCGATGGGCAACACACGGAGTTATGAATATGAAACCTAAGGCACTGAGAGGCGAACGCTGCATCCGAGGTTCAACTCAAAGGCCTGAAGTGACATCGGTATTTGAGGGGTTCACGATTCGACATTCCTACAAAATGTTGAACATAATTTGAACTAAGTGAAATGACTAAAAAAGGATTCCTTTTCACTTCTGAGGCATAAACAATGCAACAATTTTCCTTGTCTTTACAAAATTGGAAACAAAATAAACATTTGGTTCGATGCTATTTTTAAAAAAAATACTCGCTCAACTGGAAAAAACAAAAGTTCTGGAGCTGAAGGTGTGACGTATGATGTTTAAGGTGCTAATGTGGGTTAAGCAGATGTGCGATCTTTAATAGGCCATAATTAAACAATGCAACTGCATTAGATGGCATAACTAATTAAATGCAGTTGATGTCGGCAATCTCCCCGATGCATATCGGCACATTTGTATTGTTACACCCCTGATCACAATCTGTGCAGCCCTATGCAAGCTGGGTCATAAAGTCATATCCAGTGACTCACACACACACACACACACACACACATCCTCCTTTCCCTCAGTGACCTGCTAGACTTATTTCTGGAAGTCGACCAGGTAGGCCCGGCATGAACCTTTCTCTGCTGTACAACACGACACCGCTGATGTATTTTTTTTTCTGCACAACAGAACTGCTTTGTTTTACATATTTTTGATGATGAAAATGCTGCCTCACACATGCAATTTGTACCGTGGCAAAAAAGGAAAAGAAAAAGACATCTCAGCGCCCTGCTTTATTCTCCTGTCTCAACACACTTCCTTATTTTTACAAAATTCTATCAACCTCTTGAAGCTGAAGTCTCAAGACTATAAACCTTAAAGCTGCATTTATCTTATTCACAGAATAACGTCCCAGTGTTATTTAGGAAATGTTTTTTCATGACCTGTATTCTGGTACATTTGATTCACATCAGGCTCTAGTGATTAAAGGTGCAGTCAGTGATTTTTAACTAAATTAGCTGAAGCTTGCTAGTTTTGAAATTCAAACAAATGCCCGCAAAAAAAGCGCACGTATTTTTACATGCACTGTATTTTCATGTATTATCTAAACGCGAGCGCAAGAGGCGGAGCTTTCTGAATTAACATGCAGGCAAGTAGAGACGCCTCCCGATTGGACCCTGGGGTGCCACAGAGACCAGAGTTTCTCCTCTGAGCAGATATTTTATTGAAGCTGCGAGAATGTGAGAAGGACTTCACCACATATTAGAAGAAAAAAAAATCAACTAACTCCACCTTTAACCCATTCAAATCTGAGGCTAAACGAAGCCTGGGGTTTCAGAGACTTCCTGTTCTTCTCGTCTGCTACTTCCTTAATGGGCAACATTAAAAACCAAAATAATGGAAGTCATGAATTCTGGTGAGAAAGTGTGGCCAATGAGTTTATTTCTGCTATCTGTATAACTTTAAGCACTGGGGGAAAAGGTCATCTAAAGGTTGAACACACTAGCCATATCATTAACTTTGAACTTATGGTCTTACATTCTCTGATATGCACTAGCTGAGTTCTAATTATTGCAGGTAAAACCATGAGTATCAACATGAGTACGTCATAAACACGATATGATGTGTTTGCTACTGATAGTGACCTGCAGGCAATCTTAAAGATGTGAAACAGAAATCATTAGGAATTTTTCTTCCATAAATATGACATAAATCTTCCGTATTTCTGAGAAAAACAGCTCAGCGGTTTTTGCTCGATGATATCTAGGCATGGGGAAGGGGAAGTGAAACATGACATCGCATTATTGGTTAATATTTTTTCTACCTCGCATGCACATGGATCGCATTGGCAAAAATCAGATGATGTTTAGAGTCAGGCAAAAGTCTCTGCATTTTGATGAAAGATTACGGAACAACAAGAATTTTGTCATTTAAGTGATTGATACTGATGAATAATGCACAATATCATCAGGGATTTGAAGTCACAAGGTAAAAAAAAGTCAGTTCTGATTTCAGGTTGTCTTTAAATGTGACTACAACCATCTCAGGACTACCGTCTTACAGTAATGTCTTCTTCGGAAAGGCATTAAGTCTCTCCTTCACACGAGAGAGACATTCATACAGCTGTTTTGAGATAACAGGGGACAGAACGGCACTGAACGGCGGACTGACCACAAGCGAAACCCTCGTCAGGGGAATCAGCACTCAATTTAGAGCAGGGCACGACGGGTCACGCCGCCTCAATTAAGACTCAGAGCCGAGACGGCAAAAACGGGCCGACGTTCTGACAAGTGGCTGCTGAATTCACGCTCTGCCGAAAAACGTCCAAAAAAATCAGCCGAAGATGGTAGCCTACGATTATGCACATTAGATCAAGCTAATTGGTGACTAGTACAGTAGCCTTTTCTCATTAGCTGTGTTAGTATATTTGTCTTACTCGTTCCGGTAAAATACCGTGTGTTGTGATCATTAGGGCTGTCTGCGGTACGGTATTAATATGCGTAAAGATGGTAAAAACAGAATGAAACACGGCCTTTATGGCAAGCAATATTATCGGGTACTGTTTAATCCAATACAAATAAAGCCACAGCAAATGAGCAATTCCATTAATAATTAATACCCGATCTCATTAGCAGCCGTAATAAAACCGGCAACGTGCCATTTTACCATATTTGTAAAGATGATAATTCTTTATTACTACACATTACACACATTGCTCCCAGATGGACCAGTGAGAGAGAAACAAAAACTACAGCCACCTACAATGACTAAAAAGAAAGAAAGAAAGTAAGAAAGAAAGAAAGAAAAGTAAGAAAAAGAAACAGAAAAATCGGCCAGCTCCCGAGACACCGTGAACAACTTGCAGAGGCGAGTGTCATGAGAAGTGACAGCTCTGCTAATAGGATTTTTTTTATGGTTTCCTGACAGTTTTCTTAATGACAATGATAACCGCATTTTTTTTTTCTCGCTTACATTAGAGAATATCGATGGATACTGTTATCACGTCTTTATAAAAATGAATGCGCACATATCAGCATTGTAAAGCTTTTGGATTCCAGAGGTTGATATTCATCATCTTCCTCATACAGTAATGCATTAAACTCTGAATGATCTTTACGGCGCTTTGCTTGATCAATAAATGAAATATTTACCCCTTAAAGTCTTCGATGATTATTCGGTTATTCATCTTAAAGCATTTTATTCGGTAATTTTGGAATTATTCATTAACTACAGTGAAACTAATAGGAAAAGGATGCAGTTACGAGAGTGATGAATGTAAATCTGGACCCAGTGACTGGTCCTGGGAGTTTAAGGGGTTAACAATTACTACGCAGAGTAGTAAAAAACCTGTGATCAATCTCCTTAAATAATCAGCATCGTGCTTTATTGGCGTATACAAGGAATTTGACTCGGTTGTTCAGCTCTCACTGTTGTTGTAGACATTACAACAAGATAACAAGGACAAGGACACAAACATTTGGTAATATAACAGCAACATTGGAATCAAAACTTAATATAATTTTCGAATTGTCACGCATTACTCTCACTTGCAGAAGAAAAAAAAACGGGAATCCAAAAACGAAACAAGGATGTCAGCATTATCATGTTCACGGTCCAATCAGAAATCAGCAGCAATCAAAACAGTGGATATTTTTACATTGGAGAAGAACACAAACATGGAAGGTAATCGATATCAAGCAACAGTTTTGAAATCATGCATCATAAAAGCCATTACTAGATATGTCCTAAGTATTAAAGAATAAAAAGTGGTGTGGTTTTTCCTTAAGGACCTTAAAGCTTTTCTCAGCCTTAAGCAAATCTCACACCATTAAAACCTCAGGTTGTTTATTGCATTACTGCATGTGATGGTAAAGATCATTTTGAGGCAATGATATAACTGCACGTTGATCACATGAACGCGTTCTACACCCAAAGTCTGTTACAAATAACATGCAAAATACACTGTGACGTAATAGAGCAATATAATACAGGCATCAACGTGTCATTCCTGAATCTTGACTTTTCTTGTTCGCTTAAGTTCGCTGTTAAAAATCTTTTTAGCGTTGTGCTCAATTGCTGGTGTATAATAAGAGGCAGCGTATTTCAGGTGCACATGACACCGGACTGATTTCATGACACCCGAGATGCAGCAGCTAAATGGCGTGGAAAATATATTTATGTATGCAGGATTCCCTGCCAATAAAACGGCAAAGTTGAGGCCGGTCGGAGGAGGCGATGGTGGACGGGGGCACGCTGGTGTCCGGTGATCACACGCCACAGCCACGTCTCAGAGAGAGACAGATAGGAGAGAGAGAGAGCAACGTGGCGTTCCAGGGCGACACAGAAGAGCCAACTTGGCGTGCGACGGACGACAGAAAACGCTGAAAACGGAATGGCAGGAAGTATGTATGTATGAGCGATGGAGAAAGGCACGACTGTGTAAATGTCAAGAAGCCGAGGTTGAAGTGTTTGCATACAAGCGGATGATGTACGGCCTCCGTCTGTGCCATTTATTCCCTCAAGCAATAACGCCGTCTCGCATGCTATATCGAAATGGGTCTTTGTGGGGGTAAAAAATGGCTTTTGGCTCTCGCTGGGATCCGCACATGCAGCCTGGGACACTTGTGGGGGGGGGGGGGTCATGTTTCACATGAAACTTTCTACCCATAGACGTGCTTTGTTCCACATCGTCTAGTCCACGTATGCTTTAACCTGGAGTCTAAATAACACACATACATTTACATTTCTTCCCCTACACACTGTTATTGTAAGTTACAGCCCAAATTCTAAAATCAAGACCAACAAAAGCAATACGTTTAATTAAAAAAAGCGCAACTCATGATACGACATGATACAATTAGGTTTACTTTATCTTGAGCCTTGGAATAAGCGCGCCATCTCCAACAGACTCCGCAAATGTAAAAAGCAGATGCGATCGCTTGAAGTTGAGATCCCTGCAAATACAACTTTCTTTCGCTCTGGCGTGTGCCTGCTGTCCGTCAACGTGATGTTTCGTGTGAGGGTGGAGAGACGAGATCGTGTTTGTACTCTCGTCTCCCTGAGGCATTGATTTAAAATGGTGGCTGGAAGAACACACCGCAGACCATGTAATCTTCCTTTCAGATGATGACTTCCGAGAATGAAAGGGGCGTAGTAAAAAAAAAAAAAATGAGGGGGAGAGCGGGCAGACCACAAGCCGGGAATGTGAAATCGCGGACAATTATTTGCTGAGCGAAATACAAAGCCTGCCAGATGAACTGGAGCTTAGCCATGAATACCAGTGGCTACCCTCAAAGGCTACAGGGGAAAAAGTCTGCATTCGATTTACTTTACCGCCTGCATGTGTGTGTGTGTGTGTGTGTGTGTGTGTGTGTGTGTGTGTGTAAGATTAAAGTCTTTTTAGTCTTGTTTGCGAATGGGTGACTATGTGTGATTAAGCCGAAGTCTTTATAGTCTTGATTATTCCGTGTCTAGATAGTTTAAACAATCTAATACAAGACATTAGGACATCAAGACGTGCTCAGCCAGACAGCAGTATACATGTATCTTTTCCCACATGCAGCTTAGTAAACATCATAAAAGCTCTCTTGTTGTCTCTAGAAGAGCTAAAAAGTGCTCCTAGATATCCAGACCAACTAATGATTAACCACCTATGAACCAAAGCCACTCACACACACACACACACACACACACACATAGATATCTCTTCTACACTTCTGAAAATGAACCTCAGAGAACTATGATCCCGTATGTTCAGCACGGTTTTGATGACTTTCCCTGTTCCTAACACACCTGTTTCAGCTCGTCACTTCATTACCAGGTTTAGTAGATGTGTTAGCGCAGGGAAATCGCCAAACTGTGCCAGACTCTGGAAATACGAGACCACCTAGGCCACGGTTGGTCGCTCCTGACGTTTCCGAACACGGGTTTCTATGTATAGTTCTGCTCTGACCGTCACAAAAAGCGATGGTCATGTGACATCGACGAGCTGATCTCACGAGGAATTCATACAAATTCACGAGCGATGTGCTTGGATTTTGTTCGATTCCAAATCGCCGCTGTCCAATGAAAAGCGCGCATCTCCAAAATTCCAATTTTTCCCCCGAAACACTCCGGAAATTCACGGTGTGATTTGCCAGCTTTTCGTCGGCCATTCAGATGTTAACTGTGGGGTAGACGGAAGGTTTTTGCCCACATTCCATATATGATAAAAAGTTAAAAAAACGCAAAAAGTGGAGATACGTGTTTTTCTTTGGACAGCGACGATATGAGCCTTTAAGAAAAGGTACAAAACGCAAACCCCCCACCTTCAAAAAAAATAAAAAAAAACCCTTAACCTTCATAACTTTTCGAATTGTTACAAAATGTTACACGCTTCTCCAAACCACAGGCACCCAGCCTTACGTTTCCCCTGCTCCCACTACGACCTACCTGCCAACGACTTGAGCTAGAGGAGCTAGATCAGGTGTGCTCGAGCCCTAAAACCCGAGGAGCACCAATCTGAAACCCAAACCCCATGCGTGCAATTCCTCCCTACAGCTATTCACAATCCCCATGCACGCCTCCTCGATCCACACAGATATCTACAATGGCATGAATCGCGATGGTACTGAATCCCTGAATGCCACCACACAGCGACAGAAAGGGCAATACTGGGAGAGAGGAGAGAGAGACTAAGAGCAACTAAACCGCCTTTTTATATATATATATAAATATATATATATATATATATAAATAAATATACACCTCCTTCATGTCGTCTTAGCAGGAAAATTGCAAACACCACCAAAGTTGTTCCTGCAGGCAGGTTGCGCGTATTTGGAGTATCGTCGGTGTGAAATGACGCGACGCGCGCTCGGGCTCGCGAGCGGCCGCGCGGTGACACGCTGGACCCCGCGCATGCATTCAGCTGCGGCAGAGCAGGCGAGAGCAGGCGAGAGCAGGCGAGGCTGCGGCTGCGCAAATCCGCGGCGGGGAAGAGCGTCACTTACCTCTGAGCGATCTTGGCTTGGCTTGCTTGCGGCGCGACATCCTACAGACACGCGGCTCGTGCAGAAGTGGCAGATCGGTGCAGAGTTTCGCGCGCCGGCCGCTTGAGCATCGCAGAGACGCGGCTCGAAAAGCTCGCGTGCCGCTTTCTACACTTGGCGCCTCGGGTTTGTTTTTGTTTTTGTTTTTGTTTTTGTTGTCTTGCTTGTTATTTGGTGAGAAGTCCCGATTTCCGCGAGCCTATTTCGGCGTCGGGAACAGCGTGAGCGCGGGGAATCCGTGGTGCGCGTCCATGTCCTCGCGCGCGCGCGCCGCGACCCGGCGGCGATCACCGGCAATAACGATGCGATCGACGCGCCGGAGATTTTCGCTCTTTTTTTTTTTATGCTCGCGATGTGAGCACGGCGCGTAACAAAGACGCGAGGCAAAACGCGTGCTGAAAAAGAAGCAACAACAAACAAACAAACAAAAAAAAAAAAAAAAACAAACAAAATATAAATAAATAAACAAACAAAACACGTTAAGAAAAATCTAATCAATACTTGTCTTTCTTTTCTTTCCCCCTCCTCCTTTTTTTTCTTTAAATCCTCACGTTAACCAAATACTAAAAAAAACAAACAAAAAAAAAATCATTCTAGCCTTTTTTTTTCTTTCTTTCTTTCTTTCTTTTATTCTCTCCTCTCCTCTCCTCTTCTCTTCTCACTCCCGTTTGGTAATAATCTATTAATCTATAGCTACGAATCCGTGCAACAAAAAAGGGAAAGAAAAAAGAAGAAAAAAAGAAAAAAGAAAAAGAAAAAAAAAAAAAGTCTACGTCTTAATTGCTTTTTTTTTTTTTTTTTTTCTTCCTTTCCCTTTATATAAAAAAAAAAAAAACCAAGAGGCAGACAGAGAGAGAGAAAGAAAGAGAGAGAGAGAGAGGAAGAGGAGAAGACTGCGCGCTCGCTCGTCACCAACCTGCGAGGTGTCGGACTGCGCCGCCGCTCCGGTAGTCCGGTACATCATAATGGAAAATGGAAGCGAGGCCCCCAAAGCCATGAGGACGGCTCCAGAGGGGGCCCGAGCCCACAGGGACGCGCGCGCTGCGTAATCACGGAGGAAATCATTGTCGGCCTGCCTGCCTGCCTGCGCTCGCGCACACGCGCACGCGCACGCACACACACACACCCTGCACACACACGCACACGCACGCACGCACGCACACACACACCCCGCACGCACGCACACACACGCTGACGGAGAGGGCATGATTAAAATCCGCGGGGCGGCGGCAAAACGCGGACGCGCAGCTCCCAGATCCGGATCAGGAGTCGGTTCAGTGCCACGGGTTGCCAGATTGACTTGTTTTTTTTGTTTTTTTGTTTTTTGTTTTACGTATCTGTTTGGAGAATCAGAATCAGGGTTTTGTTTTTTTTGTTTGTTTTTTTTTATTGCCAAGTAGGTTCTCGCATACCAAGGAATTTGCCTTGGTGTTGTTGGTGCATGGCAATAAACACGGAATGGAAAGGAAAAAAAGCAACAACAAAAAAAAAAGCAAGTGCCATAAGAACATAAATATAGGATAAAAGTACAGAATAAGAATAAGAATAATAAAAATGTGCAATGTGTGTAAAATATAAGAATTTTTTTTACAGCAACGCAGGATTTTTAAAAAAAAAGGCACGCAACTCTATATAAACTGGCCCAGCATGTTTATTGGTGTCTTCTGTCCTATCTTCCTTTACTATGATTGAATAAAGTTGATAAAAAATCTAATACTGAATAAAAAATTACAGCATATTGTTATTATTATTATTATTATTATTATTATTATAAGACATTGTGAATGATAAAATCAAGAATTATATCCATTTTAATGATAAACAAAACGTCTCCCAAATGAAATTCACTGTACATTCATTCCCCTTATTTATCAGGTCCACCTACCAAATAAATTCCCTTTTATACAATACAATTGCTGACTGTGGCCCATTTGTTGCTATGCACAATGTATCGTCCATTAATGGAAAGGGACCACCATAGGACCACCGCTTATTACATATTATTTGAGTGGTGGACCATTCTCAGTGTTTAAAAACGTGCCTGATCCACTTTGTACCAGCACCACATACACTACCATGTCGGTGTCACGGCTGTGAATAATATCAAATATAATAGCAAATAATATCTGGTTAGCAGTGGTCCTATTGTGGTCCCGTTCCATTAATGGATGTGGTAGAGGGAGCCAACAAACGTTCGGAGATACGTTCAAAAATATGTTTTAAATACCTGAAAGGGATTTTTTTACCGGAAGTGTTTTTTGATTGTTGCGTTTCTGGTGCATGTCAAAGAATCCAAATGTATATCATTTTAATCAGCGTCCTGTTGACTAACAGTCAGTATGCTTTTCATTTGTCTGTCTAGCAGGCAGGGATGGATATACAAGCAAACATCCAGCCTCTACCCTGCAGGGTTAGTTGTAACACAGTGTGACAACTATGCCACCTACCAGTAGGCCTACTGCTAGTCATATTTGAAATGTTCTTTTGATGTTATCGCCAAGAAATTTAAGAAATAACTGTACACAAACTACCCACACATTATAGAAAACTAACTTATATTTAATAAACATAAGAAAAATAAGAAAATTAGTGAACAAGCATACTTATGTTTTTCACTGATGAGAAGTAGAAAGAGGGACAACAGATAAGGGAGTGCCCAGAGAGATCTTTTTTTTTTAGAGATGGCAGCATCAGAGGTGTCCAAACAACTTGTTTAATATGATTGAATTTAATCAACTAAAATGTGTAGAATGATCACAGCTTGTCAATAATATTACTGATTGGCAATCTGATTTCCTTATCAGATTAGGTCTATGTGTTTCTGCTAGCCTACATCACATAATCCAACATGAGAAATTAGAAATGTTCTATCCTTTTCACACGTTGTTTGAGATAAATGGTCATAGTCTTGATTGATGTGGCTGAAAATGCAGTTTCTTGATGATCTGGACCAGAGACTCCAGTGTAGATCAACGATATGTGACAAGATAAGAAGTCTATCATATGACGACAAAACGTAGACCTATATGAAATATTGTCAAACTAAATATGATCAATATCAGACTGAGCATTTTATTTGGCTAGTAGCATAATTAATTGTATAGAACAATTACGCTTTAAAGCGATTTTTAAACCAGTGTTACAACTTTCCCTCCGCGTGTTACAATTAACCCCATCAATGGGGCAAGTTGTAACATTTCACTTCCTTTATTTAGCAAAGACTTCAATGCTTCTTGTGTGAAAACACGGTTAGCCTAATTAAGACATACTTTGAGAAATTTTCCAAAATGCTAAATGTGTTAGGTTGTTCCCCTCTCTCCCCTAATTGTACACTTACAAATTGAAATGGCAGGTGTACTTAATAAAATGGCTAATAAGGGTAGATACAAGGTAGGTGTACCAAATAAAGTGGCCACTGATTGTATATTCCCAGTCCAACGATATTTAAAATAGACGAAAGAACACATATTGTGAAATTTGGCAACACTGAGCCATGCACTCTCCGTGCACTGTGTCTGCAGCTTTGGGCAGACGGATTGGTCCCCCTTCTGGTGGGAAATGCGCTGCATGGAGGCCATTTATTCAGAAAGCGAACTTCAAGTCTTATTTCAAATCTCAAATAAATGAAAAGACACAGAAAAAGGATGTAAATGTTCAGCTGAAGAAGATATGTATGAACTAAATGAAAACTGAATTTAGCCCAAAAACAGGAGATCTCACTCAGACTTGACTTTCCAAGCTACATCCACACTTTTCTTTTTAAAATCATGAAAAAACAAAAATGTTTTGAATTCAATCAATTTTAAGTCAATTTGATGTGTAGCCTATAGTGCTTGTCACAAAGCAGACAGACAGAAATACAGCTCTAGTCCCCTAATGAGTGAGCCAAAGTGATACTAAACTATAGTTATTCAAAACCAAAATGAAATAAAAAAATTAAAATGTCTACTTTAAAATGTAGCTCTATTGTGGCTCAGATAAATAAATTCAATATTTAAGTGGGGGAAAATAGGCATTAGTAATTAAAAATGTATTACCTACATGCTTAAGGCTGTGTCTATGAATATATACACACATATATATAACCACTGATAGAAGAAAGTAGTGTATGACATTGATTTATATATTTTGCAATTTAGACATAGACATATATTTTGAACATGCATTCATTATCTGCACTGCAGTGAGATGCCTATGGACCCATTGCTTTCTATGATATGTGGTGTGTCAGGAATATGAGTGAATTATGATTTAATCCCCCTCATATATATACATGTATCAGGACTGTTAGTGTTATTCGCTGCTAATGCTTTATACCTGATCCCTGCTTTGCTTTATATGGGTGCATAATTTTATGGTAAGACAGAGTATTTTAGTACTATGTGATGACGTTACCCCTGTTAACATTACATTAACACATGCTCGCTCTAAAAACATCCGAATTCAGTTTCCAAAAAAGCAAGCACACACCTTTTCACGTGTGAAATCTCGGCCAGTCATCAGGCAGCGGTGTCGGTACTTCTAATGAAGAGTATGTAGAGTGGCAGTCCACCCCTTCAGGTTTTTGTCCTCTCCTAGTGGAGCTCGAGCTCACGTCACCTGTCCAGGCTTTACACCCCACCTATGTGAAAATGAGGTCCAGGAAGGGCCACCCGCCGAGGAGCTCACACTCTTAGCTCTCACCCCTGAGGACCGCTAGATCACTCTGTCCTCGCCCTTACCCAGAGCTTATTACAAGACGACTGCAACTGAGCTTAGAGGACTCCAAGTGTCACCAAGTGTCCTCTTGAAATTGTGTAATTTGTGTGACTCAAAGTTTAGGAAAAAAAGAAAACAGAATTTAATGCTTAGGTTTATGAGATCTGTGTCATGTCGGGTTTGCAAAAATTGGACTTTATTTTTGGCCTCCATTTGTCACGATCGAAGTCCGGGGTGCGGACACATGCGCGAAGCCGTCTTTTGTGTCAAACATATTTATTGTGCTCACAAACATCGGGGGGAAACAAACGAAACTCACGTCGCGACAGGCGTGCTGACACACAAACAAACGGAGACAATACAGGACGGACACA
>JAOUQW010000040.1:2287388-2300429 GCA_028565825.1 Olivaichthys viedmensis | reverse complement strand
AATAAGTCTGTAATGTAATGAAATGTGGAGAAGGTGAAAGGGGTGTGCAGACTTTCCGGCTTGACTGTATATATATAGGTGTGCATATAAATAGTGAATACAGCTGTTGTATACAGTATATACAGTATGAAGACAGAACCTACTATGTAAACTCATATCCATGGCTTTTAACACACTACCTCTTATAAAATCCGAAATTTGAATGAGCTTGGACAATGTGGTTGTATTTTGTATGAATAAAGTCATAAGAAAAGGTATGAACGCTAACCACACCCCTAACCTTAACTTTCGTAACTTTTCATATAAATTGAGCTGTTCAAATTGTTACAAATTTGCAAAATGTGAGACCATGTTGGTTGATGGTGATATTGAGACAGTCAAGGATTTGGGAAAAGATAAAAGTATGTGCACCCTAGTTTGTGTTCAGCGTGCCTCTCCCAGTCACATGATCAACACAGAATAAAAGACACCTGAGTACAAAATGAGCTCAGAGAAGGCTTTTCATTCTTTCAGTATGAAAGAATGAGCTTTGACATTATTTGCATTATTTGTCATGTGACTAAAACCTTAATTATTTAATTTGTACATTTAATTTGGTATTCATTTAAATACTTATTCAGATATGTCTCTTATAAACAACAGTGTCAGAATTTTATCCAATATAAGACATCTACGCATGCTTTTTTCCTACATCCTGGTCACCTTTCTTCTGAAGAAACCAAAGGAAACCAGAAATGACCTGCTCCAGACTGAGTAAAATGGCAATGTGGGTGTTCTTTAAAATAAATAAATAAATTAAAAAAATGTAAGAAAAACTGGAAATGTTTAAAACATGTATAAAAGCATTCCAAAAAGACGGAAGCTGCAGTGAAGACTAAAGGCAGCCTTATTACTGATACAACCAAGTAGAATTAAGTAGAAACACCTGTATATGTAATTGGGTCTTATTCTACTGTGTGCATGTTTGTTTGTGTGTGCGTGTGTGTGTAAAAGGGGCGTTATGCCAGATCGTAAGAAGGCTCTGGTCCACTGTCTGGCCCTGTGCACATTACTCATCCCTTCCACCCTCCCTCTCTCTTCGACTTCCCTGACAACAGCACGAACCCCTCCTCACCTCGCTGCCTTCATCCCTCTCCCTCTCTCTCCCTTGTTCTCTCACTCTCTCTGGACCACAGAGACCGTGTTAATTAAAGGAAAAGGTTAATGCTCTGGGGGTCCGGAGATCCTGCATTCAGGGTGAACCCCTAGCATGTTGCAGCTGCCTGGCGCTCGCTCTCTCTGCAGGCCTCCTGCTGTGTTCAGGACCGAAGCCTGTGTTCAATCACGCCTCTCCCATACTCACAGCACCGAAGAAGTCATTCCGCTTAATTAAACACGAGAAGTTCAGTTTACTCGAAGGATTGCGACAAACCCACTACTCTGAAGTATCTGAAATGCTCTACATTTAGTATCTGATCACCAACTCACGATAGATGTACTGTTCATTGTGTCTCAATGATTCAGGTCAACTCATTAGATTTTGTAGCAATACAATTGCTAAAATTAATTTTAGAACAGACAATACATCTAATCGGCATCTCAATTATATGCAATATAAACAATATCTACGCAAAGAGACACAAAATACCATTCCCACGTTTGGGGATCGCCCTGGTGGCAGGTGGGAGTGTAAATAAGAGATGGAGGGAATGTTACAACGACTAAAAACAATTTGTGGTTCAGATTTACAAAAAAAGTCATTTTTGACTGGTGTGACTATCACGCCAAATTGACCTAAACTTTATCTCTGTAATATAAATGGGATTTTTTGGTGTCCGTTAGAAAAACTGAGCCAAGTTCATTTTGGAAAAATCTTTTTTAAGTATTGTTCCACTTAGAAGTAAAATTTAAAAAATGTGTCATTTTGACCCAGAATCTAATATTTAAGAAAAGTGAAACAGATGAAATTAGAATAAATAATCCAGGTTGAAGCAATCAACGTGATTCACTACACAGACTTTTCCATCGTTTGTGCTATTTTAAGATGCAGAGGTGAGACAAAAGAAAAGCAGGCATTATTGCGCTGTTTTATTTCGTCTCTCGTGAAGCCGTGGAGCTCTGGATGAGATTGGAGTCCCTCCTGTGCTCCGTTAGTCGTGAAGAGAGGCTCATTAGAAAAGCAGCTTGTTCACATCACCACAGCTTACTGACAGTGTCCGGCCTCAAGCAGCCACTCAGGATCAAGCGGAGAAGTGCAGGGATTACAGGAGTGCAGCAAGACAGAGGAAGAGATAAAAAAAAAATGTGTGTGAAGGGGGGGTTGGAAATGGTGTAGGAGGGCACAGTGGAGTAGAGGGTCAGGTTAGGAGGACTGAAACAAGGCCTCAGACACTGAACTGGAAATAGAAAGCAATATAATTCCTTTGTGCAATTGTGAAAGTATGAAATCAGCTTGATTTTTTTCATACATGTAACTTTTTTTGGATCACATGGTAAATATGCATAATTAAAAGCTTCACGTCTTATTTATTTATTTATTTACTTACTTACTTATTTATTAAGTAATGTAGCATTCGGAAATCGAATAGGCATTTTAGGAACCTCATCTGGGAGTCCAAGTGTCACGGCACGGTTGTGGTCATGTCAATATCTGAAAAATATTCATTACAATATTATTATTATCAGTGCTTTTGTGGAATCTCAAGACGAATACACTGCAAAAAAAATGATATCTTAGCAGGTGAAAACATCTTAAATATAGGCAAATTTATCTATTAAATCTTTTCAGACTCTCAGACTTTTGGACCCTGCTGTATATTTCACCTTTCATTTTTTTATTTGTCACATGATTTCTCTGTGACCATCTGATAGAAAACTCTGCTTCCAAAAGCCAAAAAGAAGATTATTCTTCAGTTTAAAGGGCTTGGCTGCTAAACACACACTGTAGTATTTCACATACCACTGAAGCACTGGGAATAAACCGTCTGCTAGCAGTACACTCAAGAAAACCATAAAGAAGCAATTTAGACAAAGCATTGAAATAATGCTTTTTTTTACCTGTTATTTTACTGAATTCTTACAAGCCCTTACATTTGCAGTCAGTTAGGGAAGGTTTAAATGAATTAAAACACTAATGCTGAGCATGTACTAATGTGCTAAGCAGAGCTACAGCACCAGAAAGAGGACAGCAAATAGTCATTAATTAGCGCTGCCTCGGGTCTGTGAGAAATGAGTGTGGGTCAAACGTGTGGCTGGTGTTTTGTACAGTGTTAATTAAAGGTGCACCTGAACAAGTAACTAGAAGTGTTATACTGGTTTTATGGTGTGACAACGATGCAGTGTGAAAATATAATGTCCAGTTTGAATGGGAATGCATCTAAATATAAATGTAAAAGATTGTAAAAAACATTGCACAGTAGAAGATTTTTATTTAAGAGTATATTACATAAGACTAAGATGAATCAGTATTTTAGCTATTTGAGAAATCCTGGATATCCCACACCCATTTTGCTTCATTTTCAGCTGTTAATTAAACTAATATGTCATCATAATCAAATGGTAAGACGTACATTTCTAACACATGGTGTTAATTGTTGTGGTCTCTCAATGGCTAATATTAATTCAATTCTTTAACTCTGTTTTTTTTGTGCTTAATGAACTATACTGCTTTCAAGAAATACAAAAAAAATCATCTTTACTTGTAATAATGAAGAATGATGGAATCTTATTCGATGAATATCATTTGACAAGAAATTGGATTTGATTTTCATAAAGGGTTCATTTCAAGCAGTGCCTAGTCTTAGACATATAAACTTTTGGACCCCACTGTATATAAATTTAGTTTTTTCAAAACATGTGACTTTGTGCACTACACTATATTTTTCCAATCTCTATCTATAATGAATTTTAAAAAGTCGAATATTGTCATAACAAATATGACAAGTCCGTGTTACACCAATCAGCGGAAGTTGAAAAGCAAAAACTTTTAAAAAGAAGTTTAACATGCTTATTTTCTTCGTCATTAAGGCAAACACTGGGCTTGAATTTCGGCTGCAAGAAAATTAAACATATGAGATTTTTCTATTTACGCCTTTGATCTCAAATTCCATTTGAATTCCGGTTCCACCTAAAGCTTATTTATTTATCAGCACATCATTAAAACGTGTTTTCTGCCTTGCTGTGTTTTTTTTGATGAGAGACGGGATTAAACCATTTGCCATGACAAATAAGATTCTTATCCCTTTTCATAGTTTGCTCTTAATGCATACTCTAATGAAGACTTTACTTAAGGACAGTATCCAATATAATAAAGTGCCTTATTGTGTATCTTAGTGTATCCATCTCTTAAAAGTATAAAGAAGGAGTGGAAGGAGGATGACAGGTGATTTCTACTCATTTGCCTAATTCTTATATCACTGAAGTCAGAGATCATCTGAAACATTTTGTTCGTCCTGTTTTTTACTCTGAGACAGACTGTCTTGGATGCAGTGATGCAATTTACTCATAAATCTGCATAATTGCATCCAAGACAGTGGAAGGAAACGAAGAGCTATGGTGCATTTCCAGAGGTCCTCAGTTCAGAGAGGCAGGAAAATGAGCTTTTCCCAAGTCACACGACCTCTTTCACAAAACTACTGCAAGTCTCCTGTCAAGGGCCGACTGCGGGTTAGTCTTCAGAGGGGAGGGTGGCACAGAGAGGCGAAGAGAGGAGAGAAGAACAGAGAAGAGAGGAGGAGAGGAGTGCTCCCCATCCTGATCCCATCCCTCCTGTCAACACGGCTGACATGAGAGACTCAGGGACCAAAGGCTTCACAGCTCTGGACAGTGACCTAGTTCTCTCTCCAATTCCCAATTTCCAAAAGGAGCTCGGTTCACCAGACGACATCCGGCATCGCCCCCCGTTCAGCCTCTCTCTCCCTCACAACACACACACACACACCTTAATCAATATTGTTTGAAATACTTGGCTTCGGGAGTCTTTATTGCACCTACAACAGAGTGTTGGTGGCAGATGTTAACATAAAAACTATTTATGAGACGTTTTAGGCACACTCTATCCTCTATTAACAAAATGCTAATCAAAGATGGAGATCAAAATATTCCTTGTCAGTTTGGCTTGTCTTTGGATTTTATGCTTGCTTTAATTTGAATAATTTAATTACTAGTATTTATTAAATATTTATTACCATTTTAATGATATTTGTTTGCAATAATTGTACTTGTTTTGTTTGCATTTTTACTCAGATTTAATTTAATTTCAGTTAATATTTTTCAGTTTATATTTTTATTCTTAGATTTTAAGTCTTTTACTTACTGGGCATTTTAATTCTATGTAAAGTTGCATTATAAATAATCTATATTAACAGTTTAATTTGTTTATTTATCATTGTCTGTCCTTATTCAGTGTTTAAATTATATACTCTTAACACTTATATACTCTTTATAATAAAATGTAATTGTTCTTGCTATATTTTCCCATCTTGCCAAACTGGACTGTGGTATTCAAAAAAAGCCAACAGTGAAGCCTGTGCATCATTTCATATCAGTGTTGTAACTCAGCAGAGATTGCAGGAAGTAAAACAGCAGAAAAGTGCTGACAGAAATCTGCAGTGACCCTTGATTTAATTAAGCTAATGAAATGACATTAGGCTGCACTTAGCCTGGATTACAGGCGTCTCCAGTACTGTAGTCATGTCTGGAGGTGATTCACTCGCACTGTTGAACTGAGGGCATCAAACTGGTGGGACCTCTGCAGACACTGGACTTGCGAAGGTTTGCTTTCAAACCATGCTGTACCCTTCTTCTTTTATTCATTTTCAGTGGAGCAGCTTGCACAGAGGTGGCATACTATTTTGATATTTAGTATGATACAATATGTTTTATAGACGTAGCCAGAATTGGCATACTATGAAAAAAAGAAGATGGCACAGCAGTGAGTGGACTTTGGTACATTATGCCCGGAACGAAAAGGATCACTGCACAACTGAAGATTTTTGCTCATCAGTTTTGGACAAATATCAATGGATTAAGGCTACAAGCCATAGTTTTATTATTGAGACATACAGGTATAAGGTTAGGATGGTAGCCATTTCCACCCTGAGAGACTCTTATCTGGCACCGCCATGGCAATTTTTCCATTTACCACAAATTTTGCTTCCTTACTTTTGTACTGCAGCTGAGGTATCTAATGTAGCGTAATGGAAGCCAAGAATCACCAATTGGCATCATGCAAACTGATCATGCAATCATCACGTGCTTTCCTAAACAGTGTCGAATTAGTAAGTGGTCCCAAATAGACGTGCTTATGTGGTTTATGGCTGTATAAAAATGAATAAATGTACTGTATGTTGAAAAGCTGCATACTAGTGGCAGTCATTTTGAATTCAGAATGTCCTTTTTTCCAAGCTTATTTGACAATATAAGCCTGTAGTCATAAGCTTCCAGTTGTTAAATTAGTCTTGTAGCTCCAATGCAAAACAAAATTCGCAAAAATTGGACAACAAGCATGTCCCTGCTGATTGCCTACATTTGAGGAAAATGTAAATGTCCCCTGAGCCATACCTTTAATGTTGTAAAGGACCATGTAAAGACCTTCTCATAGGTCAGGAAGTCTACACAAACAGCAGCTACAGAGCTTTATCCATCACTGCCTTTGAGAAGCAGCTTTACTTATAAAGCCATACAAGCTTGTCAAGGTTTTAACACAATAATTAAAGGTTATGTTTCAGCGGATTCCTTTAAAGTCAACTAAGCTAATGCATAACTCCACACACCTCCGTTGCTCCCACCTACTGCTCCAGTGCTCCTCGTCCTCTCTGAATCTCATCTCTCGTCAAATCCTCCAGAGATCCATAATCTCTGTTTTAATTTCCCATAGGAAATATGGAGGAAATACACACCAGCCATATCACAGAAATTAAAAGACAAAAAAAAGCAGAAGGGAAAGAAAACAATGGTGTGACAGGGAGTGAGAGGCTACAGACATGTGAGGGCACTTTTTTTTCTATGCTCTATGGTTGTTAAGTTGATGCACAGAAAAAAAGTGGCTCAGATTCTCTCTCCTGGGAAACTGTTGCAAACTGTTTTTCCCACAAACTCCACATGGGTGACCCCAACACTCTTGGATAGTTCCAGACCTTTTACTCTGACATGTCGACCAACATGCTTGCTTTGAAATTACCAGAGTTTTGGGAAAAACAAGCAGCATGGTCTTCACTGGGAGAAATCAGCACCAATGAGTATTACTACACTGTCACATCAGTTGTTACTTTGTGACAGTTCTACAGCAGCTAGTGCAGTACACATCTTCCAGTCCAGGCGACATTTACTTTGTGGCACAGGCGAACAGGTGAGGGTATTGTCTGCATCATCAGTGAATGTTTGAGTAGAGTGCAATGGCCCTCTACTTAAGGCCAGCAATGGCAGCAAGATACAGATCCATGGAAAGCAGTAGGTGGCCCTGTGTTTCTGTGGACTGTTTCACCTTTTGTCTTGTGAGAGGCAGTGCAGATTTTCTATGCAGCAATGGCCTTTTGTTGAAGGTCCAGAATCATTGTATTCTCTGCATAAAAGACGTTGACTCTTTTCCTCGCACACTCAGATGCTTTCCCATGACAACCTTTTCTAGAGCACATGCTGCTGCTTGTGATTTCATGATAGGTCTGCCGGCCAATGCATCTCAGAGAAGCTTGTCATTGTGATTGCCGAGTTTGCCGACGTGGAAAAGCTTGGCATAATCCATTGGTTAAACAGCCCTTGGGCTTTCCCCCTCTTTCTGCTCCCTAAATGATGCCACCGCTAACGCACATACAAGACATTTCAGCCAAACTGACCTCTTCCAGAGGTACCACTCTGAGAACTTGCCTAAGACAGCAGTCTTTACCCCTTTTTTAAATCATATTTACATTCTTTTACATGCCATTTGGTCTCAAGAACATCACATCAACATTTTAGTGGCTTATGAACTTTATCCTAAGAATCCTGGTTTTCCTTTTCGTCTACCCAGATGATATACTTGTCGAGAGCTCTTTTTCACAAAGGAACATCTACACCCGCCCTGGACCCTATGAAGCTCTCAGAAGAAAGGCTCCCAAATACTTGATCCACTGATTAGAGGACAAGACCAAGGCATTTGCTGACACCAATTAAGTTAGGCTATGCTACACTATCCCACCCACTATCCGGATGCACTGATTGCCCTCATGACCGTTGCTTCTGACTGTGCTGTTTGGGCCGCTTATTAACAGCTGGATGATGGTGCCTGGCAGCCACTTGCCTTCTTCAGTCAGAAACTCTGCCTCAGCGAGCAGAAGGACAGTGCCTTTGAGTTGCTCATGAGCCTTTACCTTTCTGTCCACCCCTTCCATTTTCTATTAAAAGGGTCAACCATTCAATGCATTTGTTGACTATATGCCACTGGTCTTTGTGATTTCCAAAGTTTCAGAGCTGTGGTCTGCCCACCAACAGCGGCATCTGGCATAAATATCGGAATTCCCTTCAGATATCTTGTGCATTGAAGGTAAGAAGAATGCTGTATCAGACTGTCGTCTTGGGCGTTTGATGATGCAGTCCACCTGAGTTTGGATTACTCCAAGATGTCTGCTGACCAGTTTCCTGACCCAGAGATCCAGGCAATCAAAGGCCACTGGACATCAGGTTGAGTAATGCCAGCATTTTAATTCTTTGCAATCCCCCCACTGGGTTGGAATTGGCAGGTTTTCAACCATTCATGGCTTCTCACACCCAGCTAGGAAAACTTCACAGAAGCTGGTTGCTGCCAAGTTTGTATGGCATGCTCTCAGGAAGGCAAGCAAAGATCCACTGCCATGTCAAGGCACCACTGACGTAGTTCAAGGTGCCTGAGCGGTGTTTTGACCTGGTCAATGTGGACCTGGTGGGCCCCCTTCACCTTCCTGTGGCTGGTGACATGATAGACGGAATCTACAGGTGTCCAGAGGGTGTGCCTCTAGTGTCATCAACAATTGCTGATGGGTGGCCTGGTTCGGAGCACCAACCAATGTCTCTTCTGGCAGTTGCCTGCGGGTCTTTGGAACTCTGGAATAAAGTTGCCAAGAACTTCAGGATGAACCTCTATTGCACCACCAAATACCATCTGCAGGCTAGTGGTCTGTGTTTTCACTGTTCCATAAATACCCCCTTGAAAGCTAGCCTGAAGGACGGTACAACCATCTTCGACTTGCGCAAACCTGGACAAGGTTGCCTGTTTTTTTGTGAAATCTGGGGGGACAGGTATAGTGGAAAAGACATAAGCATTAGTTACATAATTTATGCACCGGCAAGTAAAGTGGCTTTGGCTTCTATGTTTGTATCTAAAAATGGCATCTACATGTGTTTTTCACACAAACTCTACAGTGTAAAACATGCAGTCACTGTTGCGTAGCCAAGGGAGTCCCATGAGACAGCTTGCCCTGATACATTCAGTTCCTCCACCCATTTCTCAGTATCACACACACACAAGCATCTAAGAAGGTGACGTGTGGCAGCGGAGGAAGAGATGCTGCCATGTTGACTGTTATATCTGCATGCACGCTGTGCTGCCTCAAACATGCCATTGGACCTATATGACAGACGGGAGGAAAGTCAACGCACACATACACATACACATACACACAGTATATCTGATTGGGTTTAATGTGTGTTTTAAATAACCTAGTCATTATAGTCATGATAATCTGGTTAAGTACTCATGAAAGACTACTCGGGTCAATGACAGATTCAGAATCAGACGCTCTTTATTCATCAGATGTACAGACGACACAGGAATTTGACCTGGCAATCAGCATGAGAACATTCAACAATCCTGTAGCAACATGTAGCATATACAGTACATACAGTCCTGTGCAAAAGTCTTAGAGACCCTTATTTATTTATTTAAATATCTTTTTTGTCTTAAATGTTTATTGTATGTCTTCTGAATTACTGTATTAGTAAAAAGAGCAAATTTTAGACTTCCAAACATTCATTGAAATAATAATAATATTATTATTAATAACAATAATACATAGAATTTTATTTATAGAGTTAAAGAAAGTAAGATATTCAGTAATAGACCACTTTTTAGATAAAAACAGAATCAATGCTGTTCTGGGATTTTACCTGCAGAGACAGAAGCAAGTGAGAGCCAACGTCTGCAGAAGAAGATTCTTGGAACAACCTACCAGCCAATTTCCTTATAAATGACAAATAATTGTGCAGAGAATTGGTACAGTCTTATAGGCAAAGGCTGGTCAAACCAAAAATTGTTTTGTTTTAGTCTTTTTTGCTGTTTTACTGCGTTTTATAGTATATTTAAAAAAATGTATGGAATATTTAATATTTGGATAAATAAATATATATGAAATGAAACTTTTAATTTCATTCTTTTTGAAAGCATCTTCACTTTACAGAATGTTCTTTACATGTGCCTAAGACTTTTGCACAGTACTGTATGAGATACCACATACATATAACATAAAACTAAAACAACAAAACAGAAAAAAAAAACTGTGATCAATAAATACCACAATTTAAAATCTAGTGCGGTAAAGTAACACAGCGCAGTGCAATAAGTGTAACACAACAGGAAGTGACAAGTGGCAGAGAATTGGACTATTGCGCACTGTAAGTAAGTAAGCATAAGTACTTGAAATGTCTTTCTTTTTTTTGTTTCCTTTGACTGCATTCAAATTCATTTCTGATTTGACTAATATTTTAAATCCTTGTTCATCACTCTGCTTCTTTGCCATTTTCAAGCTCACATAAGTAAGCAGTCCAACTGACCTGAACCGTTCTTGCAACGCTTGGTGATGAGCATTAATGAGTGACCATTAAACTTGGAAGCGCCGGGGCGCAATGCCATTAGTCCACTTTAATAACCCATGCAAATGGGACATGGCATCGCAAACGTGTAATGAGTGAATCTGTTGTATATGGGAGATGGTTCTGTGTGTGTGTGTGTGTGTGTGTGTGTGTGTACATTTTATTATGACATCGTTAGATTAATTTAGTGTTGCATAATGTGTTCTGCATGTTCGGAAACAAACCTATAATTACTTCAGGTCACAGGTCAGTGTAGCAGTTGATGATGGAGTAGTACAGCGCTGGTTTGAGTCCCATCTGGGAAAAAAATGCTCCTCCAACACACACACACACACACACTCAGTCAGTACAGCACTGTGGGGTTGGGAGGAGTCCCCTAATCCAGACACATCAGGTAAAGTAACATGAACAAAAAGATGGTTTTATTTAGCTTGTTGATTTTTTCATAGATTCCCACAAACATTCAATTAACTCTAAAAAAAGAAGAAGAAAAAGCAGCAATGTGAATTCAGTTTTTAAGCACTTTTAAGTACTAGTGCAGTAATTTCAGTGAATGCTCTCTACACAGGAATAAATAAAAGAGACTAGGCAGATCTGAGCTTTCCAGCCTGAGGGTGAAACAAAGCTTAATGGGAATAGCAACCTTACAAACACAAAACTTCGGGCAAGTTACTTTATTTGTGAATAATTTTCTAGCAAGTTGTAAAATGACAGACTCATCTGCAAGTTTTTGCTAATGCTTTGCATTTTTCGCCTTGCTAAATTGGGGTGTGGACTCGTTTCACATCTTCGTTGCAACTCCATTCCATGTCAGCTAAGTGTGATTTATGCGTCAGTCATCTGAAAAGTGCTCGCGCTCATTCCGGTTTTCCAAAGCATGCCTACTTTATTTTCATATAAATTGTGTTGACTTTTCTATGTATGCATACTAATGTCAATATACATGTGATTTAGCTTTTAAAAATATCACAGCTCATGAACTCAGACTGCACTAAAGCATTCCGAGGTTTGATGTTGCATCCGAAATACAAGAAGTAACAGATTGAGGAAACAGTGTCATTGCTGTCCAAGAATTAGCTCTGCATTTACTAAAAAGGGAGCATGCCAATTATAAATATGACAAAGTTTTTCTGCTAAAACTCTCTCATTATCCTAGTCAATATTTCAAATTCTCCATGATGTGTGTCTACCGTAATCCTTTGTCCTGTAATCAATTTTCCCCTTTGAGAATAAATAAACTGCTTCTGAATTCTGAACTATTTTCATTTTCCAATAATTACTCTACTAAGATGGAGAAAGAATTTGAATGCTAAACTTAAATCGTCAGCTCACCGTCAAAGGAAATCGGTTAATTATTCACTTGAGACTTTTCCATTTTGCAAAAAACAACATTTGATTCACTTCTGGCTTTGAGCAGAAGAGCTTCTTGCTCAGGGAAAGCAGCGGGTTTGATCAGGCAGGATGAGCGCCACAATGACATTAACATAAACCACAATGAGTACACAGAAATATCTGACAGTTTCATGGGACATCTTTATCTGAGACTGACCTTGTGACTACTTGAATGTTTAGAAATTAATTAGACATGATTTCAGAAGATGCAAGATGATCATAAGACAGGCTTGGAGGTTTTTTTTCGTTTTCTTCTTTTCTTCAATTTTAATTTTAATTTTTAGAAAGAATTGAGTCCAAGCATGCAATAAAAAAGGAGAATATCAAACATTTAAGAAAGCAAAACAAAGCATGATATGGTATATAGGATGTAGTGTACAGTACTGTGCAAAAGTCTTTGGCACCCTAAGTTTTTTTTACATAAACTTTGTCTTAGATGTTTATTTTCTGTCTTCTGCATCTCATTTTCCAAAAAAATTAAGTGTTATAGAGAAATCTTTATAAGTCATTAAAGAAAGTAAGATATTCAGTTATAGAGCACTTTGGAGATCTTTTTAAAAACTTTTTAACAACTACAGGCTCTATGCACTTATGAAAAAAGGGTTCCTCAGGAGGTTCTTTGGATGGTTAAAGATTCTAGCTTCCTAAAGCTAGAGGTTCTACTTGAAACATTTTCTGAAAGGACAAACCAAACAACTTTTAAGAGTGCTAGATGGAACCTTTTTTTTTCTTCTAAGAGTGTAATTTTGCACAGTGGAAGAAAAACTTTACCGCAGTGGAAAAAGTAGCAGAACTGATAAAAGTCCCTCAAACTCGAAATGTATTCAAAATTACACCACAGTTCCAGTTGCC
>JAOUQW010000040.1:2274295-2287288 GCA_028565825.1 Olivaichthys viedmensis | reverse complement strand
TTCTCCAAGATTCTTGGAACAACCTACCAGCTGATTTCCTTATAAAACTGCACGACAGTGTGTCTAAGAGAATTGATACAGTTTTAAAGCCAAAGGCTGAAACACCAGCACACTGATTTGTTATGACAGTTTTGCTGTATTGCTTTTTTTTTTTTTATTCAGAAACTTTTAATTTAATTATTTTTAAAAGCATTTTCACTTTACAGAATTTCTTTACATGTGCCCAAGACTTTGAAAATGTCTATTTAACTACTTTTTCACTCTTACAGTAAACTGCATCTAAGAAAAGTGCACACGCAGGCGTTTGTAGCCCAGATCTTGTTCCAAGAGGGTACGTGATGAGGCAGGATGGGCTTCGGTGTGTCTAAAATGTGGTCATTATGTTGAGGGGTAATTAATAAATCATTTGCATATGTTGATCCGGAGCACTGGTTCTGTTTTAAGGATGCGAAGCACCTGAGGGGCGCGATAGCAGCAGACAGCATGTGGGTACAGGAAAAAAAAAAGCTCCTTTGCCTTTTACTCAGAAAACACTCGCAACTAATTAGCCTCTAATTGCCAATATTTTGGCAGGTGTTTGCGGTGCCCAGGTGGAAAGAGCTCATCATGGTAATCCTCGAGTGATGCGTTCTCTTGTCCGGGGCGGCTTGCAGTGTGGGATGATAGATTAACGAGGATTCCATCATCATTAATGTGAGCGCTAAGTCTGCACCGTGTTATTAATGCCATTAAGCTAACAACGGAAATCAACCGCCGGGTGCCGTTAGTCAGTGTAGAGCTGATACGCCATTACGGAACATACCGAGGTCCCATTGTGGTTCCATTAGGGCCTTACAATTGGCAGGAGATTACTGTATAAGGCTATTCTTTATATTAGCAATTTTTTTATTTTATTTTATTTTTTTCACAGCTTTTAGGAATTACTGTGTGTAAATCATTTTTACACAGCAAGGTAAAAGTAGCTTCTGTGACTCCTTTTCTTAAAAATAAATGAAATATACAATATACTCAATATTTTTATTGGCTGACTTTAGTAGTGTTACATATTGAAATAGTGTTTGCTATTTCTGAATTCTTGCACTATTAAAAATAAAGGGGCCAGAAAAGGTTCTTTAGAGTGACGCCATAGAACCATTTTTTGGTTTTCCTAAAGAACCTTTTTGATTGATGGATCTTTACCCATTTTTGTTGGTGCCACAGAGAACAAAAACAAAACAAAAAACGCTTCCCATCATAAAAGTTACCATTATATGGAAGGATCTTTGTGGTGGAAAATAATTATTCACCTTATTGTGGCAACAACAACAAAAAAAATGGTTAAAGAATTATGGACCGCAATGTTCTTTAGGAAACCTAAAATGGTTCTTTAGGGAACCAGAAATAGTTCTTCTATGGAATTGCTCCAAAGAACCTTTTCTGGCACCTGTATTTTTACGAGTGTACCTACAGATTTCATAGGAATCCTTCTGTAAAATCTATTTGGCTCTATGCTCTTATAAAAAAGGGTTCCTCAGGGGGTGCTTTGGATGGTTAGAGGTTAGAGCTTCCTAAATGAGTTCTACTTGGAACGTTTTCTGAAAGGACAAACCAATTAACTCTTAGGAGTGCGAGAGGAAGAAAAACTTTACCGCGGTGGAAAAAGTAGCAGAACTGATAAAAGTCCCTCAAACTCGAAATGTATTCAAAATTACACCACAGTTCCAGTTGCCTAGACTGTTAAAAGGCATTTCATATGAATGTAGCACATAGGGCAGTTGACACGCTGATTACTGGTAAAGCTTTAGCCTATCACTTCAAAAAATAGATTATTAATTGGTGCGTTTCCTCCAAGGTTCCAGAACCTTTTGAGGAAGTAAACTGTTCCGGAACTATCCTGAAAGAGAAGTACACAGTTCCTGGACAAGTTCCTGGTTTGAGTTTTACAGAAGTGAACTGTGCGACCGATATGACATTTCAACATGCGATAAAGTACAGCAACACAGTGAACATGGTGGAGGTTGATCTTAAAGTTGTGTTCTTTATCAATTTTACTTTATTGCGCAAATATAATGTTAACATTTATGTAGCTTTTTAAACCAGCTGCACATGCATGAAGCGCAGTTTCACACTTCAAGTCTTTTTTATCGCTTGTCGGAGGCGGCATGTCGCTGAAAGGATGTACAAAATACATTCTTGCAACGTTTTCGACTCACCACTTGAATACAAAATAAAAGCGCCACAAAAACTTTACCGGTCATGCCACGCTGCCTCACATATAAAACTAGTGCTAGTAATCTCTTGTTAGCTAAACAGTGGTTTATAAAACGGCCAGTAGAAGGGTCAGTCACTCTGTGAAGCTTGTTTGACCAATAAGTGACACTCAGTACGGTAAGCTTCAATCCAATAGTACCTAGAACTCCAAAAGGTTCTTGGAACTACGGCCCAGAAGCTAAAACTGACTCTGGTTCCTCTGCCTAAAGTCTTAAAAAATGTCTATAGAAAGAAAAAGTTTGTGGGTTCTTGAGTTCTTAAAAAAGTTTTTGTGATTCACGCTTTGAAATCAATGGCAAAGCAAATGGTTCAACAACAATGCCTTATGAAAATTTTGACTCTGTAATGCTAATATACGACTGCTTATTCATCGCTGACTCATTTTCCTGCTTTATAATTTCCTGGTGAATGTTTGCAGCACGTCTCCAAACTGTCATGTTGAGGGCTCACATATTAAAATATTAATTTGGGGGTCGATGTAGCTTAAAAAAAAAATGCAACCCTTGAGAGCTTACTTAAATATTGAGCCAAGGAGTTTTCTTGGCTGAAGTTTTTTTTTTCCTTCCCTCTTCCCCAGCATCGTTGACATTTGGCAGTGAGACAGCATCAAACTCTTATGATTCCCCCAAGAGTTTTGCCCCCCCCCATCCCGATAAAGTGCTGAGCAAGTGGAATGCCAAGCACTTGATGAAGAGAAATGGAAAGCACACAGCCAGCAAGATATCATTAGGGCGCATCTCTCATTTCCACCGCTCGGCACACACTCTGCGTGTAGGAATGTACACTGATGTCTGGTGGGGGAAAGGTACTGAGCCTGCTTCCTCTGCGTGCAGGTTAAATCCCTACTCAGTGCTCATCACTGATGTCTGGGCAATTGAAGAACGACACTCGCCACTGAAAACTGTACATTTTGCTAGGAGGCAACAGGAACTGTGAAGGATCTCGTGGATGCTGCTGTGGCCGTTGGATAAATATTACACATCCTGCAGCAACATGAACTATTCAGCACATCACTACGGTGGATAAAAGATGTGTGGGTTGATGGATGCAAGCGGATGTGTGTTTAAATGTGGGCAGAGGCAGAGTTGGGCTGCTAAAAGATTTTGATCCAGGTGGGTAGATGTGTGTAGAATGTAATACAGTACAGAGGCCAATGTATTGTTGTATATTGCACTGTGACCCTTGAGACATGATGTTTCATCCCAACGTATACAGTATGTATGAAAAATGACTAGCAGTCAAGTAGTGAGAGATTCAGGCCTCTAGTTTGGATATTATCTGTTCAATCCCTCGGGAAAAGTATCATACTCATCCTTTTAACCCAATCACAGCCAACTTTGGGAAGCTGACAATGGGCCATATTGTATGTCCAGATCTTACAGATATTAAAAAATCTGTGGTATTCCAGTAAACCTGTGCATTTGGTACAACCTTCCCTTGTGGAGAAAATGTCATTAGCGTGCATCACTCGTTCCCGCTGCTTTATGAAATAATAGTGTATAATGTTCTCCTCCTAGGATTGCGAAGCAGTCGATGCACCCTGGTGACTTATCCCCGGGAACACATCGATAAACAATTCAATTCATCCTTCCTTCCACGATTTTGATGCAGTTTCAGGCCGTGACATCGTCCCTCCCATTCTGTTGTTCGACCTTGAGTGAGCGAGATGCTCGCAGGCTCTTTCTAGAACAATCCTTGCTGTTTTCCCATGATCCACTGGGAGCGGTGAGGGCTGTGGCATGGCGGCACTGCACGAGGCTGGCAGCTGATCAAAAGCAAACACGCTTCCTGTGCTCATTCCAATTATAACCACACACACACACACACAAATGCACACATAAAAAACTATAAATACAAATAGTTAGTAAGTGATAGCTAGCGCTTGTGGCCTGGAGGAATGCCGAACAGACAGCATGCTAATCAGTCTACCTTTTTGCCACGGGCTATTTAGGGAATAGCCTCTCATCCCGCCAATTCCCCACGCCGAGCTACGGAATAAAGGAGGGAAAAGGGCTAGTGAATTCCCACACTGCACCGTTCAAGGACAAAAGGATCTCGGATGGATCTTTATCTTCGCTCTTGGCCAATATCCATACCAATTATGGCAAACACACAAACGCCACACTGAGAGCGAGACAGAAATGCGCAGGGCAAGGCTGAGATTACGGACAACACGCACGTACCAGAAACAATGCTTCCTCTGATGTGAAAATGGCAGGAATCCGGCGCTCGAGAGAGAGGTTGGGTAGCAAGAACGACGGTTAAGATGAGATTTGCTAAAATATCGCATTCAGTGCCCAACCTGATTCATATCGACGGGATCGAATAGGAAAGTGTTGAAATTGTCTAAATTGAACACACCATCGAATTATTACCGGCACGTCATCGTGTATGGGTAGTGTCAATGCATTTAGCACGGTGAAGGCTCAGGTTTCTGAAGACACCGCACTGTCGCAAGTTCTCCTCAACCTTAACACACTCACACACTCACACACCCTCCCTCTCTCCGTCATGCGATGGCGGTCCCCCCAGAGCTTGGCTCTTCTCCAGAAGCGGGCATGGAATGGGCGTCTGGGTGGAGCGAGCTCGGGCACAGAGCACATGCTGCGCTCCACAGGACCCTCACACACACACACACAAGCTACCAGCCCCTGGCGCTGACATACGCCTCTCAAGGACATGGAGAAGTGGGCCATCATGGCTCTCTCCTGCTCAGTTTTAATACAGGAGGGGCCTAGCGCATTCAACAACAAGAAAATGACAACAACAGTGCTGATATGAGGCGTATAAAAAACAATCACTGTTGTATCTGGTTAGTATTGCAATAATTCAGCTACCTGAGATCAATTAAGTTGTTAGATAAATTAATAACCAACCAGCTACGTTACATGTAAATTCCCCACTGTCAGTCTTATAATGCAAGAATCTTTTAGGAGACATGATTGTTTTCACTACCAATATGCTATGGGAAAAATGACAATCGTCTCAGCCAAATGGCTTCATCCTGATCATCCTGATTGGGGCCTTAAAGAAGACGTTTTATCTCGATTTCAAATCTCAATCTCTATTTATCACATTTATCTATTTATTTATTACTGTTGTTTGGTCTATGTCTATTTATATTAAGTCTTTTGACTACTAAATGTGTGAGAAATGTAATGCTCTATCAACCTTGAGAAAGAAAAAAGAAGATGTTTCTTAATATTTATATCAAACCCAATAATGCACCATTGCCCTTAACCTTTATTTCCTGTTATAAACACGCTTAAAGGCAACATGACGCAGAAATCAGAGGCAGGATTTTAAATAAAGGACATTAAATAATGTATGGTTGGACTTTGGTTTAACCATTGGGATTTGCCTAGATGGTTTCTGCTTGGCGACGTAGTTAAAAATCAGAAGACAGTCAGAGGCGGGCAAAAGTATTACATTTGGATGGAGAATTAAAGGAAGGCAAGAATTTTGTCTTTTAAGTCTGGGGTTCTTCAACTTTTTGCACTCGGGGACCCCTTTTAGTGTAAAAACAAAGTTCAAGGACCCCCTTATGATTTATTTCATAATTAGTATTCATTAGTATGAATTGTATAATCCAACTATTTAAATATTAGGCACATCAGGCAAATACGTAGGAGCCATTAGAGCTTTTTATTCCTAAACTTTTCACCCAGAGAAACCCAAACCAGTTACACACTGTGTTAAAATGTGGATTCAAAACATTTTGTATCATATTAACAGCACTTTTCCTTGTTTTTATGAGAATTATTTCTCATACCAGGACTCTTTAATACATCCAATGATCAAATTGAGTTCATGGGACAATGTCACTGATGCGATTATTTGAATGATGTAAAAAAATAATAATAATAATAATTAACTCATTGTGTAACAACATAATTCATTTAGTCACATCTACTACCCATAAGATGGATCCTCAGAATATCATCTTTCATTTGTTTGGCTTTCCCACACACGTCTTAACAGATGGGTATTCTTTGATAACCTGATCATTGCTATTCTTCTTTCATCTACCGTTTGCGGGTTCTTAAACATGTCTCCCAAAGTATACACAACAAATACTAACATTTCATTATAGAGCACTATCTCTTTCCATCTCACCATGTCCACTGAGTCCAGTTCTGTCTCTTTCCCCCCATGCCATGGCTATGATGGGATCACACTGTTCTAGAGACACACACACTCCACCTCTCCCTGCTGCTCTGGATCTGATCGACCCGTTCCCCTATTCCGCTTCTGTAATGGCCGCGGGGCCGAGCAGGACGCCATCTCCATCATCCATTGGGACGTCACATGCTCTTCCTGTCATCATCTGGGCCAGCGGAAAGCCTCCCCTCATCCCAGCTCCTCCTGAACCAAGGGAACAGGGAAACCTGGTGGCAAAATGCTGCCCGACTCGCCGCTTTAACAAATTTGCTGGCCAGTTTAAATCTCAGCCTGACGTCTGCCTGGATCAATGGCATTATTTTCCTAATACGGTACCATGGCGAGAGGTGGCAGGCATGGGGGGTTTAGCCCCGGTGTGGCCCAGGCTGCATCGATTTAGACCATGCCGAACTACGTGCGTCTTCGGGAGAATGGTCTATTTGATGATGGTGAGGGGAGTCCTGTGCTGGAGAGGAGGCTGGAGCTGAAGGCAGGTGCCAGAGATGTCGAAAACAGTAGTGTTTACAGATTACACGAAGGGAGCACATATTACAGCAATTAGACGCTCGGCATGAGAGCTGAGATCTACCTGAACAAATCTTTGGAGATAATGTGGTAAGTGTTTGTGGCACGGATTAAAGAGTGCTTGTTTTACCAAATAGCATGTGCTGTGACCAGGAAAAACAATAAGGATTCAAAAAAACATCAGCGTTTAATGCACGATTGACAAACACAAGGCCACAGAATACAATGCATAAGCACTAAGAGGAACATGAAGATAAAGCACATGCAGACAGGTAGAGAGGTAATGAGAGCTTTGGCTACAGGTGTTCAGAATTTGGGAGAGGGAAAATGCCGGGGGCGAGCCGCTGAGGACGTGGGTGTCACATGTGCAGCGCCATTAAGATTTAAAACACACTCCGATGCAGGGAAACAAAGGCGTTACCTCACAGGAGGTAATTACCTGTAATTAAGAAAAGTTTTCCGAAAAAGTCAAAACTTCTAAACGGCAAAGTTTTGTGAGGATGTTTCTTTGCTTTCTGAGCACATGAATCACACTTGGCAGAACAGAAGTGATACTTTTCTATACATTATGCTTTCTTGCTTTTACCCTGAAAATAAGCAGAACAGCAATAATCAACAGGCTGCAATGTAGGAGTTCATAAACACTATTAGGAGTTCACTATAAATGATGTATGGCCTTTCAAGGACTTTTCAAAGACGTTCAGACACCAGTGCTGGAAGAAGTATGACTCATAATGTCAGATAAACATGAACCCCACTGAGACTGGTGATACAGTCAGTCTTTTTAACTGCAAGTGAGAATCAGGAAGCAAGGCTGTGCAGTGATCTCATTCATCAAACATTTGCTACTAATATCACTGTGTTAAAAGACAAAATGTTCGTGTGGAAGATGCCGACAGTAGAACACAAACGGCTCTAGACGGATCTAGATCTAGTTTTCTGTAAAGCTGCTTTGTGACGACGTCTATTTCAAATCAAATTGAGCTTGAAATTTCTGCAGCTTGACATTGGCAATCACTTCACAGAGCTTTCTTTTTAGTGAAAATAAAGTGCTACCGTTGTATATTTATGGATGCTCGCCTTCTAATTAAATGTCAATGATCATAAAACTGCACTGAATCCCATTTTATAGATTAGGTTTTTACATTTTCTTGATCGGATGTGCGGCCCTTAAAAACCTTTTTTGGTGTATTTAAGTGATGTTTTGAAGTCATAAAGCCAGGACAGTAGTGCGCAATACATGTTAGGAACTCTCTCTCGGTTAGATTGCACATTTTGCTTTTCCGTTTCTAACACCATGTAGATAAAGGACAGTTATTTAACTGTAAAATCTTATATTAAAGATAACTGACTGTCTGAATCACTGATACTTACTGTATCTATATGAGTGGAGATGATGCAACCAGTCAAGCACCTGCACTGATTTAAACACATGAAATCACTTAATAAAACATAATACAAACTGTAACGAAGAAACGAAAGGTGTCTTTAGCCCTTAAATGGCTGGAGTTTAGCCCTGTGGTACTCCAGCCATTTAAGGGCTAAAGACACCTTTCGTTTCTACCTCTAAGGAAACTGTGTGACTAAAGTTACTAATAAGGCCAATAAAAAAATGTTGAGGTGCAAATGGAGCACACAATCTCCGAACACTGTGCGAAGATCTATTTGCGGAGATATGAGGTTTGTGCAGCACACGGAGGGAATTTATTGCTTTCTATTGATTTCACCCCTGGGGTCCTTTAGCTACCTCGGATTGCAAGTGACCTATGACCTCATTTCCTCCCCTCAACCTCATCCGCTGCATCCTTTCAGTTAGGTCCCAACCTCTCACTATTCCTCATCCTTTTTGTTTTTGAACAGTTTAACAATACAGAAATACCAAAATTGCTAGAAAAGAAATTTAAAAAATAATAATAATAAATTGCAATTTCGTTCAGATGAAATAATGACAAAATAACGAAAGACGGTGAGCTGTGAACTGTGAAATGTGTTTGCTAATTTGTTATTGTCAATCAAATGCTTTGACGTATAAACGCCGGGATGCTAATGCCCCAGGTAAATACGAAAGGTTGATGAAACATCCATACGTTTAAGCTTCAAACAGCATGGCAGCTGGTTATGAATGAGTTACTAATAGAAATGATGTATAGGACCCTGTGGCAATACATAAATCAACACAAATGGTTTGAGGGCAGATGAGAGAAGCTCGATGCGTGAGTGAGAGCATGTTATGGATTTTTCACGCTGAAGATCAGTGATGAACCCTCTGTCAGTCACATCGATAGTTTCTCTGCATGGTTCGTGTCCTGCAGGATTCAGGACTACGTTTCGAGACTAAACCTGCAGAGAAAATCACTGATTGATTAAGAGCATGCAGGCAGGAGTGTGACTGCAAATTAATTAGTGCGCTCAAAACATGCAACTTATGGTGTGCATCAATACAAATGCCTTCTACCTATAATTTACGCGCTATGACATTTTAGTTTAGGGAGTTGTTAAACTGGGTGGCATGGCGGCGGGTCTGGGGTTCGATCCTGAGCCTGCGTTACTGTCTGTGTGGAGTTTTGTATGTTCTCCCCGTGTCTGTAAGTGTGATGAACTTGCGTTCCCATCTTGCACCCAGGGTTTCCCGGGATGGGCTCTGGATCCACCACAACCCTAACCAGGATAAAGCGCTTACTGACGATGAACCAGTGAATCTTTGTTAAGACTGCACTGTTTTGTATTAGCCTATGTGGTATAATCTACGCATGTGTTGCATGTTCTTGCTCCGATTTTCCTGTGCATCCCATACTTTGGCCGTTATGCAGCTAAAAGCATCCCGCGAACGATTCTGCCTTTTGATATGCCAAGAGCATGCTGTGCCCTATAGTTCACATAAATAGATTATAGAGAAACATTATAGAGAACATACAGTACTGTGCAAAAGTATGAAATCTGTAAATATTTCATGTGTAATATTGAACTTTTTGTTTTTCACGCTGCCGCTAATTCCATTCATCCAATTTCATCAAACCAGTACGTTACAGCTGTTTCATGCGAGTGGAGCTCATTTGCATAAATAAGTGATAAAACTATTAGATTTTGTGTTAGAGGTTTCTGTGTTAATTGTAGATTAAATTCACATTTACAAGATTATTGACACCATAAAGGTAATAATGTGTTACTGCACGGCTGTTTGACTGAAAATGGAAATGAATGTATTGTAACATTTTCCTCATCTTTATTGTTTACCACCAAATCATTAACAATAAGCACTGAATGGCTTTTTGATTGAAAATTGAATCAACAAAAGGGTGCTCTCTGACTTTTGCACAGCACTGTATATGTGATTACCACGGACAAGAATTTCGACACGTTTCCCTGTAATGAGAAAAGAATAGAAAACCTGTTTTCTCCAAACTCACTTATAATGGAAGTCTAAGGGCAGTTGTTGAATTCCGTCAATTAACATTTATGTGAAACACATATTTTGTTTTTACGAATGCTTTCATGAATTCTTCAGTCAAATGTATTTGTAAATGAAGCTCTGAATCTGTATAATTATTCCTCACAGCAGTTGAGTTCTTCAGAGAAAAGAATTTGTGATTATGCCTTGCCAAAGCAGTTAGCGTAGCTCAAAGTAAACATTAAACAGTGCCTCAGTTTCGTCCTGATCGTGCATGGACACCTTGTTCTCTCATGACTGTCTCATCCTTCGATTTTTATTGTTAGTCTAATTTCCGTTATAAAGTTACATATTGTAAACATTTATTCACCGATTTCAACAACTGCCCCTAGACTTCCATTATAAGCGAGTTTTAGGTTTTTGTTCTTTGATCAGTACAGGGAAAAATGTCAAAATTCTTGTCTGTGGTAATCATACATGCTTCCGATGTGGTAGATAGAGATTGGGTTAAAAAAACAGTAAAGGAATATTCCTTTAACTACGCCACCTGTGAGTTTGAGTCAGGCTTGAATGCAATGCATAATTTACAGCCATTTCATATTCATACCTCCTTTACAATATAAGGACACATAATGATGTTGACCAGAAAACCTCTCATACACCAGCTGCCCCTTCCTCACACACACACATTTTTTCCCACACCACAGCAGTCCAGAGAGTGCCATCCCACCCAGGCAGGCCTTGAATATTCATGACGAGGAGCCATTTGCCATGGACGTTGCTGTGAAGCAGTTATTCATCATTCTTCAGGAGGAGAGAAACGGGCGTCATCCTCGGTGCTGGAATATTAACGAGCCACATTTATAAAAGATCCACCCCGTTCTCTCTCTCTCTCTCTCACCCTCATTCTCTCTGCATTAGCTAAAGATCACAGGCTCGCTGTAGGCAACGTGGCGTCCCACCCTAGACCGCCGTTATCTAATCCCTTGCCAGACATGACAACCATATCTGCTGAGTTTACAAAGAACAAAAAAAAAATCACTGTCAATCATAAGACTACTTTGAAAGTACTTTGCGGTCCGATCTACAGCTCGATCTGTGTTTGGGTCTGTGTCTGGGTGGGACTTGATGATACAGCATGCTCTCAAAAAACCTAAAAGACAAAAATTATGGCTTAGACTGGAGCAAATGCGCTCCTTAATCATTCATCAGTCGTGTGAAATTCCCACAAAGCTGACGAGCGGCGCTGATCCAGCTCTGTAATAATGCAGGACGCTACCGTAACCAACAACTATCTGGCGTACTCGTCAGTAAAAAACAAAGTGATGCAACAAAAATCACATGTGGAGCATTGCCTGAAATTGAGACTTAATCCAAGCACAGCAAGAACTACAGTACTGTGCAAAAGTCTTAGGCACCCTAATGTTTTATATACATTTTGTCTAAGATGTTTATTTAATGTCTTCTGCATTCGTGTGTCATTAGAAAAGAGCACATTTTAGAGTTACAAACATTCGTTTTCCAAAAAAAATTATTTTACCTGCAGAGACGGAAGCGAGAGCCAAAGTTCTGCAGAAGAACCGTGGCAAATTCTCCAAGATTCTTGGAACAACCTACCAGCCGATTTCCTTATAAAACTGCACGACAGTGTGTCTACGAGAATTGATGCAGTTTTAAAGCCAAAGGCTGCGAAACACCAACACACTGATCTGTTTAAATCTTTTACTGTTTTTTATAGCATTCTTTTATATTCAGGAACTATTTCATTATTTTTAAAAGCATTTTCACTTTATAGAATTTCTTTACATGTGCCTAAGACTTTTGCACAGTACTGTATATATAAACATATTTTAAGGCTATTTTTTAATTTATTATCTGGTACATACGTTACCTTTGCTCTTCATTTTGACCAACCAAAAGATGGGATAGAAAGAAAGAGAGATAAAGGACGAGAGAACGAGAGCAGGGGTGCTAAGAAAAGAAT
The DNA here is from genome assembly GCA_028565825.1 of Olivaichthys viedmensis. Taxonomy (NCBI): domain Eukaryota; kingdom Metazoa; phylum Chordata; class Actinopteri; order Siluriformes; family Diplomystidae; genus Olivaichthys; species Olivaichthys viedmensis. The sequence goes on along the minus strand of JAOUQW010000040.1, from coordinate 2,274,980 downwards.
AGTCTGACTGTGGCAGGAGTGACATGTTTAATTCAGGCCTCCCTAAGAGCTTAGTGGCATTTCAGTCATGTAATAGGGCGCTCATACACGATGCCAGGCTTCATCTCCGAATGTGCGCCAAAACTGCTGTAATATTAACGCAGCCAACTGGACCTTCTCTTTCTCTTAGTCTCTTTCCCAGTCTTAGCATGACAGCACCTACATGAGGCTGTTTCAGTGGGTTTTAGCTCAGATCAGATCCCATCAAAGTAACTAAACAATGTGGACCCCAATACCAAAGCGTGTACACTCCTATTAGTATTGATTGTGATATTACTGTATGAATGTATCTGAATGACACAGTGAACAACTACTAGTGCTGTGACTGTATAATAATTAAATTGAGCTATAAAACACAAATAACTCATTTATAAACATTTAAAACAGCACCTACCACCTACACTACATAGCCAAAAGTATGGACACCACTTCTAATCATGATTTGAGCTCAGCCCCTTAGTCTCCAGTAAAGGGAAATCACAGCATACAATGACATTCTAGAAATGAATGCTTCTTTATGCTTCTAAAGAATTGTGTGCGAATTCAGCTTCGTGGCAACAGTTTGGGGTAGGCCCTTTCCTGTTCCAGCATGACTGTGCCCCTGTGCACAAAGCAAGCTCCATAAAGACATGGTTTGATGAGTTTG
>JAOUQW010000040.1:2231305-2243839 GCA_028565825.1 Olivaichthys viedmensis | reverse complement strand
TAAAAAATATAAAATATAAAAATAAGAATAAAAATAATAATAATAAAAATGTGCAATGTATATAAAATATAAGAATAGAAAATGTGCAATGTGCAATATATCTGTTTTTGCGATATGAAATGGAATGAAAGAATATAATAATCTCATAATGAGAAATATTATACATTCGCCTTTATTTAAGATATTTTCACTTGCTAAGATATAATTTTTGCAGTGTCCCACACACACACACACACAAACACACACACACACACACACACACACACACACACACACTCTAATATTGTGATGACATGAGCACACACCAATGCCCACAAGTATTCACATGACTGTTTCTAAATTCACATGTTACAAACATGGCACACATGCTAATGTGAAAAAGGTTTAGATCTGATGTTCACCACGCACGCACACACACACACACACACACACACACACACACACACTGCGTTTCTTGGCTAAATATGACTGCAGGGACTCACCAGGAAACGCTCACTCCTCCCCCTAGGCTACTGCATAATTGGAGCATTAAGTGTTTGTGTCTATGTTCGTTTCATGTCAGAAATGATCGTTCAGTGCATTAATGATGCAAAGCTTGAGTCCAAAAACATATTCAGCCTAAATTAACTAATTATACTATTTACCATTATTACTTACCCTGCCTTAAAGTTTAGCGTTCTGTTTATTTTTATGGGATTTTGGCATTGCAGCGACAAATATTTTCCTATTACATTGTTTTGCATTGCACGTCAACTATTACGGGTGTATCCCAAATGTTAGTGTTCTTATTAGAATTAATTTAAGTAACGGTTATGAAGAAAACTTATAAGGAACGTGTTAGTTGAGACAGTGTATATAGATACTGCACCACAAAGAGGAGTCACTTCATAAAAGAGAACATAACCTCGCACTAAGTAGCCTATTTTAGTAACTAGCTAATGGCCGGCTAGCTAATCAGCTAATCACGGTTAGCAAATGAGTTAAATCAGCACACTCGGCCAACAAGAATACGCGGCATGAGCATATATAAATATAACAACTATATTTAAAATAACAACTTTTAAACAACTTTACAGTTTGGAACGTTTCTTAAAATGTCTGGCGTTCTACTAAGTACACTAACTAGACATGAATTCAGCATATTTTGAAATCAGGACTATTATGTATCAAGGATCATTGTAAAATCGGTTTTGCTAGCATCATTGTCAAGGCTCAGACCTGAGATTTCCTTTCTTTTTTAAAAACCCCTATTTTTAAATGGTTAACTCCTCTTGAATCATTGATTCCGATTATATAGATTGGTGCTCTTTTTTTTGTGGCAATTTCTTTCAGTTTTAACCAGGTAATTTATCCGTACCTCTGTAATGAAAACTGATCCTTTAAGTGTTACGCATGAGCTCAGTTTGTAATTTCACGAAATAGTCTTGATAACAACGTGGTACTCAGAATAACTTCGTGGTAACCAGAAACTTTTAGCTACAGAACCCGCGTGCTAGGCTCGGCTAACTACATTAGCTAATATTAGTGGTGAACAAAATCATGATTGTATTGTTATACTACGACAGGTTTGGCAAGTGTTCAATAAATCACTGAGAATATGACAATGCAAACCGAGACTCTGATACTGAAATCCTGCTCGTGCTTATACTTGTGACAAATGCGAGCTAGTTTAATAGCGTTTAACTAGCCGGCTAGCTATGTGCTAATGTTACATACAGTAAAATACAGGTAGCAGGGAGCAACATCAGTAAACAATGTAGTAAAAGTTGATAAGTCTGATACGCCAGTAAAATCACGGTTGGCGGACAGACATCTTCTCTTCAGACGCCATCTGAGGTTTTAAACATACAGGGTCACATTTCCCCAATGTGGCCTCTCGCCTTTTTGTAATAGCGCAGTACTCTATAGGTAATGTCTTATGCCGCATTCACGCCATGTGGAAGGATTGGGGAGAATGGAAAAACTTTCCATTATTCTGACTTGAAAGTGTTCATGCATTGACATTTCATTTGCAAGCTAAATATGGCGGTTGTAGTTTTTATCTATGATTAGCTAGCATTAGCACATCTCTTATTAATAATGAACAGAACTGAACAATTGCTCATGAACTGAAACGTTAACTAAAATTATGATTTTATTGCCTTGCATGGACGGATTGTTTATGTTAGCAGCCATGCCAGTTGCCTCAAGAGCTCCCAAAATGTAGACTCGAAAGCTCCCAAAATTTTGACTCGGAATTACCCCTCAGATGTCGACGTGAACTTTTCCCATTTGGAAGATGGTAAATATGGTTACCCCCATATGACGTGAATGCAGAAATATCATAACCAGAGTAATGGGGTGAAGGGTCAGGGTTGAGATGGCAGGAGGACATGGCGGCGATTTCTATTTTCATATGATGCATTCTTTATGAGGATAAAGGCATATAGATGTTCGTAGACCATTTTATATTAGTATATTAGGCATTAAAAACGTACTAAACATCTGGTTGCTCACAACAACATCCTCTTCACCTTGTTGGTATGAGCGATTAGCAGAGCAAACTGCGCTTATGTTAAATATTCTGTATTGGTTTAATGTAATTCTTTTCTAATTCTTGGTTTATTCAATTTCAGCTCCTCAAGGCTGCTGGATATGGTAATAAGGCCTTCTTGCTGTTCTTTTTATTTTTTCCCCCCTCTTCCTTGTGTAAATTGCAGCGATCACCTGGAGCCTTTTGAACAAGATTACCCAGATGGCCTAGCGTTTTGTGCCTCAAGTTTTATTTTACTCTCTTCTCTTCTCTCCCTCGCTCCTTTCCTCCCTTCTTTTCCTGCATGGCTGGAGGGGAGAGAGCAGTGGCAAGGCCTCCTGAAGGTTCAGGGCGAGCCTGCGAGGGGACAGCTGTGGTGAAGACGAGATCTGGACAGAAAGAGAGAGAGAGAGAAAGGGAGAGAGATGGTGAGTGGTATTTAGGTTCAAACCTGAAGCTGTTCTAAGCTGCCTATTTAACACACACACACACACACACATCTTCCTTTAGCGCCGAAGGGACTGGGTTGATCATCCAATCAGTGTCTACCATGTGTGGTGTGTTACCAGCAAACACTTCATGATAAGATGGAGGCAAGTCCTGTATTTATAACGCCACTAGTCCAGTATTAAAATAAATTTAAGCCTGAGCTACGAATAAACTCAGCCATTTAGGAACACTGTTTTTAAATAATGGCACACTGATCTGTGTTTTGGACATTCACAAATATGTGTGCTGCCCGCTAGAGGACACTGTGAGGGGTGTTTTATTTAGTTGTCTCCCTAACAAAATGACCACTGTTGTGGTATTTCATATAAATTAAGACAACAGGAACGTAATCATTTATACATACATCACGTTCAAGTCCAATTATCAGCATAAGTCATAATACACAAATATTTCACAATAATTTGATTGAAGAAATTATCATATTTTTACCATCTGTTTTTTTACTCTTTTTGCTTTATCTTTAATCTTCTACTTTTTTATACTTCTATTTTTACCAGTCCTTTTTTATTTTATGGATTCGTTATTGGTTATTGTCATCCAAGTATCTTTTTTCGTTCTTTTTTAAAATATTAAAAATTTACTGTTTTATTATTGTTCGACCATTTCTTATGCTATTTCTTGTGTTACTTTTAGTGCGTTCCCTATGCCACCTGGTTTGATTTATACTTGCGTTTTTACTCCATTGGGAAGCTGCTCTGAGACAATTTTAATTATGAAAGACACTGTACAAATAAAGTTGGCCTGACTTGACAATATCTTACCTTATCTTCAGCTCTGTAAACCCTACCATCTGATGCTAAAGGATATGTTTTGGTTTGCTCATTCCTCAACTTATCAACATATCAATAGTAACAATGAAAAGATCCTGAACTCAAATGGGTTGGCATTAACATCTAAAATTGCTATGTAGCAAACTGGTGAATATATATATAAGATAGCAACATACAGTAGGTATTGTAATATGTATTGCACAAAGCACATTTGGGATTTTACAGTATGTAACCTACGATCACCTATTTAAGCACTACAACTTATAATTTACTGTACAGTTTCTCAAGGTGTCAATGAAGAACGACTGTTTTACATCATACATTCTCCAACCATGTGGTTTGTATTACCATCATCCTTCTCTCCTCTTACCTCAGCGATAGTAGAACCCCTCCCCCACCAGAAACTCCACTTCCCATTCAAATAACATATACAAACACAAAAACACTATTGTGTCTTATAGTCCTGTGTCAGTACCGTGAGATGTAAGATGCCAACCTTCATCTACTTGACATTCTTCTGTATCACGGCACGGTACTGATCTGCTCAGTAACAGGCGTCAGGAAAAGTGGCCTGAGGGCCATCAGGGGAGCAAATTCAGGTGAAATCAGAGGTGAGGAGAGACAGGAAGAATAAGGCCAAACTCTCCAGATTCTCTACATTAAAGAAATACTCCAGTGTTCTTCAACCTAATCTCTATCCACTGCATCTGTAATGTATGTGTGAACACCACGTACAAGAATTTCAACACACTTCCCTGTAGTGAGAAAGGAACAGGGAACCTATTTACTCTAAACTCACTTCTAATGAAAGTCTAAGGGCAGTTGTTGAGGCAGTCAATAAACGTTGATGCAAAACACATATTTTTGTGTAAATTAAGCTCACAATTTGTATGATCATTCTTTTAGAGATGGGACTACTTTATCAGAGGGAAGAATTCTTGATTGTGCGTCACCAAGCACATATTTTTGCCTGATGGCGCATGGATACAACAAAACCTTCGAGACCGTGTAAAGTAACCAAATTTGCTTTTCACTGCATTGCTCCAGTGTTGCAAAGTTGGATAAAACTTCATTAGAACAGTTTTGGTAAGTTTGTAGTTTTTAATTTGCTCTATATAATTGCATATTTCAACAACTGCCCTTATACTTCTATTATAAGTAAATTTTTGGTAAACAGGTTTTCTGTTCTTTTCTCAGTACAGGGAAACGTGCCAAAATATTTGTCTGTGTTAATCGTACATAAAGTACAGATGTGGTAGATAAAGATTTGATTAAAAAAGACAGTGGAGTATAACTTTAAAGGAGAATGAAACAATGAAGAAGCGTTGATTATCAGGCTACATTCACAAGGCACCTCTTGCCATTAAATAAAAATTAGAGAAATGTGTTGACAGACAACAGGCACCAAAGCACTGTAATGACTGAAAACGACGCTTTGTTGTCCGAGGGAAATATTTAATGGAACATACTATGACGTAACCATGTGTCAGCCAGTTGGAGGTGTTCTGAGGCAACGCATCAGTGTTTAAAAGAGTTTTTTAGAGAATTCCCGGTCATATGGGGAAAAAAAAAAACATCCTTCCACAAACCTGCCTACAACAAACCAGCAACGCGTATGAGTGCGTTTTCTGACGGATGCCAGAATCATGGCTTAGAGTCAAGGGTCTACTGTGCTTTATGGGAAAATAACACAAATGTATTCAATCCTTATGTAAAGTTAGCAGTCTGCTCTTGTATTTATCAAGGGCAGACTATCTGAAGAGGCCTAGGATTCATTCTCACATTCTAGTCCAATTTGGTTTGGGGAAAAACATATCATCTCACGACTCAGAAATCCAAGTAAAAGTGCGGTTGAGTTTCATCATGGTAATATCCAACAACATATCCAAATTGTTAAATAAATGAGTCAGTAGCATGATCGTGGATCATTTCCAAGTCCAAATCATTCACATTTCTGAGCCACTTCAGCTATCCAGGTGATGCTGTAATAATCTGGATTGATGTAATGCACCCATTGTTTCATGGCTGTCAGAGATTATTTATGAAATTTTCCTCATCATCTCATCGTCACCAGACTGCTGCATTCCCAGAGGGCGTTCTGTCGGTCAACGCCATTCGTCTATAATTGGGTTGCTTGCTTATGGTTTTGCTTTCAATCATAATGAATGACTCCCTCTCTCTCTCTCTCTCTCTCTGTCTCTCCCTCTGTGCATTCTTTTTTCCCCTCCTGATTTTTAGTTATTCACATGACAGGGTGAGAAAAAGGAAAGAGAAAAAGAGAGTGAGAGAGAGTGAGAGCTCTGGTTTGATGAGAGCTTGAAATGAACTGAGCCTTAGCCGTTGCCCCGAGCGTGTGAATATCTTAACATAAGTGATGGGTGGCCCGAGGCGTGAACGCGAGCTGAGCGCGGCCCGTGGCTGCGCTGCACTGACAGATCATGTATTTATAGGTGTGTTGAAAGACCTCCATTGTGTCCCACATAGCCGTGGACCATGTCTGTCCTCTGTGTTAGAGGAAAGCCCCGGGGGCAGAGCCGTGGTGTGATGGATAGTTTCGTCCCTTGCACGGCCAAGCAAAAAGAATCATCCAAGCACATCCGAAAAACACACACCGGAGCAGGTTCGGGTGGGATCTGCCCACGAGGTGCTCAGAGAGCCGCTGACCAGGTGGCTCCATCCCACTTCCACTTTGAAAAAACGAAGGACGAATGAAGACGGAGTCGGGGGAAGGTGTGTTTACAGCACAGAGGGTAGAGGGTACGTTTGTGTGTGCATCGAAAATGTGTGTCAATATGGGTGTGTTGTGGTGTTCTTGCAAGACTTTGCCGCAGGCTACAACGCAGATGAGGCAAGATCCTGTAAAAAAAAAAAAAAAAACACACATGCAAGTGAATGAGTAACTCTTTTGGAGCTCCAGCACCAGTCTCATTTTCTTGTTACATTACGAGATAATGAGGCTTGCTCTGCCTGGTATGAGGAGTGGTCAGACTTCCGAATCTGTAATAAATAACTATTTTAATATTCTCCATAACATACTGGCTCCAAAGAGCCCGCAGCCGCCTCAAAGTGCGGCTTCGACTGTCTTCACAATCTCATGTTCCTCTCTAACCTCAAGAGTGGAATATAAATGATTCTGTAGGAAAAAAGTACATGCGAAAGAGCCAGCAGCCAACGCACTCCAGCCGCAAAACGGCTCAGCGAGGATGGCGACGTGACCCGAGGCAACGCTGATAAATAAACAATGCAAAACCCCTGCAAAGTCAGCTACTTTTCCACTTCTACCCCCATCCGACATTTGGAACACAGCCATGCGTGTTAGAACTACGGGTCACCTCGGGGGTGGCTTCGCCCCGGGTGCTGTCATGCCACAACCAAATGGTGTAGGGCACGTCCTGGGTTTCTGGGCCTCGCAATCTGATTGGCTCAAACCTACACGCATTGTTTGTGCTCCTGGGGAACTACTGGCCGCAGGACTGGAGAAAGCTGCACGTGTGAAAAAACGTATCCTAGCCTAGCCTTGTGTGTGACCAGAGTATGCCTCAACATCCCTTCAAATGTCAGCACATTATAAATTTCAAGATTATGGAATTGAGAGGTTCGATCTGACAACTTTTCAACTTTGTGTTTTTTTTTTTTTTTTTTTACTTTTAAGCAATATTTTGGTGTAAAACGTCTCACATATATTCATCCATTCATTTATTCATCTTCAATAACCACTTTATCCTGGTCAGGGAACTCCCGGGAACTCTGGGCGCAAGGCAGGGGATACACCCTGGACGGGACACATCACACACACACACACACATTCACATGCTCATTCACAACCTAGGGGCAATTTAGAGTAGCCAATCCACCTACAGGCATGTTTTTAGGAGGTGGGAGGAAACCAGAGAACCCAGAGGAAACCCACTTGGACACAGGGAGAACATGCAAAACTACATACAGACAGTAACCCGAGCTCAGGATCAAACCCCGGACCTGGGAGCTGTGAAGCGGCAACACCACCAACATTAACTCAAAAAAGTTAGAACTTAATAATTTCAAGGTCTCGATTTATTTACATGTACTTTTGGGACTATTGAGTTGTAAGGCAGTGTAGATTCCTCATAGTGTTGATTGATTTGTAGATGTCATAACTTCCTCAGTTTTTATTTAGAAGGATGTCTTGTCTTTTAGTGTCCCCTTGAGAATTCGGCTATCAGGACAATAGCTCATTTTTAACCCCACAAAGTAGTTTAACGGATCACATCTCAAACATTAATAACCCAGGTGACTAATACACAAAGCATCATAGGCAAGTCAATGGCAGATTTTCAAGAATTACTGTATGTACACTTATCCCGAAATCATGGTGCGATGATGGAACCGATATTAGAGAGGCGTTAGGAAAAGTCGTTTGCTGATTATCTGTTGGGGAAAACCACCTTGTTGAGATTTCACATTTTACCAAATGACAGTACTTAATACTTGTCAGTTTCATGTTTTTGGTTTTGATGAATGACAGCAAAGGAATTTAGAAGGACGTCTTGTCTTTTAGTGTCCCCTCGAGAAGCCCAAGGAATAGATACACACCTGCCACTCCAGCAGGATTGATTCCGACTTTGCACTCATCGAAAGGAAAAACAGCATGGTCTTAATGCACCGGCTGGGAATTTCCCGACCCTGTCCAGCACTATATCCATCGCCAGGGCAATTAATGTTTGAGATGTGATCCATTCATCTAAATTGTAGGGTTAAAAATGAGTTATGGTGCTGATAACGGTTGAATTTGGTTAAATAGTTCAACAAATCATTGTCTCACTCGCAGTGCTAGAGGGCGCTTCATGATCTGGCGACGTATTCATCAAGCAAATGAACGGGATGCCCTTGCCCCTGATGAGCACCACTAATGAGTGGATATGTGGCCAGTACATTTTCATAAAGGTATTTATGACACTTGACTTCCTCCTTCCTGTCAGTACGGCTGCTTCTTAAAACCAACCTCACCAGGCACACTCTCTTCTCTGTAAAGGAATCGGGAAAGAGCAAAACATCTGAGGCAAGTCAATGGCAGATTTTCAAGAAATAGGCCTACTGTATGTTCACTAATTCAAGACGGGTGAGGAAAATTATCTTCAAATCATGGTGCGATGAACGGAGCGTAATGGAACAGATATTAGAGGGGCATTAGGAAAAGTTGTTCGCTGATTATCTGTTGGCAAAGGCCACCTCCTGGGGGTTTCACATTTTACCAAATGACAGTACTTAGTAAAAATCTCCAATTAGCCATGCTCTACCAGTCCACACACACACACACACACACACTTATCTATGAAACGTGTTCACCGGCTGAGCGAGAGCTGGATCTTAATAAGTCATTCACTGTGCACTATTGCTGATTCTGTTTCAACTAATCTTCAAAATAGACCAGCAGACCTCTGTGGAGGTTTAGGATGAGCATACAGTCCACAGGAAGGGCATTAAAACGTTCTTCTGCTAAATGTTTAATGGTTGTTTTGGGACTTCACACATTTGGGACATTTGTTCCATATTTTCTGGACTATAATACATGCCATAGTAAATTCCTTAAATTCTGTCTCCATTGAGAAAATTCGATGTGCAGTACTGTGCAAAAGTCTTAGGCACCCTCCATTTTTTATATACATTTTGTCTTTAAATGCAAAGACTGTTCACACCAACAAATTGATTTGTTTTAGTTTTATTTTATTTTTATTTTTTTTATTTTTTTACTATTCACTGCTTTTTATTTGTATTTTTTTATATTCAGGAACTTTAGATTTCCTTCTTTTAAAAAAAAACAGTTTTCGCTTTACAGAATTTCTTTACATGTGCTTAGGACTTTTGCACAGTACTGTATGTTGCTTTGCTGTATAAGTTGCAACACCTTCTCAAAGGCGAAAAGAATCTTATAGCCTGGAACATACGGGTAAATTTCGAATTTGCCTACAGTTTGGCGATTTCTGCTTGCCATGACAACTGTGGTTTTGTTTACAAGCATGGTAATTATTACAGTGCGCCATTTTACTTTATGTATTGGTGGCTTTAATGTTTGTATTTATGGGTTATAAAAATAAGCAGATAACAACATTAGGCTAATGCAAAAATTATAACATATACGTCGCTTCTCTGTACAAGTTACAGCACCTGCTAAAAGGCTAAAAAAAAGTGTCTTAGGCTGTGTTTGGTATAGAAATCTGATATGAAAAAAGTGACTTGCGACGCACACATAATGTGTATCCATAATGACGCTGTTACCACCACTGCCTTAAATCCGATTGTACAGGCTAACTAGCTGTCTTGTTTAGGTTTATTATACCTAATAATTAAGATGACATGTATTTCTAAACATTTAAGCTGCTTGCCTTAGCCTTGGCTTTGGTCGCAGAAAATAAAGAGGAGCCTGATTCAGCAAAGACAATTTTTTACCCAGCACACTACCTTCCATCTTTGACGATTTCACTTGCCTTCCAAGCTGCAACCTGATTGTCCGGTTGATTTTTTTTTTTTTTAAGAAAAGTGCTGGACATCACACAGAGCTTTTCTCAAAAGATGAACCTTTTTCAACTTTTGAAAGCATTTTGCTTGTTTTTAAAAAACCCTAGGATTGAATGTAAAATATGTCTTCACAATTGAGAAGTTCCCCAAAAACAGCTCACCTGGAAGGCCTTTTTGTCCTGTGTTAAGTCCTGAAATTCAAATCAATTATGAATATAAACAACACCAGCAAAGAATTGTTTAATGACATTGATGAAATGGTGTGAATGCGGTCCAAATCAGAACCGAAAAAAAATATTAAATTTATATAAAATTAAATTTATAGGGTTTCAGCTGCTTGAATGACAAGAAAATAATCGTATACTGTAAGAATAGTGTTTTTATTTTATTTTATTTTTTCAGATTAACAGTCTTCCTGTGGCCTGAAGTGTCTCAGCACTCTGTCCAGCTGCAGAAGCTCCTGCTTTGCTTTGCAGTGCCAGTGAAGTCAAGTGTTGAGCTGAAATGGAGACAAATTGGAACTAATGTCAAGTGAGTCTAAGACAGAGGCGATTCTGCCAGACGCGAGGCCTCCGGGAACCGTTTCGCTTTGGATCGCCACACTGGACTTAGACATTTGAGACCATCTGACAGGGCTTGCGTGTAAAAGTCCTCCTCGTTCATCAGGACTGTGTACAGACACGCCATGTTCTCCGATCAATCTGCGGTCAAAGACGGGCAACGCTGAGCCCAAAACCTCACCTCAGACGTCATCCAATGTCAGCAATCACAGAAGAGCTAGTGTAGGCTAACATTTGTTAAACACATGAAGGGAGTCGGTTCACTAAAGTCCAATAGTCTGAGTCTACTACTGAGAACTGTTCTTATATCATCACTTATCAAAACATAATCTTGTTAAAGTATCATCCTTCACCAAAGGTGGAAGTACTTCGGTACTTTTACTTAATAGCTATACTTAAGTATCATTTTAGAAGATTTGTACTCTGTCTAAGAATAATCAAAAATTTATATTAGCAAATTAATATATTCTTACTCAATAACATTTCCATTAAAAATGAAAATAAAAATTTAAAAGAACTCCTTATATTTTCATTCAGACCTTTCAAGAACTTGTTACAAATTTCAAAGATCATGACTCAAAAATATGAATATAAAAATATATATTTTGCCCAGCTACCAATTTTATCAATTGTATGTTGTGCTTGTTGAACTTTCTTTATTGACTATACTAAAAAACATTGAGTCAAAGCCATACCAATTTGTATGGAAACCACAGCTAATCTTCGCGCAAGAAATGTTATGTTAATGATTTTTTTTTTTTTAAAGATCTGATTACAAATTTCAAAAGAATGTGGGCAATGTGGTTGGATTTTGTTCACTTTCTTACAAATGAAGTCGTAAGAAAAGGTACAAACACGAACCTTAAAAATTAGATGGGTGACGCCATGTTGAAAAAAAACTGTCCTGACTTCCAAATTCAGTTAAAATCATGCAAGTGCCTACTTTAAAAAACTTTCACCCATGTATAATTTTGATGAGCTCCTTCCACTTTTAATTGAGTAAGATTTTGACACAATACCCACACTTTCACTTAAGTATAATTTTTCTGTACTTTTTCCACTCCTGTTCATCAAAAAAAGTCAAAAAGCTTTGTTATTGACTGAAAGCAGTAGTGATACTAACGCACAAGGCATAAAGGTGTGTACATAATATTATGCTACCATGTAAATTAAATATATGGCCTCACAAGCTGAAAAAAATTAAGCAAATGGTATATGAACAGAATTTCCAGACATTTCAATTTCAAGGATAGCTAGAACTAGAGTGGTCTCAGTTTCAAAAAGTGCATTGTTGAATAGTAAGTATCAACTAAAGTAAAATATTATCTTCTTTTTTCATAACCAATGAAATAAATACAGTACTAGGTAGTGAAATAAGTCTTTTGGACACTACTCGCTTGTACATCTGTACACAGGCAACAACTTTGTTTCTTGGACACAGACGCAATATTGAAAAGTCCCCAAAAGATAAAATGGCATGAACATTTAAACCCACACCCTTATAAGTGTCCTGGATGTTTAACCTATCACAAGTTTTTTAAAACCAGGAAACCCAATTCAATTATTTAACGAGGACATATAGTGGGGTCCAAAAGTGTGAGAGCACATGTAAAATCCAGCAGCATGTTTCACTGTTGTTTTGATGCACTGTGGTATCAATCTCTCTTCTGTTCATCTCCTTACATAA
>JAOUQW010000040.1:2197237-2213420 GCA_028565825.1 Olivaichthys viedmensis | reverse complement strand
TTTGAGAGCACTACTAGCTAGCCTTCTTTTGACACGACTTTTGCTGATTGGAGTCTCTCGTTCTTTATTCAGCACATGCTGTATCTGTGATGAAGTTGCTGTTCTCTCTCTCAGTGAATAAAGCTTCATGTATTGCTCTTTTGATGGTGTGCTCACTTTTGGTCTGATGGTGCATGTATACCATGAAACCTTCTGGAAAGTGTAAAGTAACTGGAACTACTTTTTACTACATTGCTACATTACAGTGTTGGAAAGTTGGATTAAACTCCAGAAAAACAGCTTTGGTAAGACTTTCTCTCATATCTGTCTCATCTCAAGACCTTTATTGTTAAAGTGTAACGGCTGTAATGTCAAATTTGCACTATATAGTCGCACATTTTAAATGTTTATTGATGGATCTCAACAACTGCCCTTTGGCTTCTATTATAAATAAGTTTCGAGTTAACTACTTTTCTGACCTTTTCTCAGTGCAGGGAAACGTGTCGAAATCCTCGTCTGTTGTAATCACACATGCGCTACGGATGCAGTGGATAAAGATTAAGGTTGAAAAACGCTGTTTAACCATCTTGACAAAATCGTAGTGTTCAGAATCAACACTTTTCCTTCATATGCACAGTGAATTGAAGCAGGGATATTTAAATGCCATTACTTTTCCAATGCACCCTCAACCCCCCGCCAGCGCAAGATGTAGTGACACTACAATCAAAAACGAAGAGGGAGAATTTGGAGGACGCTATGAGAAGCTCAGAGGCTCTAATAAAATGTAATCCTATTATGCGGTTTCCCCTAGAGGGCGGTGATAACAAACGTTTTCCTAATAACACGACGAGGCCATTCCCAAATGGTGAGCTTCTCGTCTGGTTACCTCCTGTGGCCACTTATTGCCTTCTCCATAGTGAGCAAGTGTGTGTAACTAAGGGTCGGGGGGCCAATCAAATATTACATGAACCATAACCAAGAGCCTCACCACTTCTGCTTCACATTTTAGAAACCAGAACTGAACAAACAAAGGGACAGACTAACCAAAATTGACCCAATATGCCACTAAAATCGTTCACTTGCCTTTCTTTGTCAAGAAATTTTGATTGGATATTGAATATGAAGGTTAGTCATTGACTCTGGCCCTCAGCTTTGGGTCCCTGGTAGCAACAGAGTGATGGTTAAGCCAAACAAATGCCTTTCATCAAACTTCAGTTGCACTAATTTGCAATGTTTTTTATCGCCATATGTCTCGGGGCTCCTGGGTAGAAGGAGCGAGGCAGGGGGGAGCGGAAGTCGGATTTGGAGAAAGCGGTAGGTGGTGGCACGTCTCAGGAGGAGGCCAATCACAAAGTCTCCGCCCTCATCCTGCCATAGAGCCCTGGGTGGACTCAGGTGCAGCGTGCACACGCTAATAATGCCTAAACTTGTTTGTTTATGTATTCAACTCCTGAGTATAAAAGAAAAAGAATTACACTTTTCCAAAGAGCAACAAAGAAACTCTTAGACTAATAAATCAGTTCTCTGTTCTCAGCAGCGTATAGCATAATTTCTAGTGCCTGAAATCGTTCCCAGATACAATCCGAAATCTTACACTATACATTTTATTGAGAATAATATTCAGAATAATGTGCCACATTCCACTGATATTCTGCATGGTCTGATGTTGAGCTTCTGATAAGACTTGGTGGAGCTAAATTTGCAATGTTCTCGCCATAAGAGTTGACTGACTGGGTGGGTGTAACGAAACTGTGACTTGACATACGAAGTTAAATGTTGTACAGATATGGTATCTGGAGGTTTTCATTATGAACAATATTTTCATGTGTTTGTGAGAGAAAAACAAAGCTTGATGAGAATTAAATGAGTTGAGTATTGGGGAAACGGAATAAAAGTTTTTTTTTTGCATAAATAAATAAAGAACCATTTAGTCTTAATGGTTACCTAAACATTATTATTGCTATAACATTTACGTTACATTTATTCATTTGGCACCCACTTTTTTCCAAAGTAACCTTTTTAGTGAGTCAGTATACAATCCAAGAATCGACCTGTTAATGGAGCCGACAGTAATACAAGACTTAAAGACAACCTGCAAATCAAAATTGACCTTTTTTTTAACCTTGTTAGCTCATGTCCTTGATCAGATAGTGTACGATTCATCTGTACTAATCACTTAAAAGACAAAATTATACTTATACTTTTTCTCACCTCTAAACGGTCTCTGATTTTCTGATTACGTCACCAGTAGAACAGCGTGCAGGATAAAAAATTATAATAACCAATCATTTTATGTCATGTTTCACCTCCTCCTACCCTCCTGAGCGATACCGATGAACTTTTCACAAGCCAATCAAATCCTGACAAATAAAAGCAATGTCCCGCCCGCCCAAATATGCTGTTTCGGAAATACATCACGTTGTGGGAAAAAAAATGTGTTCGACTTTCCGTTTCACCTTGTCATTAAGTTTACACTGGAGTGCCACAAAGCAGGCAGTTTAACTGCAAATTATACAGTAATGATACAATCCTAATACTAATTCGCACTTCTAACAATAATAGAAAGTAAACGCGTATCAAAGTAAACAGGAGCTACATTGCTAATGCTAACTAAACGGTTCCTTGAGCAGCCACACAGAATAAAGAGCTGAAAGTGTCTTGCCTGTAATCTTTATTTATAATGATGTCTCTGTGTTGAAGGATTTGACTTTGGATGGTAAAATATTTTCCTACAGCCAGAATTAGCTAAAACATGTAAAAACCCAGCATGTTTATTGTTTTGATGCAGTGCATTAGGAAATTTCCTACATCTGATGAGCAACTCCAGTTATTTTCATGACCACCATTAAAATAAGACGTGGAAAGTGCCGTGAGTCAGTGGTCTGGGGAGGAATGATCACCTGATGCCAACAAAACTTACTCTGAGCATCTACATACTCAGAATCAAGAGCTAAAAGCAATAAACCAGCTATCTGTCGTCTTGCGCATAATCGTTGACAGACCTGTGCTGTGGATAGAGTGTGAAGAATTTGACTTGTCAAATCCTCTACGGTTATTATTTCAACGTCATGCATTAGGACATTCTCAAATCTGATTATGTAATGGTTCGGTTCTCAAACTGGTGGAAATGCAAGCTTGTTTTTAAAAACGTTTGCTGATTCCTTGAACAAGCACCAGCTCTGGTACCAGCACCAGCACCGTGTCGGTGGGAAAGGGGTAATAGATAGACATATACACACATGCACTCATAGTTCATATCCTCTCAGAAGAGCTGAGTCTTCAGGCATTTCTCGAAGGTTGTAAAGGAATCGCTGGAGTGAATAAAGCTGGGAAGTTCATTCCATCATCGTGGAACCACCCGTGAACAGAGTTTTTAGATCTCCAGGCGCTGTTGACAGTGATTAGGGTGGAACATAGACTCCATGTTGGCAAGTAAAGATCAATTGTAGCTCAAAATCCTGTAGGTTACATTCTTAAGGGTAAGGGTTCTTTGGTTTGTCCCTCTGGAGGAACCCCTTAAAAGTTCAATCTAGAACCTGGATAAGGTTTCCCATTCAGAGAAGGTTCCAAGGACTATTAACTATGCAAAGAACCTTTGAGGAACCCATTTTTTAAAAAGAGTGTACCATCAAGAACTTGAACAGCAATAGGGAACCAGTGAAATACTAGAAACTGAAGAAATGTCCAGAAATTTGATAAGTTATATGAAATTGGGAATCTTTTTACATTTCTGAGCTTCACTCTGGTTGGTTAAACACTATTTGAGTATTTGTTGAAATCGAGCACTTAATTCACCGCAACTGCTGCGACTCTTCCAAGTTCTCCTCTCGGATGATTCATTTTTTCCCCCCCAGTTGCTACGTTCTCATAGGCTACACTAAAATATTTACCAGCGCAGCAGGATGAGAGGATCTCAATGTCATTCTCTTCACATTGACTTGTCATTTCTCGGCCTGAGTTATTGAGTGAGTGAGTGAGAAACAACGCTGCCATGTCCCAGAATAATAAAGGGCTTATGTGTATGCATGTGTGTATGTGTGTGTGTGTGTGTGTGTGTAACCTTTCATTAGCGCTCATATTTGTTTGCGTGTATCAATCTTTTAGAACGTGTCTCATGGCACCGCCTGCACGATGCTGTGTGTGAGTGCATGTGCACATACGAGAGTGTGAGAATGTCGCCTTCCTTCCTGTTCCTGTAGCATCAGGCGAGCCCAGAGTGGGCGACTCAAGGCGCTTTGGAGAATCAAACAATTTCACGCTGCTACTGGAGGAGGAAATGAACTGAGCCCAGAGCAATAATAAAATTATACAAATGTTATTACAGCCTCGCCTGCTACTGTCCTACTTTAATTCAAATGCGAGGACTTCGGGCAGCCCTGGTGGCACCGACCTTCCTGAATAAATCAACATTAGCTTACGTCTAAATTATTAAGGAAGTCGGAGACTTTCTTGTTTATAGAATGAATTATTAAACCGGCGTTTAACGACGCTATTTCTCCACCGTTCCCTCAATATTAATTGCTAATGATTTCTAGGTTCTGCTTTTTTATGCCTTTGCCGTTTCCATTTTCGAGCCATCACAAGCTCTCCGGAACCTTGTGGAAAAAAAACTGAATATAACAAAACCGTGGGATTTTGACTCTGATGTTTGGGACACATGGGTTAAATATAAAGGAAAGGCAGCAAGGTTAGGATCACATTTTGATTTCTGGTCTTCATTTCATCATTTACCCAGAAAGCAGGTGTAAATGGTTTACAATGGCCATATAATCCAAACAGCCAAATCTGCATATAGTAGTTCAAAAAGGAGAGATTTAACAATGAATTCTTGAGCACTGATCTTTTAAAAAAAATAAAGAAAAAAGAAAGAAAAGTATTTACACTGTATAAATAATGAGGCAATAAAAGTGAAATAGAATAGAAATGTGACGGTGAATTAATGAAACCCCAAGAGGCTTGTAATGTGAACATAATAAATTATAAATAAATGCGTATTATAAATGACAAATATTCATACAATAATCATGATTTTTTTTTTTTATCACATATCAAAACAAGTCTCAGAGTTTACATGAAAGAAGCAATATACAGGTGAAGTAAAACGTACATGGATGACTCATTCAAAATAGAGGGACAACATTTATATTATAAAAGAGGGCCTATACATAGACATATTTGATATATTATACATAATATACCAAAACATTGTATTCCAATATATTACTACAATACAGTACTTTTTCATAGGTTTTATATAATGCTGTATTCAGGGGAAAAGGATGTAATCCACAGTGTGAACCACAATTTGCTGCACCCTGGTTGGAGTTACTCCTGGCAAAGAGAGTTACGATGGATAAGTTATGGTTAAGATGGACTGCTAAGCTTTGCTGCACAACGTCATCGATAACCTCATTAATGAGCTGCCTGAAATATTCAACATTTCATTTCAGTAATACTTTGTCCTTTTCTTCACAGAAGATAACGTAAGCCTGATCAAACTTGTTTGAGTGTCATACCATAGGCCCACTGCAGTTAAATAATAAATATGTTATAATAATATAATAATTCAAATCTACCAGTAGAATACAAATCTTGCCCTCTCGATTATTTACAGACAAGTGACAAATGAAAGGAAGAACCTGAATAAATGAGGGCATACACAGGGCACGAGGGTTCACTGAATGTTTTGATGAGTATGTAAATGATGTAAATCATACGCTCTGGCCTTCACAGTCACCAGATTCTCAACCCAGTTGAACACCTATGAGAGATTTTGGAGCGACGTGTTAGACAGCGGCTCTCCACCACCATCATCAAAACACCAATTGAGGGAATATCTTTAGGAAGAATGGTTCTCCATCAGTTCCTCCAGTACAGTTCCAGAGACTTATAGTATCTACACCAAGGATCATTGAAGCTGTTCAGGTGGCTCGTAGTGGCCCAAAACCTTACTAACAAACTTTATGTTGCTTTTTCCTTTCATTTGACCTTATGGGTAAAAACATGTTTGTTCCACGTGGGTGAAATCTTAAAAGAAAGTGGAAGGCTCTGGGCATAGAAATGGACACACCATTACATACTAGTTCTTTCATTACATGCAAGATGCGCGATTAAAATAAACTAAAAAAGTATAAAATTAAATAAAAAATAGGTGTAGCTGAATAAAAAAACGTAGCAAGGTGTAAAAAGGAAATGTACCGATAATGTAGTATTTAAAAAAGAGTGAAGAAAAAAAGTGATTTAAACATTACAAGTATTGAACATTTTTTTCGGAAGAATTTAAATGAAGCGTAGAAAAAAGCTTCTGTTCTATTCTATTCCATTCCATTCCGTTCTATTATATTCCATTCCATTCTATTATATTCCATTCCATTCTATTATATTCTATTTTGTTCCATTCCATTCTATTTTATTCTGTTAATTGGTTGATTAACAGTTCTAAAACGTTCTAAAGAGGTTCTGCTTAAAAGGGGAAACCCTCTGTTGTAGGGTTATACATAAAACCTTTAAATGTTTCACCAGAGAGACAAACTGAAGAACTTTTTCGGGTTCTAGATGGATTGTGTTTTTAAAAGAGCCTATTCTATTCTATTCATTTGGTGGCATGTTTTGGTCTGCCACTTTCTCTGATGCCCTTACAGCAGTGACATGTTTGAAGTTGTTTCTGCAATCATTCTAAATTCTCTTTGAGAGCGTACTTGTCAGACGTCCTATAGGCACTGAAGACCGAGAACCACACAGAATGAACTTTTGCAAAAAGCGAATTGTTGGAGGTGCTTGCTTCAGATGAATCGGTCTATGGGTACTAAATGTTATATACTAAATGAAAAGAAGGACCAATAATGCAGGATAATCTCTTCCTTAATATTACTTGCATTTGTGATGCATAGAGCTGAGCAGTTGAGGGTCAAGGGCTTTGCTTAAGAGCTCGTCTACACTCACAACCTTCTGGTTACTAACACAGAACCTTAACCACTGCGCTCCAACTGCCACATACTTCCTTATAGCCTGCTTAAACTGGAGCTCCTCAGTTCCACCGTTCATTTATTCAGCTATTACTTGTACTAATGGGAGATTGCATGATTGGTGGCTCCTGCTGAAATGTCTGGCACGTTGAGGAGTCTGCTTCGTCCTTGTTTGGTAAATGTGCCGTAAGACTAAAGCCCCCCTGCTTGATATTGTATACACAATGAGGAATATTGACACATTCTTAGATTGATGCCCTCATTTACAAGACTCATAAAAATGATTGACTTGAGGTAAAGTAAGAACTTGGTTTCAGGGGCTGACGGGTGAGACTTTGGAGGGACTGCTATGCATTTCGGGCTGTTTATGGGTAGGAAGGCGGTGATGTAAAGAAAGAGACTTACCAGGTGGTCCATGACACTGCTGTAATAGCAGAATGAAAGATAATCATAACACCGAATGTTAGTTTAAGATGCCTCAGTGTCCTCTGCTGGCGAACAGTAAACACACACATGCCTGATGTCCAAGTGTTAGCAGCATGTGGTCTACACTGCCACCTGGTGGTCTTCTTGATGTTCTTACAAAGGTGACAAACTGACAATCAGAATTTCAGAAACGAACCACTAAAGAAGCCCAAATTGTTTAGTTATTTGCCTGTTCTTCCTGTTCTAATTTTTTTCTTCAAATATTGGTCATGCTCAACAGAAAACTGACAATATTGACACTCCAGGGAAAGTTTTATTGACCTTTTTTCTCCCTTATTGAAAATCTTTCTCCCAAAGACAAATAATAAATTAAATAGCTATCCTGTTTTAAATAAGATGCTATTTTATATTAGCAAGCACTGATGCTATCAAGAATGACAAGCAGACATACTGGTTTTTGTTATATCAAAATACATCAGACTACCAAGATTATTTTTGGCCCCCCTCCAACGCCCAGTTCAACAAAACAACCTTATTTCACAAAATCAATCCTCCACAGTTCATTTTTCAGCATTTGATGCCATGCTCCCTATATTTTGTACATCGTTACATGTCCCCCTTCCGCAAACGCCAATTTTATTAAACCCCCATCTCCTTTCTTGGTGATTGGTTCAGAGGGCATAAAGATGTAGGAGCAGAAGGTTGAGACTGGGCATTCCTGGCCAGAGCCCAAAAACATAAAGGAGCTGTAGCATTTTCCTCAGGTTTGTCAACTTTTATTGGGATCTCAGCCCCTATGACCTCCTTACTCAAGGTGAGGGGGATGCTGTCTCACCCCCTGGCTGCTTTCTTTTCCACTCTCCAACGCTCAGCATCTCCAGTTACCACGGACGATTGATATAGCCTCACACCATCTCCATGAACTTCCAAGTTACCAAGTCATTTATTTTTCTTTCTTGTGCCTAGTTTACTTTTTGAGTTTTTGCCCGCTATCTATTAACAACCCGGTGAATTTCTCTTGCCCTATGTTAGCTCGTGTTTCGACTCTTGCCTGTTTACATCGATTATGATTTTTACCTGGTCTGTAGTACCTTGTTTGCACAGGTCCTTTTACTTTGAACTGTGTATACTTGTATATTGCCTTCAGTAAAGTCTATGCACATGCATCCCACCTCACAGCATCATTCAGTATAATTTTGGAAAGAAAAGACACACTGCCTTAATTTAAACACAAGCCATTTTAATTTAGCTTAAGAAGAATTTAAGCCAAAATGATAGCCCTTATCAGAGCAATGCAGTTCATTAGCTTATATAGGTGTGTGACAATAGTGTAGAATAGTGTGTGCAACATTATATTCCACAGAAGCATGTTACACTAAAATGTTGACTTTATTTGGTCCTGCAATTCATAAACATGGAGAATTCCAATTCTATCATGTCTATAATAACAGTTCTTAAAATAATTTCTTGAAAAAACAACAACATTCAAACGTTTAATTCATGCCTTGTTTTCACACATTCTTTGTGACGATTTGAGCCTTTTGTAATCATATTTGCCATACTGGCAGGTGATTATGTTGTTTTTTGGTAAAACAGACACTCCAAAAAATAATATTAAAAAACAATGCCTATAAAATGTATAGCATGTAGGCCTACACTTATCAAGCAAGCTTGGAGCAAGTGCATACTTAAACATACTTAAAGGGATTATTCAATAACCATACCTGTTTTTCCATTATATCCATTACATATATTATATAATGTAATTGAATGTGATGAATGCCATTTCCAGCTTCAGCATATAGAGCAGTAAATTTTGCCGTGGTTTATGGACAACAAAAAATGTGGCTATTAGCTGGGAGGGAAAAAATGTTTGATCTTGTCCAAAATTGTTTATGTTCATCCACAATGTCTGTATTTCCTATATTGAAGGTGTTTTTTTTTTACATATGTGAAATGTCTATTTATCTGTAAACAACTGATAAAAACCAAGCCCCAGAATTAACATAATTTGTTGCTCAAATGTAATTCAATATTGCATTACGAACATAAATGAAAGCTAATGCTTTCATAGCTTTCCTTTTATTGTAAATTTAATTTGATTGTTACCCATATTAGCACTGTTGGGATTAATTTTCTTTCCCTAAAGCTAGAGCCATCTTAGACTTCTCATGTACATGCATATTTTACTTCACTAGCCAATGTTGCTGTTGGTATAACACAAATCTTGAATGAATGAATCAATGTATCAATTGTTATTCATTGCTAATAATAAATAATTAGCGAATGGGGATCATTTAGTATTATGAGTTCCAGTTATTATTAGGAGTTAAATAGCTGATCTCTATTAACTGTTAATTCCAGATTATGAAGGTCATCATTCCTAATTTTGGCCAATGATTCCAGCTAGCTTCCATTCACTGTTTAGCATTAAATTATTGGGTAGAATACAATATTCCCTCAAAGGGTGTAGAGAGCCTGGCAGTCCTCAAAATTTAGGTGCAGTATATTGGCCATATAGTATTTTTAGTTTTTTTAAAAATACATTTTTATCCCATTTTTCTCCCAATTGCCAATTCCCACCCACTAGCTAGTTCTTTCCTATCACACAACAGCCACCAACCGGGGAGGGTGAGGGCTAACACGTGCTTCCTCCAAGACACATGAAGCTTCCGCTACATTGTTTCGTGCAACACCACAGGACAGTCCTGCGCACTCGGAGGAAAGTGCCAACTGCACTCTTCCGTATGCATGAGCTTACAGATGCCCACGATTGGCTGGTGCCGCTTTGATCGACAGGAGAGAGAAAGTGTAACGCCATCCCTCCCACCCAGAGAGCAGGGCCAATTACGCTCTCTTAGACTCCCGGCCACGGATGGCTGTGGCATCCAGTCAGTCTAGATCTAAAACTCTGAAGGTGAAACAGTAGGCTGACAGCAATAAACTGAGGCTTTACAGACGTGAGGGCTCTACTTACCCGCCTTAGACCATCCTTAATCCCTGACTTCATTATTGCAGTAAATGCAGTGTGCTGTAATTTCCTTAATAACCACAGAATAAGCTTTATATACAACATGTGACATTAATCTGTTTATACCAGGGTAAGAGCTGGATTCCTGCAATCCTTATTTTATGAAGTCTTGTAGATCACACGACAATAGGTTTGAGGATAGTGTCAGCTGAATGTTTGCTGGATATTGTCGGTGAAGACACTTGCAGAGTTTTTGTTGCTTTGGACTGAACATGGACAGCATGTTCATCAGCTGAAATGCACATTGGTGGATGCTCTGAAAGGAAGTGTCCTCCCTGAGACATGGTTTAGGTCTTAATGGAAAACGTAATGGAAAATTCCATCTGAAGATACAGGTCCATTACACATTGGTCTCCTTCACCGGTATGCGAGATAGTCATACAGAGGACAACACGTCACCCGACGAATCCTGGAAAGCCTCTTTCTTCTCGCCTTTCTCAATATCAGTAGAAGAACCAGGCCTGATCATAATATCATCCGGCTCTCCAGCATGCTGGCTGATGGGACACTCCACCTCCTTGTATTTTCCTGAAGCATCTTTGATGAACACATCCTTGCAGCATTTTTTAAGCTCAGGGTCTGGACAGTACAGGTACTCGTATACTGCGGCTGCCAGAATGCCACCTAGAATGGGCCCGACCCAGTACACCTACAGGGAAGGTAGAACAAGCCTTACATTATAGCTAGCTTTGAAAAATATAGTCTTAAAAAACAAGAACTTCAAAGCGTTCTTCCGTTTATCCCTTTTGGGAAACACAAGGTTCTATGTAAAACCCTACACCATTCACAAAAGGTTCCAAGTAGAACTCCTTTAGAAAGCTAGAAACATTAATCAATCAAAAAACCTAGGAGGAACCATTTTTTTCTAAGTGTACAATACCAAAGCATGGACCACTCGGTCATACTGTATATGTCTGTTAACGGGGTTAGTTGGATGCAGTAAAATCACATGTACTGCACTCTTAAATCTAGAGCCCCTATTGGGAACCCTTAAAGGTTCTATGTAGAACTCTACAGCCGAGGGTTTCCCTTTCAGAGAAGGTTACAAGTATGACTCTTTAGGAAGCTAAGAACCCTTAAGTATACAAGGTACCTTCGAGGAACCGTTTTTTAAAGTATATTCAGAGGTTCCATATTTTACCAAACTGAGGTAGTTGTTTCTCTGTACAACTACCACAAAACCCCTCCCCTCATCCTGCAAGAGCCCAAGTTTAAATCTAGAACTCTAAGGTGGTTCTTCAGTTTGTGCCCCTTGATTAACCCTTAAAGGTTCTATGTATAACCCATTCAACCCATTGTAGGGATTCCCATTCACAAAAGGTTCCAAGTAGAACCCGTTAAGAAAATTAGAAGAATTAACCACCCAGAGAACCCCTGAGGAACCCTTTTCTCTAAGAGTTTACAATACCAAAGCATGAATCACTTTGCTAGCTGGATGCAGCAAAATCACCTGTACTACACTCTCAGAAAAAAAGGTTAAATCTAAAACCCTAAAGGTCCTTCTGGGGGCACCCTTAAAGGTTCTATGTGGAACTCTACAACTCTTCTGAATTGTGAACATAAAAAGTCCCACAGGTCTAAGAATGGATTTTGGAGCCTCAGCAGATTCTGTGCAGTGTTGTGTAGCAGGCCGGTCACCCAGTGATGCTGCCAAGTCACATCTGATACGTCTCTTATTTATAGCAGCACACGTAGTAATTTTCTCTGTCTCTTTCACCTAAATTGTTTCACCTGATCCATAAGCATATATCATGTCTGTATTTAAAGGGGATATGTGTATAGGTATACTACTGGGTCCAACAGTTAAAGTTGCACTGGTCAGTATTTCTATTGTTCTCACTATTACAAATAACGTGGAAATATCTGGGGAACACAATGAAACAAAATACTTGAAGCAATATTATCAAAGCCAAAATTATTATCAAAGTGACAAAAAAAAGCGCCTGACCACAGCAACAAACGAGTAAGTTATTTTGGCGTGTCAGTATGTTACATGTTTGTAGCTAACTTTGTCATAACTGACCAACTAAAATGAGATGGACAGTGCTTGTAAACTGTTTAGCTAAAGAAGCTAGTAAAGGGACCATGGCACTAGGCCATGACCGCAGTCCTAGAGTCTAATGTTTGGGCGTTTACATAAAGTAGAATGAGAACTGGACAACCTCTATTCCAAAATTCCTACTGGGGGAAGGAGGGAATCATGGACTGGCATCATGGCCTCGTGCCACGGTCCCAGAGCTGCAGGGGTGTGCAATTATGTCCCAGTGCCAATTATCTCATCTGATAATTACCAAGCCCTTGATGAGTTGAACCAGCTGTGCTGGTGTAGGAAAAAAAAAAACAGTCTTAATTTGAGGCGTAAATATCTTGCCTAAAGAAACAGAGCCACTAGTATCATATCAGCCTTCCCATTTGGGTAAAAAAGAGCTGTTTTTACATACAAGGCAATCATTTTCTTTAAGTTAATAAGTTATCCTGTGATATGACAAGACTAGATTTAATGCCTTGTCACTGCGTCAATGGTATATATACAACAGATCAGCATTTGGTTCTCATCAATTCCTTGGTGAATCTGTACTGAAGGCAAACGCCACTGGATTGATGGCTGAGATTGGGAAAAAACAAAACGAGCTGCCGTGCTGTCATTCTCCAGGAATGGATCTGGTCATCCCCTGTCCCATTGGCCCATTCAGTAGGATTGGCTCGAATCTGTCGATATTTCATTTGTCATAGGAAACCCTGTCCCAGTATTGACATTTTGATTGCCCTATTAACCTTATGGAGAGATATAAAGGTAGCCCTGGATTAGTGCGAGATCAGATTAATTGTTCCTGGCAGGAGGACGTAGATATGCGACCTTATTGTATTACACTTAGTAGTAGCTTCTCTGCATTCACTTTATGGCATAATTATGCTCCTTTTTCTGATCTAATAGGTGGGTTCACCTTTAGCAAAGATCAACAATGTTAAAAGTGCAAACTACTTAAATCAATAAAGAAAAAGCATATTTCAGAAAATTACTGATGCTGTACTTAATAGTGCAGAGAAGTTATAAAACAAGATGGCTGCTGTGTTGTTTTTCTTACCCAGTGGCTCTCCCAGCTCAATGTGACGACTGCAGGTCCAAAAGAGCGAGCAGGGTTCATGCTGGCTCCTGTGTAAGGGATCTGCAACAGTACAGAACTTGAGATATGGGCATTGGTTCATGGAATAAATCACCGGCATTCCAAAGATGGAAAGCCCTGGCGTTGGTGTTTTGCATCTTTTGCATTCGAATGGACAATTATATGGGCAATGTCTTATTTCCAGTCACTACTCTTACTCTGGTAAGAAATACGGTATAGAACCAAAATATCCTTCAAGTCTAAATTGAGCCCTTCAGATTCTTCATGGAATTCACTATTGATTTTCGCATTCAGAGATCAGCCTGTTGACCTATGACTTTTCTAAGGGAAACATAGCCATATTTTCCACTCTAGAGCTGCAACTGTTGTTCTAAAACTCCCTGACGAGGCTGTGGATTTAAATAAACTCATTTACAAAATCAAATGAGCTGGCTAACTACAGTATATCTCCCAGTAGACAATGCAACTTAATGCCTGTTCTCTTAAGTGTCTAAATTGGCAAACATATAGTCTAAACATCCAAATACAGGTTTTAGGCTGGCAGTGTTATTCACAGTTTGTGGGAACGTTTACTACTAAAGAAAGGACAAGGAATAAAAGAGGAAAGGTAAAGAAGAAACAGAGTGGAGTGTTTGATACTGCTGTATCTAGGCTGGGCTCTGGGCAAATTCCCTAAAGAGTTTACTCGGGGAGCCAGTTGCTACGGTCGTGCCAACTGTTTAGGTAACACAGAGAGGACGTCAGAGGCCTCCCGGTGAGATAAATTGTTTTTTAAAGATTTCTTTACAAATTATATTTTCCAACCAGAAATTTCCTAAACAGCCTCGTACTAAAACAGACTTTATTTCCAAACCAGTGCTTATTGACACTTTATATTAAATCTACCTACTTTATATTAGTGGACAGCCCTTCGCCTCTGGATCGTCCCTCCAACCTCAATATAACAGACTTATTGGATTCAGATAACAAAGGTCTACAATGTATTGTTATGGAGTATTCAGTTTGGCAGTTTAGCCTTAGAACCAAGATCTGCAGGAGGGTTGATCTCAAAATGCAGGTTTGCCCACTCATGTTCTCCAGTGGTCATTTTTAATCTGGAATTTTTTTCCATCCCCCTGCCCTAACAAACCACGAAGCACTCGATATTGGTTGATGAGATGGATGTTGACTAACCGCAAAAAGATGGCCGATGACCACAGCAATGCCGATGGCGAGGCTGGCTGAGCCTTTGAGGTCACTGCGTTTGTGATCGCAGGTGGCAAAGACAGTAAAGACGAGCTCAAACGTGATCAGGAGCTCTACGACTAGGGCGTGACCCACCGAGATACTTGGGTTCACCTGCTCAAAGACAAGAACAGTTTGCAGTTACTACATTTTTTACAACATTCATACATCAGCTAAGAAAATATAGTATTGTAAATGACAAAATACATCAACCGATTAACCATGGCCATTCCATAAGTCTAGTAGATAACTTAAACCTTACTCAAAGTGTTTCCTAATCCCAAGCCTAATGGACATGTTAGGTTCTGTTTTGAGCAGGGAAAAAACACTAGAAAGCTCATTACTGGGGTATTTCAGGAACTGAATTGGAGAAACACTGCCCAAAGTACGTTGGTTAAGATCTAATCAGAAACAATTTCCCTCAAATGATGTGAAACATGTTGAAAAAAGTCTTACTGTTGTGACGCCCAAGCTTCCTCTAACAGCGCTTGGAGTAACCAGGAAGAGAATCCCCGCCCCAGTGATGGCTCCCAAACACTGGGCCAGCGTGTAAAACAAGGCCTTGGCGAGACTCAGCTTTCTTGTGACCAGCATGGCGGCGGTGACGGCGGGGTTAATGTGGCCTCCGCTGATATGAGCGAAACACTGCACCATGGTTGCAATGCTCAATCCGAAACAGAGCGAGATGAGCACTAGGTCCGCGGGCGGTGGCTTCTCCGTGTCTGATGCCCAGTTGATGGTTGAGCCCAGACTCATAAGGACAAAGATCAGCGTGGCCAAGAATTCACCAGAGACCGCGCGCCAGAATGCCTTCGTCCAAATGCCTTTAAAAGCCGCCATGATGTTCTCACATTTGCACGATGGTAGGCAACTTCAGGGGAAAAAATTAAGGCATCCTTCATTCGGTAAAAAATTCTTCATTCAGTGGCTTGCAAAAGTATTCACCTTAGCATTAAAAAACATAATCTTTTTTTAGGTTTTGTAGATGATAAGCCACGTCTCCCAGCCCCTGAATAAATATATAAGGACTGTGATATCTCCAAAAGAGAACACAAATACTAGCACTGTACTTTCAGTAGAACATGCAGTGTGCAGCTCCTTCCTTATGACTGACCTGGACTGGGCAATGCATAAAAGCTGCCTGAATATGGCTTTAGTGAAATGGTTAATATAAAAAAAAATAAAAAAGAAGCAATCTGTCACATCTATTATTACTATTTTATTTTTTCTTAAATCATAATTTTTCTTTCTCTTAATTTCCATAGTATTATTATTTGTAATCATATATAGGAAGCTTTGAGAACCTGACCATTTTAACAACCCCAGAACTTCACAAAGCAAAGTCACATCACTGTAATCGTGTAAACATATGCTATTTATTTCTTTTTTAATCATAGGTTTATTTCACAATCATTAAAGAAGCGAAGTGGTGA
>JAOUQW010000040.1:2145635-2164097 GCA_028565825.1 Olivaichthys viedmensis | reverse complement strand
TTTGAGGGGGGCGATGCTGTTCCCTCTTCTAATGATCGAATCGGCTTTAAGAGCGGGGAAGGTTTCTGACACACGCTTTGTGAATCATCTTATGTACTGGAATTGAAATGATTCATCTCTTGACCCCCAATCATCTGAATAAAAAAAAGCTAATTTTGGAGCTAAACGCTGTTCTGTTCGGTCCCATGTTTTCGGATTTCCCACCTCGAATGCACCAGTTGACACATTTCTAATGCTGCGTTCAATGTTGGTTCACTTGTTTTGCAGTTTAACATTAAAAATGAACAGAGAATACTTAATAAATTATGCACATGGTTTTATTGCTATGGGTTACATCGCAACACTTCTAGAAATAAAGCTCAGTTTGGTTTAGCCACCAAAGCATTCTCATTCACTGTAACACTGTCCGTCATCAGTAGCTCACTGGGCGGTCTGGGGAATTCTGGGAAAAGTTGACTCAATTTTCTCAAGCATTGTGGGAAGCCGCTGGGTTTCTTTTTTCTTGCTGGGGTTCTCAGTGTTAAATTTGTGAAAAGATCTCCGTCATCTTCTTCTTTTTATCATTTTGGTCTGTGACTTGGCCCTAGAAAAACGTAAGGGTGATGGAAACTGCGGTTGCTCCAGACCTTTTGGTCACAGCGTGTTCCACTCAAGGCCACTGACTCATGGGAGTTTTTAGATCTGAGCTGGAAATAACAAAAGCGGCCATCAAAGAGGAGTAGTAACCACAAGTCCAGTTCAGTAAAGCAAAGGCTCTCTGGTGTTTTCATACAAAGAAAAAGTTGTGAGTCTGTTTAAATAACAGTGTACGGCGGCAGCTGGTTGCTTTTGGATGAAAAATAACTTTGCTGTCATTAGGGGCAGGAACATATGTGTGAGACTCCCAAATACAAGAAAGGAGTATGGATCTAAGGCATGTTCTGTGTACTTGACTAGGACTGGAACCAGCTGCTGGGGTGGATAAAGGGAGTGTCAAAAAAAACAACAACAAACAAAATAAAATACATATTTTCAGTGTGATCCAATGCTGCTAAGCTGAACTTTACCCTGTTTTCTGTAATAAGGACAAATATGTAAAATTAACAATTTTATATTGATTTACCAAAAATCCATTTTTGCTCAATTTTTCCCGAATTTAGTCGTTGCCAATTCTCACCCACTAGCTAGTTCTCCCAAAGGCTACACGTGTAGCCACACCCACCACATTCTTTTGAACTTCCTCTCATGCAATATCACAGGCAGGGCCTGAAATTAACTTAAATTAAATTAGGGTGAATTTGTCAATATACCCGCCACATTGGCAGGTAGCTAATGAGGTTTCTTTTCATGCAAAAAAACACGAACGTGAGGACAATTCAATGACTACAATGTTTGATTGGATGGATGACAGGTCTATATAGTTTTTGTGCTCTAATTACTCAATAACTTTAGGGCAAGCTGGCAGTGTTCACTCTCTACTCATCTTTGACACAACAAAACATAGGTAGTAGCTAGTGTTCTAGCTAGCTTATACCAAAAATGTGGCAGCACATCATAGGGGTGAAGAGGCCATTAAAGAGCACTAAAACGACAAATAAATCGAAAGATGATGAGAAAACGCAGTCGGATGCAAAAAAAGGAAAAAGATCATTCAACAACAAGTGGTATACATACGACAACGGTAAGACGCGTGAGAAAATTATGTATTGCCGCCTGTGTGCTTCAGAAAAAATCTAAAACTTATCATTTCGTATGAAATTTCAAATTAGAAGGAATTTTAAATTAAAAGCCATCAAGGCGCTCACCTCGATGAAAAACCTTGAGAAGATGAAGATTCTTTTTCGAAACGTGCATGCCATTGGGAAGAAAGGCAGACCCTTCGCAGACTATGTGTGGATGTGCGAGTAAGTATAATTAATTGTATTCTTAACACTGTTTGTAAATAAATAAACAAGTAAACTTGTTATGCTGGCTAGCTTGCTAAATGCATTTGATCACCCTATAATAAATATGTTTCTAACAAGTTAAAGAACAATTATCATGTGTTTTATTGTCTTTCACCTATAGGCTTTCATTTCAAAATGTTTTAATATTTTCCTTTTAGTGAAGGCAGTTTCAACTGCTGTGTATATACATTTGATCATTAAAGAAAAATGCATTTATTTTTATTGTTTAAAGGCTTTACCAAATACCAAAACTGAGAAACAAGGAAAACTGAAAAGGTCTGGCCATCCAACAGTTAGTTAAATTAAGCCGTCAACACAGAAACAGTACTATTGAAAACTAGTTTTAATCACGATTCCATGATATCAGTTTTAGGAACTCCATATAATAACACATAACACATAAGATGAATGGTAACAGTACTGTGACCACATTGCTGGCACACATTAAAGAAGTAGAGCTCCCTCACATCCTAAATCCCAATTTAACCCCTGGATGAATCATATAAGAATCACAGAAAAATTCTCCATGGTTTCTGGGTGGAAAAAAGGAAAATGTACCTCTATTTTACAATTTATCTACAAAATAAAACACAAAAAAATCCAACAAGTTAAAAATCAACTCTGGGTGTATCCTGCAACAAGACCACAAATCAAAATATGGAAAAATCAACAGAAAAATTTGAATAAAGAAAGAAAACAAATGAAAGAAGTCAAACTTTTGCCATGACCCTCTTGGTCTTCAGACCTCTTGAAGAAAGGCATTGTGTGAAATCTGTTCGAACAGAAATATCAGGAAAATACTCTGAGAATATGCAAAGAGGCTGGAGGTAGTTATAAAGGCAAACAGCAGGCATACAAGCTATTAACATACACTTTATTGACCATGTTTGTTAATTGTGATGATGAAGGAACAGCTGTGGAACCTTACAAACTAAATGATGGTATAAATTAAATTTCTTTGTTTTCATCTTGTCCAAGGGATGTGCAGACTTTCACACTCAACTGTAGAAAGGTTAATATGAATCCTGACCTAAAAGTTGATATCAGAATGTTTATCCCACTCTCTTTAGGTAAAGCCGAAATGACTATTGTGCTTGATGGATCTTAACCAATATGTAACAAACACATTTATACATTAATTATTAATATTCTGTTTAGTTGTAATGGTTTTTATGTGACTGTGAAGGTTTTTCAGCCATCCAGGTCATTGTGAATATCTTGTAGCAGTAAGTGTATTCTGAGTCAGAGTCAGAATAAGTAATAGAAGAGCTTTAGGCTTCCACAAGAGGGCAAAACCTGCTCTTTAACACATGAATCAATGACACAGCAACACAGCGACACAATCATATCGGATCATATGGATGGGTTTCCACCACTATTACCATCTCCACCAACAAATCATCACCCATAATATTATCACAGTCCTACCAATAAGGATAACAGATTCTGAACTAGCAAGTGCATACATGGAGTTGTTGGTGCGTGGTTGCTGAGCACCGAAGGCTCTTCCAAAGAACTGTCGAGTTTATTTCCTCCTTCTTACTTGAGAGGAAATGGCTGTGGATGGCGGCCTTGAAAAAGCACCATTGAACAATTTCCTTCTGTCTATTTGACGGCAAATTCAGAGGACCACACATGCACACAAATACCTATTAAGCACAAAAATGACCTTGCATTCAAAGTAATATAAAAAGTTTATAAATATAAAAAAATCCTTTAAAGAGCAGTAAACAGGAAAAAAAACTATATTTGGTGTGAGCAACCTTTTGCCTTTAAAACGGCATCAATTCTCTTAGACACACGGTCGTGCAGTTTTATAAGGAAATCGGCTGGTTGTGTCACGAAGCACGCAGGTTTGGATACAAACGTAGGGTTTATTAGCAGGTTCACAGGCAAACAGATCAAATGGATGAGGCAGAATCAAGGTCAGGTCACAGGCAGAGGCTAGGAAATCGGCAGATAAGACAAAGTTTTTGGGTGATTGGGAACGAGGAAGTGGGTCAGGTGATGCGGGGGAATTCTGGGAAATGGAGTTCTGGTTGCAGGTCTGGTTCTGGTGACGTAGGTTTTTTCAAGAATCTTGGAGAACTTGCCACGGTTCTTCTGCACACTTTGTCTCTCACTTGCTTCTGTCTCTGCAGGTAAAATCCCAGACAGCCTTGATTCTGTTTTTATTTTAAAAAGTGCTCTATTACTGAATATCTTACTTTCTTTAACGACATACAAAAAACATTTCTATGTTACATTTATTTTTTTGGAAAACGAATGTTTGAAAATCTAAAATTTGCTCTTTTTTACTGACAGGCTAATGCAGAAGACATAATAAACATCTAAGACAACATTTATAAAGAACTGAGTTCCGAAGACTTTTGCACAGTACTGTAAATCTGATGCCTATTCCACAAAGTTTGAGATTCAAGCTTAGCTTAAAAGATCGGCAGATGATAAAGACCAACAATTAAATAATTATGAGTTCAAAGAGCAGAAGACCAGCTTTAGCTTAAAAGGTATTTACTTGGGTAAAGGTAATAAAATGGGTTTAAGTGCAGAGGAGCGGGGCTGAGCTCCAGTACTATAATTTGATGGAAATATAAATCACAGCATGGCGTAATGGTGATAATAATAATGATGTACTACAGTTTCACGCTGCTTTATAGAAAAATGCTGTCATTTCAAAAATTGAAACATTTTCCTCCAGTCAAGGCAGTTTTTACCTGCTGTGTATATACTGTACATTTAAGCATTAAAGCAAAATGTGTTAATTTTTCTAGTTTAAAGGCTTGTATCGAGTATCTTTGCCAGAAAAGATTTAATGCTAAAACTGACAATCGAGGAAAACTGAAAAGGTCTGACCACCCAATTGTAGTTAGTGAAATTAAGCCCTCAACACAGGAACAGTACTATTGAAAATTTGTTTTAATCACAATTCCATGATATCAATGTTAAGAACTCCATATAATAACTCATGAACTGAACGATAACGGTACTGTTCCCACGTTAAGGAAGTAGAGCTCCCCCACATCCTAAATCCCAATTTAACCCCTGGATCATCATGAATCATATAGGAATCACAGGAAAAAAAGAAAAAACTACCCTAATGTTTAGCCTGTTAGAGTCCTGACAAATCATGCAGCTTAACCAAGACCCTGTTTACACCTGGTCGTTCCATGCGTCTTGAGTATCTGGATTATATCGGGATAGGGATTGTTATCCACATTAAAATAAAAGTGTAAATGCACCCAAGATGCATTTGAAACAGATTTAAATCCGATAATTGCTCAAACCACTTCAGGAGGTCTGTGACCCTGTTTCCACCTGGTGGTGTCTTGTATCTGGATTGTATGCTGATCAGATTTTAACCACATGCATTTACACTTGTAGTCAAACGCATCTTTGGTTAGCCAGGCTGAAATTGCTGGATTACGCGTTAATATGCAAATCAGCTCATTACATTTGAACACCAACTTCAAGTGTTGTTCCTGGAATTTCCTGGAATCACGATTTTTGATGCGGCAACCATCTTATTCTTAAAACAACTAAAAACGAGGAACAACACAGGAAGTTGGTGTTCGAATGTAATGAGCTGATTTGCATATTAACGCGTAATACAGAAATCTGATTTCAGTCTGACTAACCGGATTTCAGTTCGACTACAAGTGTAACTGCATGTGGTTAAAATCTTTTCAGGATACAATCCAGATACGAGACGCATGAAACCACCAGGTGAAAACAGGGGTCTAAAAATTGTCTTATAGCAGGATAACATTATTTCACAATTTAGAAACAAATGCATTACTAATTTTGAACCATGTATGAGTAATTATAATAGGTGAAAAAGTAAAAGATGAAGTTACAGGGATGGGAGAAGGGCACAATAACCCCTTTTTAGGTGAAGGGATGAGGCCACTGGACTTTATAGGGCACCAATTGCAAGGTTACCACTCATCTGAGAGACTTCATCATTTCTGCATCAGCAAACATCTTCAAGATTATAACACCATTACCGTGCCTTAAATTGATTACTTCAGAGCAGCTTTTAAGTGTGTCGAATAGTTTGGCAGGACTTTCAGAATTTCAGCGGCTCAATTGTAATCTTAAAGTTTGAGAATTTCCTTCTTTTTCTCTCTCTCTCTCTCTCTCTCTCTCTCTCTCTGCACTTTAGTTTTGAAATGCGGCAGTGGGTACAAGTCAAGTCAAGTCACCTTTATTTATATAGCGCATTTAAAAGACAACAAGGGTCGGCCAAAGTGCTGCACAAAACAGAAATAAAACAAAATACAAAAATGAAATAAATGAAGAAAACAATAAAAGACAATAAAAGGCAAAACCACACTTGACAAAACAGAAGACTCGATACTACAGACCTTAAAAAGACTCAAAGGCCTGGGAGAATGAATACGTTTTTTAATTGGATTTAAAAATGTCTATTGTGGGGGATGCCTTTATTTTAAAAAAAGGGTACACTGTTCCTTAATCTCGGGGCTGCAACAGAAACGGCCCGGTCACCTTTAAACCTCATTCATATAAATAGTTCATCAATAACTATGCTCAATTCAAAGCTGACGTTCTGCACTTTAAACTTAAACGTTTGAATTGCAGCTACACGGATTTGGTGGTAAAGGGTATCTATGACATGGTTTACAGTACAATGTGTAATCTGTACTAAAGTATATACATAGAGTAGGAAGTGTGAGAGGTGAGATGTGTCTGTCTGAAATGTCAGTCTTGTTTATGTTGAAATAACTTAATCGCTCACTAAATAGTAACAGCGTGCCTGTTCTTGGTTAGTCATGAAATTGCTCAATTGGCTCAGTACAAGCCAAAACCACATTGTAATGGTCTTTTAGCACTAAAAGTAAATTTCCTACAATGGCTCCGACCATTTTGCATGATTTTCCGACTGCCTCAGCAGTTCTCACTCTCCCACGCCATTGTACAACAGGAGAGACTTCCTGCACGTCATAATTTAGCTAAAAGCCAGACAGCGATGGATCAATGCTGTGCTGATTACACACACAAAGGAAGGTCTGTATTATAGTGTGTGTGTGTGTGTGTGTGTGTGTGTGTGTGTGTGTGTGGAGAAAAGCAAGCCACTGGCTCTTCTTCCCTGTCTGCTCGCTCTACTGTTGGGCCATTCATACAGATTGCTGAGAGGCAGAGCTGACAAGCCAGATGGATATAACTCATGAAAGAACGGACAGCTAATAAGTGAGGCTTTCTGTTATTGATTTCACTCAGAAGTGGTGCCAAGCGCCAGATTAGAAACAAGTGATTTTCGTTACAGCGTTTTAGCTCTTGAGGATGGTGGACTGTGGCTCCAGTTGTATATTTATTATAATAGTTCTGTCAATATGAATCACACAGGCTGCTTAAATGGTTAAGAGGGACATTTTAGGATTGTGTAAATATCTACAATAACTGTTACTACTAATGCTGTCTTCAAGTCCTCGGAAGTTCCTACTTTGCTAGTTCGAAGTCGTGAGTGATGTGTGTTGAAGTGGTTGAGGTCGGAAACAAATAAATCAGAAACATATCATCAATCCCAGCGCAGAGATGCACACAAAATGCATACGAACTAAAATCACATAGTCAACCTACAAAATGAGGTTCACAACGAAACGAAACTAAACAAAAAAACCAACAACTTTTACTGTATACTGTGGACGCAACATCCAACATTTCTTTTATTGACATGCCCCCAACACATTTCCGACTTACGACATTGTGGTGGCGTTCATGTGCGCTCACATCGTAATTACGATATTGCGATATTTCCGACAGCACTTGAAGGTAACATAACACTTCCAACCCGTGTTTAAATTTGTTACCATAGGAGGAGGTGGTACAGACTGGATGAATTGCTTCAGCTTAAAATACTCTCCATTTTTAAATAAACTCCACTCTCCACTCTTTTACCAACTTGACCTCCTAGAGTAAGTGAAATATCAGTATTAAGTTCTCTCGAGCATTTAATTTGCTGTCAAGAGGCCCTACTTACGGACTGGTGAACTTGGTGAAATGTATTTCTTCACACTTATGCTTTTAAATAGACATCAATTGGGTTCATAAACCTCAGCTTTAAAATTCATCCAATTTCTGTTAGGGAACTACAGTCTTGGTTTGCTATGGGGCAGTGATTTTCAGATCTACATTTCATTATGCCCTTCTGTAGGTTCCTCAACCACTGGGACCCTATCACCTGTCAAGACATCCTAATTGTGCTTGGATAATTATCCAATTAGTTAAAAGCATGCAGAGGATTGTGCCAAAATACTGGAAGGTCAGTTGACTAATGGTAAATAGTCTTCTACTGTTTTTAATGAATGACTTGCTGGATATTTTGTGCACGCAGAGGCATAGCTACGGGACAGTCAAGGCAGGCAATTGCCTGGAGACCCGAGCATTGAGTGATCACGTAAGTGCCTGAAAATGTCAAATATCTTGTTTAGGGGAATCCCCGTAAAACCTTCAATGTGCACTGTACAGCACCATTTTGTAGGAAACCCCCCAAACAGGCCCCATCCCCAGTCTGTGACTTGCACAAGTTTGTTCAAATGAATGCGCACTGTAAAAACGAAGATCTTACTTATCAGGAGGTGGAAAAGAGATTGAGAAACAAGAGGAGAATGAGAAGTGGTGGAAATATTGATGAATGAATTAAAGATGACAACTGTAAACATAAAGTAGAGCTTAACTTTATTTTTGGCAAGTAAGCAACTAGAGGAATTAGTGCTTGGTTTGGAGCAAAATGTTCACAAATTTGTCTCTCTTGGCAGAATTTGTTAGTTTGCCAGCAGTTGCTGTTAGCTGAGTTTTTTAGACTATAGTAAAAGGTGAAAAGGTGCTGTGCGGTTCTGTCTATTTAGCAAGCAGACAGAAAACAAGATGATTTGTTTTTACCTGAAAACATAGACTACAGATAAATTAAAATACAGGTTTTATTGCTATTCATTACATATTCTGAATCCCTATGCCAATATTTACAGTATAAGAATAAGCCAAAACCCATGAAGCAGAGTGAGCTACAGGATTATTAAAACGCCGTCCTTATTGAATCACTAATAAGCCCAAACCTACACATATGAAAAATATCGTCTTTCAAACATCACTGACCACACAGTGTTTCACGGAAAGGGAAAAAAATATTAAATCAGCCCACTCAGTGTAAATGTTTTCATGAATATGCATTTATAAATGTACATTAAAACATCCAACTAACTGTTGCCCTTTGGTCAATAATGGAGGAGGCCAGTAAAGGCTGAGACAAACTTACACAACATACAAAACTCTGAAATACAACACAAGTGACTTCTGAGCAAAACAGCGGGGCACAAATGTCTGCATTATGAGCCAAATCTAGAGACTGTGGAGGCCCCAGGCAAGAAAATGCATGAGGCTTCTCTGACCATTTATCATTCCAACAAAAGTTAATTGTCACTATGTTACCCAGAAAATTTTATTAAATTATCAGAAATCAGTTTAAGAGCATTTTAAAAAGAAATATGGTATGGTGGTAGTAGTAATAATATTAATTTAATTATAAAATATACCTATACTATAATTGATAGCAATATTTGTATTTAAATTTTTCTCTCATCAAGGCTTGTCTATACAAACACTTTTTCAGGTAAAACAAAGAACTTCCTCAATCCGTACTGAAGATCTGTAAGTTATTGGGTTCCAAAACGACGAGCTAATAAGTAACTGCTTACAAAAGGATGTTAAATGCTGTCAACTTGCCAACAACGCTCTTTGAAAAAGAACCCTTCAAGAGTCACCTCGAGGGTTCTTGGGATAGTTAAAAGCTCATAGGTTCTTAAAACGGTTATACTTGGAACCTTTTCTGAAAGGGGAAAACCCTCTGTTGTAGGGTTCTACATAGAACCTTTAAGGGTTCACCCAGAGGGACAAACGGAAAACGCTTAAGGGTTTTAGATTTAACCTTTTTTTCCTCTCCAAGTAATCAAACCATCATTACATCACATACACGTTTAGAAAAAAGGTACACTTAAGGGTTCGTCTGTTTGTGCTGATCTCAGGGATCCCTTAAAGGTTCTATGTATGTTTCAGAGAAGGTTCCAAATAGAACCCTTTTAGGAGGCTAAGAACCCTTAACTATTCAAAGAACCCCTGAGGAACCCCTTTCTCTAAGATTGTAGGCTCAAAAACACCACATTTGTTTGTTTTAGCTTTCACTATCATGCTGTATATCCTCTAATAAGCCAAAAAACACATTCTACCACGGAAGCTAAATTATTAACTCCAAACCGAGCACCGATTCCTCCAGCTGCTTGCTTGCCAAAAATGAAGTTGAGCGAATGTTACATTACTTGTTGGCTTGCAATTGTCATGTTTAATTCATTCAGTCGTTATCACCACCACTTCCTACTGTCCTGCTTCCTCTTTTCCTCCTCGTTTCCTCTTTCTCTATGGACTTTGTGATAGGTAACACTAAGTATTGTTTTGACAACGGGCATTTATTTAAACAAACTCGCGCAAGTCAAGGACATGCTAGTCTCAGCCTCAGATGCTCTGCCCACGGCTCACGGGGCTTCTGATATCTTTTGTACACTTTTCTGGCATCAGGCTTCAGAATCTCTGCACTTCCGTGCACTGGTTTCCAACAGGAAAACAAACTTTTGAGCCCAATGAGCTTTTTGGAGAAAGATATAGTCACTGGATTAAAAAAAGTTCACAGCATCGCATCTTTAAAAGTTATTAGAGAGTTTGCTTTGAAACAGGGGCGAGTAAACGTGGTTGGCAATGTCTTTTCCTGTGAAAGTAGGCGCTTCTTGGACACGTTTAGCTGCAAAAAGTCACTAGAAAAAGCTAGTAGTCTGGCTCGCAAGACTAAAGCCACGTTCACAAGGACTTTTTGGTATCCGTCATAAAACGCATTGATATGCATTGCTGGTTTGTCTTAGGCATGTTTGTGGGCGGAGATTGTTTTTTTTGTTTGTTGCTCAAGCAGGAATCTTGTGACCGGGAAACTCAACGTGGATACCTGTAAGCGAAAGTTGCTTGTCATTGCTGTTCTCAACCGCGATTAGTTTCTCCTCCATCTTCCTCAACACCGATGTGAATGACTGAAACCCCGCCCAGGCTGTCTCCTATTGGCTGACACATGTACACGTTAGCGCATGTTCCTTCAAAAATTTAACTCTGGTAAATGGACAACGGAGCGTAATTTTTACGCATCGGCATGCGAGGATGCGTGCTGTCTTGTCAACGCATCGTTCTCATTGAAATTAGTGGTGCATTTTTTGACGTATACCAAACAGTCCTTGTGAACGCAGCCTAAAAACATGCTAACGAAATGGGGTTTCCTGAGATGGTTCTCAAATTTTGACATTTTTGTGAACTTGTGGAAATGATCAGCCTTTAAGGGGCCCTCAAAACTCGACCTGTAGCTACACCTCTGACTGTATTACAACTTACAAATAACAGGACAGTCAGGTTAAATTCTAAAGTGGCTGCTGAGTGTGCACATAAACCTATTACACTACTTACTTACACTTTTATATTACTCAATCAGAAGTTACGTCAGACGTCAGTATAATGAGATTTTCTTTGTTCTGTCTCACATCTTTAAAATATACCCTGTTACTGTTATTTTCTGTTCAGTTTTAAGAAATCTGCAACTTCCTCAGCATGTCACACACTGCACAGGCAGACAGTCTCATTCCATCCATAGCACAGTGATATATTGCACATTCATAACGCCCAATTTATGAAAAAATATGAATTTATTTATTCATGAACCCTGCCTGTTCTCCCAGTCCACCTACTCTCACTCTTTTTTCCCTTTTCATATAAAAAAAGAGAATTTAAAATAAGCAATGGATTATTCAGGTGTGAAGTGCAGTCAAAACTTTCCTTGCATTAAATTAAGATGCACAGCTTTCCTAAAGGCAAACTTTGAATCTGTACTTATAACCCTGCATTCATTCATCACCATCTCATGTGAAAAGAGCAGAATCGTCTGAACACTTGTCCAAAACGCAGTAATATTAATATCATCTTGATATGGAATGAGATGCTTTCATATTAAAGGAAATCAGGCTTAAAAGAAAGAAAAGGCTGATCTATTCTTCTTTTGATTTTTTTCAGAGCTTCCCATCGTCCTTACACATGGTTACACAGCGTGAATTATAGATCACACAGTGCTGTCAGTCAGTCATGCATTTAATCAGCCAGAAACGTTTAATGCTAATTTCTCATAAATGATGACGGTGTAATGATGCGCACTTGCCATCTTTACTGAAGGACAGATGAGGAGAACTTTAAACGACAGGCTAACATATATTTAGACCTATTAATGATCTTGAAGGGTTGCGACATCTGTCTGTCTGAAACACGTTTCAAACTCAATGCTTCATTTCATTCAGCTCATGTGAAGCTTGCGAAAAATAAACATACGAAATGGCCCGTGGTTGCCCAGTCAGCCTATTTCCTTTGGCCTAGATGTGGGCCACATAAGCAGCTGTCCTGTGGCCCACATATGGGAGTGAATGATGGCCCAAATCTGGCCCACATCTCTACAGCCAGAGCAATGCCACAACACAGCCTCATCTGTACCAGGAGTGAGCCAAATCAGAAAATGTCATATGGCTCACATCTGTACAGCTGAGAAATAAGCAGTCTGAGGTATGGACTGCCGCATGATTCCCACACTCAGTTGGAGGCTAGATGTGGTTTTCCATGAGTCAACCAAACATCACCCACATGTAAACACTTTCTATGGCATACTATATCTACGCCACATGTGGTCCACGCCTGTGTGTTCTTATCTTGGAGAACAGATAAAAATTGGCAGGAATTGCCAATTTTGTAGATATGGCAAAACATATATGGACCAGATTTGGCCCATGTTCATTCAGCCATGCCATATCTCAGCCAAATGTACCAGATAACAGCCACATGTGGCCCAAGTGTGCATGATATCTGGGAAGCCAGCCACAAGCATCAAAATCTGTGG
This sequence comes from Olivaichthys viedmensis, assembly GCA_028565825.1. Lineage (NCBI taxonomy): Eukaryota > Metazoa > Chordata > Actinopteri > Siluriformes > Diplomystidae > Olivaichthys > Olivaichthys viedmensis. The sequence continues at coordinate 2,151,194 of JAOUQW010000040.1, read as the reverse complement.
AAAACAGTATACCTAAGCCCATTACGACATTCGGCTAGAAAAATACCATTAACTGGCGATGCAGCACAACCTACTGTCTGTTTTGAGGAATGTCGAGGGTCCTGCAGTACAGTAAAATAGACACAGCCAGGACGTTCGCTAACAGGGAGTGATATTTTAATGCAGAATGGTATAAAAACAGAAATTGGCTGATCATTTGTAAGATCTATAAATGTCTGTTCTGCTGCTTTGCTGCAAGTGCTAAACTACTCACATTTTCTGACCAGTGTACTGACCAGTGTACTGACCATGGCTTTACTACAATTGGGGTGAACAATTGGAAATTTTAGATATTCAAATTTTAGATATTCACAAGAAGAGCCAGGGTCATAGAGAGTCACTGCAAAAAAATGGCATACCTGAATGAAACGTCAGTAAGTGTTCAGCTCATTTAAAGCCATGCTGCCGATCAAAAGAAAAGACCTCATATTGCGCACACAGATACGCTGTTTAATGTTTCTTGTGAAGCAAGGTCTTGCTATAAGAGGGCATGATGAGGAAAGCAATTTCCGAAAACTTACTGAGTTAGTGGCAGAAATAGATCTTATCCTAACCTTTCTGGGATACGTCATCAGTGAAGGGGGTGTGCGGATGGACATTGACAAAGTAAGCGCTGTCACATCATGGCCCCGCCCTGGGTCTATCAAAGACGTTCAGAAATTCATGGGTTTCGCAAACTTCTACAGGAGGTTTATCTGGAACTTCAGCACCGTGGCTGTGGCAATCACCTCCCTGCTTCAAGGGAGGAGGGGAGCCTTCACCTGGACTCAGGGCGCAGAGGAAGCATTCAACGCGCTGAAAACGGCATTCACTACCGCTCCCATTCTTAGGCACCCGGACCCGGCAAAGCCGTTTGTAGTGGGGGTGGATGCGTCTGAGAATGGGGAGTAGGGGTGGTCCTGTCCCAGTGCCAGGAAGAGCCGCCAAAACTGTTTCCCATCGCCTTCTTTTCACAGAAACTATCCTCAGTTGAAAAGAACTATGACGTGGGAAACAGAGAACTACTCGCAATGAAGCTGAAACTGGAGGAATGGAGACATTGGCTGGAGGGAGCGGATTACCCGTTCATTGTGTTCACGGACCACCGCAACTTATACCTTCGGAGCGCGAAGAGGCTCAAACCCAGGCAAGCCCGGTGGGCGCTGTTCTTCACATGGTTCCACTTCACCGTAGCCTATCGCCCCGGCTCCAAAAATCAGAAAGCAGACGCTCTGTCACGTCTCTTCCCTGTTGAGGATCGGACCGTAAGGACGGACACAATTCTGCCCCGCACCTGTTTTGTGAGAGCTATTAAATGGGAAGTGGACCGGGACATAGCACAGGCTCAGGGAGCGTGCTCGAAACCCCGCCAATGCCCAGCAGAGAGCACGTATGTGCCGCTGAGCTGCCGTGACCAGCTCATCATGTGGGCACACGCAACGGTGGCAACGGGACACCCGGGGGTCACACGTACTCTCCAGTTACTCACGCCAAAGTACTGGTGGGAGTCCATGATAACGGACATCCAGCAGTTCGTCCACTCCTGCGCCGTCTGTGCATGATCCAAAGTGCCCCGGGTGATGCCCAAAGGAAAACTAATGCCTCTGCCGGTGCCTCAGCGTCCCTGGTCCCATGTGGCTGTGGACTTCCTAACAGACCTGCCCCCGTCGGAGGGGAACACGGTGATCCTCGTCATCATAGACTGGTTCTCTAAGTCCCTCCGCCTTATCCCGCTCCCTGCTCTGCCCGGAGCCTTCGCCACCGCAGAATGCCTGTTTCAGAATGTGTTCCGGAATATGCCCAGAATTCCCTGCGCCACTCGGCCACGCGCCTCACTCCTTTCCAGTGTGTGTTGGGGTATCAGCCGCCCCTCCTGCCATGGAACGCCAAGGACTCGGGCGCACCCGCTGTGGAGGTATGGTTCCAGCGGGCTGAGGAGGTATGGGCCACCGCCCATAGGCACATTGCATCCGCTGTACGGAGGACCCGCGCCTTTGCAGACAGGCATCGTGCTGAGGCACCACTCTACCACCCAGGGGATCGAGTATGGCTGTCCACCCGGAACTTCCGTCCGTACCAGGGATGCAGAAATCTGCAAGAGCGGTACATTGGACCCTTCAGAGTAGTCAGGAGGATCAATGATGTGGCCTACCGCCTGGATCTACCCCCGCAATACCGGACGTCACCGACTTTCCACGTATCCCTGCTGAAGCCCCTAGTCACGGGCCTGTTGAGCGAGGACGTAGTGCCCGGCGCGCCTCCCCCGGCCCTGGACCTAGAGGACAGCAAAGCCTATGCCGTCAGGGAACTCTTGGAATCCCCTTCGGAGGCATGGGCAGTTGGAGTATATAGTGGATTGGGAGGGGTACGGGCCCGAGGACCAGAGCTGGGTCCCGGGCCGCGACATTCTGGACCCACTGCTAGTGCAGGCCTACCATGCGCGGCACCCCACGCGCCCAGCTCCCAGGCCTCAAGGGCGACCCTGTGTGAGAGTCTGGAGGGAGCTCGTTGAGGGGGGACTCTGTCACGCACACACCGGCAGTACAGGACCACAGTTCCCAGAATCCCCCGCGCAGCACGGACGAGTCACTTCCGTGTTCAAGTTCGCCGCACTTCTAACCAGCTGCACCTGCTCCCAATCTCACACACACACACATACAACATACAAAGCATATACAAAGCGTTTCCCGGACTGCCTTCCCGATAACGAACCCGTTTCCGAATCCTGGACTTCCGACCCTGCCTTTGACCCTGAGACCCTGCATGCGCCTCGACCGACCTTCTGCCTGTCCCCCGACCACGAGCTTGCCTAACCCCTTGGTATTATCCGAAGCCTGTCTGCTTGCCCATTGCCCGCGCCTGCATCCGCCCCTTCTGAGCCCTGACAGTATAATATCTAGATAGTGTAAACTGGTAAGATGCTAGCCGATTATCATGATATGAAAAGTTAATATAGGTACAAGCCTCATTCCATTATGTCGTGCTATAAAATATTTTCCTCAGTTCTCTGGTGCAGATGTTAAAAGCCTTTGTAATTTTTCTGCAATGATGAAAGCCATTTCCTATTTTATTGTTTTGTTTCACCAGTTTCATGGTACTGAGAGCCATAATATTAAAATTCTGCTTATTGTCGTTATATAGTGGCTAAAAGTTCCCTAACGGCCTGTGTAGAGGCTTTGGTGCAGGTTTGTGTCTTTATGCGATGCGTTTGTGACAGATGACACTGCATGCTGCTTTAAATTGCTCCTTTCTATCTAATTGCTTTTCGGTGTAGATGATCTGCTCTGTGTCCTTAATGAGGCGTGATATAATAAACACAGTTAGTTGGGGAAATAATTGTGAGTTTAATTAAACCCTGACGTGGTCCAGACTGTAAATGGTTCAGTTGTGTGACAGAGGAATTTATCCGGTCTTTTTGAGGCCTTTTTTTTGTTCTGACCTGTGTTTTAATACCAGATTTAAAGGTATGATAAGAAAAATACAGTAAGAACATTTTAAAAGAATTGTATGTTTTATGATATATATAAAAATCATAAATCTTATGTTGTGCAGTTCTGCGCAGACCATGTGCCACTTATGAACACTGATGTTTCATGAAGTAAATTTATGATACTGAATTAGGCAGCGGTGGCTCAGTGATTTAAGGTTCTGTTCTAGTGATCAGAAGATCTCAGTACTGCTGGAGAGCCAGTGACCTTTAACCCCTTAACTCTTTAAATTTATGCTCGGAGTGAATTCTTCCTCACTTGCAAGTCACTTTGGATAAAAGTACACTTTTAAGCTGTTTGAGAAACTATCGTGAGAAACTGAAATGTATTTGAATACGCTGCTCACACACAATTTGCTTTATTTTTTAAAAATTGTTACATCTTATATTGACTCTCTATTAATATAAATAAGGCAAGTACAAATAAAGAAATACATATATATATTATTTATTATTATTATTAATAATAATAATAATAATATTAATAATAATAATATATTAGTGAAGAGAAGCATGTTGATTTAATTTCGGTTTTAATGAACACACTAACGTGGCTAGCTAAGTTCATTATTCTACTCTCTGAATCTCCTGGCTGATGTTCTTAACGCAGACGTGACGATTAGCTTTACGTAAAATGCGTGATTGTGTAAATTAAGGCCTGCTAATGGATATGGATCATTGACATACTGATGGATGGATGATTACTGATGGATGGATGAATGATTTCTGATGGATGGATGGATGGATGGATGATTACTGATGGATGGATGGATGATTACTGATGGATGGATAGATGAATGATTACTAATGGATGGATGAATGATTACTAATGGATGGATGGATGAATGATTACTAATGGATGGATGGATGGATGATTACTGATGGATGGATGGATGATTACTGATGGATGGATGGATGATTACTGATGGATGGATGGATGGATGATTACTGATGGATGGATGGATGATTACTGATGGCTGGATGGATGGATGGATGGATGAATGATTACTGATAAATGGATGAATGATGGATGGATGGATGAGAAATAGGAACTATTAGGTGGATGGATAGATAAATTAACAAATTATTACTGATAGATAGATGAATGGACCATCCAAAGGACCCTTGAGGAACCCATTTTTGTTCTCAGAGTGCACTGTGTGTTTTTAATATGGGATTATATTGTTAATGATAAACACTTTATTCTGTGAGAAACATGAATACAGGAGCATCAGCCTGTTTCTGTCACTGCAATGTCATTGGTTCTCAGGAGAACATGTGGCTGGACAGCGTGTCTCTGCTCATTAAAGACACTTTTGAGGGAGAGATGTTGTTGATTGACAAGCTCTCAGGCTCCGTCTTCCATCATTACTCATCTCCTTCATCGTGCAGAGACTGCAAGAGTCACCCGCAAGAGGTACAGCTACATTACTGACCCTAATCACTCACACTGCTGTGGAATAAACAGACAGGTGTTATATGCCGAGGTCAAAGTTCACATCGGAACAAATCAATTCATTTAGAATTGGTATTAAAATCCTTTAAGTAGTCTTAAAAGCTCTTTTTTTTGTTTTGTTTTATTGAAATTGTAACGTGACCTTGAGTGTTAGAAAGGCGCTATATAAATGAAACACATTATTATTATTATTATTATTATTATTATTATTATTATTATTATTATTATTGTTATTATTATTATTAAAGGCGTAGCACCGGCACACATATTTGAATACTTGCCTTATTGAATATTGTGTGGGTAAAAACAAGAAAAGTAAGAAAAACAGCTCAACACATATTTCTACCGTAGCATTTAATTGTGCTGTTATTTTTAAGAATTATTGTAAAACTGTTTCATTTTTTAAAATCATTTTCTAAGCCTTTTCCTTTTGTATTTCATACTAAATATCTTTTATTCATTCATTTATTTATTCCTGTATTTTTTATTTGACTTTTTCTTTTTGACACGTTTTGTTTTTGCCACGTTTTGTATTGTACATTCTTCGAGCTGTATTTTAAAAGTATGAAATGTGCTACATTAATGCAATTATTATTAT
>JAOUQW010000040.1:2135503-2145535 GCA_028565825.1 Olivaichthys viedmensis | reverse complement strand
CTTCCTATCCTCTTTCTTTTTTGTCTTTCTGTTTATTTTTCTCTCTTCCTTGCTTAATTTATTTCCTTTGTTCCTTCCTTTTTTCTGGAGTAACTGTCTTTGCCATTTTTTCTTCTTTTTTTAAATTCCGTTTATTCCATTTTTTTTCTTACAAAAAAGTCTCGTACCTTCCACGTGTCTCGCATCAGCGGATTTTGCTGTTTGCACTTTGTAAATTAAATTTTGGAAAGAGGTCTCTCTTATTTTTCCCATTGTTGTGAAAAGATAAAAACATGCAAAAAAAAATGTCGTAGCCCAAATTATTATCTTTTTTTTTTTTACATTTACAAGATTTGCACTTCTTTGCCGACTACATCAAAAGTAAAAGAAGGAAAAAAATATATATATGTACACGCATTTTTACAGTAGAGTAAAAACGAGGGCATCCGATGGCGGCTAAGGCAAATTAAGTGTACATGAATGAGAACAAAAAGGAAACAACTGCTGCCTTTTCTTTTTTTGTCAAATGTAACACCACTTCAGAAAGAAAAGCAAAACTTATTCTGCTATAAAATTATCATTCATGACCTCCCTTCATCTGCAACCAGCTGCATAAGTAAAAAAAAAAAAAAAAAAAAGGTCTACAATTCTACTGTACTGTACACTGATATTGGCAATTGTCTTGTCCTACTTAAGGTAGGAGCCTTCATTTTCGATCTCTTCATCACCCATTAAATAATCGTTCTGGACAACCTTGCAGATGGTAACCAGGAAAAAGGAAACGTGATGAAGCAGATTAACACTTGGTCAGGTCTCGAAAATCACTCCAAATGTCAGTACCATTAAAGCCTTGAATGGAAAAACTAATCATTAAGATCCAAAAAAATGTACAAAAAGGCACGTTAAATCCCAGTGCTTCTGTACTGTAAAATTCAAGTCAGTGTAACTGAGCGCTTATCGTAGCCTACAATCGAAAAACAGTGACAGTTTATCTCCCCAATCTCCCCATCCGCTCATCGCCAGTGCCAAAAGCCTTCAACAAGCATATATATATATGCCTACACTACAACATTGAGCCTAGGATTTTGTTCATTCACTGTGGTTTTTTCTTTTTTTTCTTCATTTTTTCATTATACATTTTTTTGTTTTCTGCTTAATCCGTTGTCAATCAGTCTGTTCTCAGGGGGGAAAATTGGTTGACAGAAGCTGTCCTCATCCGTCAGTCAGAGTAAGGGGGGAAGAAAAGCCAGGCATGTGTGTGTGTTTTTCCCCTCGTTTTTCACTCCCGTCTCACTCGTCTGAGCCTCCGTACATGTCGGCGAGTTTGCGGAAGCGTGGTCCCCAGTCATTGAGGTAATCGTAGTCCTGGTCCCCGCCGCTGCTGGACGAGCTGATGGAGCTGAGCGAGCCGGCAGTCGAACCGCTGCCCTCGTAGTCGAACACCAGCAGCGAGTCGTATGGGGGAGCCGTCGGGTCGCTGTCCGCCGCTTTCAGGCCCTGTGCAGATGAAACAATACTACTTTAGCCACAAAATTCTTCAGGCGCGTGAAATTCTTACGTTGCAGAGCTCCAACAACAGGGGAGTCTGTTACTATGAAATAAAGTAAGAATAAAGATAATAATAGAAGTAGGGGAAAATTGTTTATAAAAATGCAAGATATATATGTACATAAATAGTAGAACTGTTTATTGAACTGTACAAGTATGATATAAGACAATGGGTATCGGTATATATAGCAGTGTAGTGATATATGGAAATAACAGCGTAATATAAATATATACATAGTAGTATACGTAAACAGTGAGATGGGTGCAGTGTAGTACACCCTGGACACGAGGAATCTGTACACTAAGAAGAAGAAAGGTGAAAGTATTGGGGGGGGATGGTTAATTTTAAGACGACTCTTAAAAATGGAAAAGGAAGGAGGAACAGTCACGAATGTCCTGGGGGATGGCATTCGAAGGTTTGAGGGCTATGGAGCTAAAAGATCTGGCCCCCCATTGATGTTAGTCTGAGAGTGGATCAATACCGTGACGTCAATTCCTAAGCCCTATTATTGTCTCATTAGCTTCCTGTAAACAGCCCAAACCTGGAGCCATGAGGAAGAGCACAAGTGGATGGGCTTTGTCCGTGCTCCAGTGGTCTGGTCAGCTCATTTTGAACAACCTCCACTTTCTCAGCATGGAGCTAAATGATGAACTGAGGTGAACTGTGACCAGCACAGGATCTGACTGTGCCGAAAAACACTGAGCGAGAACACTGTCCTGGACTAAGAAGGATTTTCAGTGGAGAATCTCTAAAGACTGTGTGACATGGAATGTAATTAACTATAACCAAAAGCAGTTCTTTCTGCACTGAAGGGTTCAGTAGCCCATATTTCTGTATACTATATTAGCCGAGAGAGGAGGTTAAGAAGCAGGGACCTGACTGAATTTGTATAGAAAGCACACTAAGCCGTGACTAAACGGTTCTTTTTGTTCTGGCATGGAGCAACCTTGAGCGCGAGATAAGTGCTATATGAATAAAACCTTCTCTTTTTATTATTTGGCAATTACTGAAAAATAACCTTCCCACCATATCAAGGTATTGCCAAGCAGGATGAAGCAAAATAATAAATTTTTTTGCAAAATCATATTATCGATTTTAGTGGCGGGGAAAAGCCAAGCTAAGTGTTGGGCTAAATCACATTACTGAATTTTAATCATATAAAAAATGAGTATTAAAACATACACACAATAAAAAAGTAAGTTCATACTTTTAAAATAATTCATGGACATTTCACAGAGAGATGTAGCCCTATCTACTATAAGTACTAAGTGCACGTGTCTCCCTATCTACTACCTTTCCTTCACGCACGGGTGCAAGAGCCAGGCCACTAGGCCGCCAGACCGAGGAGGAGCAGCGGAATTAGAAAAGGAGCTGCCATGCTGGGCAGGTAATGAGAAAATCGCCAGCGCGACATAGCGACCGGCGGACATTTCCCCATCATCACCACCTCGACACAAGAGCGATAGACTTAAGGAGAGAGACAGAGAGAGATGTTCTCCAGCAAAGTGCTCTGCACTTCAAAGCTGAAGGATGAGATAAATAAGCTCCCGTCTATTGAGCCGAGGCCGTCTGTACCAGCTGGGTGACAAGATGGAGAAAATGAAACAAACCGTCCCTGCAGGGTCTTGGGGGAGGGTTCATTTAAATAATAAAAAAACGGCAAAGTGGATATGTCCGTTGGATTGTGAAGACGGAAAGACATGAACGTTCCAGAGAGTCATGAAACGAGCACCACTGATTTCCAGTGACACTCTTCCTCAAGATGTAGATTTTTTTTTTTCAATTTAAGAAAGAAGGATAGATGAGAGCCCGGCTGGTTCCCCTCCGCAAAACTCTCGGTAGTAAAACCAAAGATGAAGAGGGCAGCTAAAATTAGCCAAGCTTAGAAAGAGGAAATGTAAACCGTGTCTAAGTTCTCTCAGGACAAGTCATAAAAACAGAGAGGAGTAGATAATTAAGCTCTAGTCCAGTACTGCTGGGCCTCCGTCGTTCTCATAAAAGAGAATTGACTTCGATTCTCTAAGAAAGAGAAGGAAAGAAGAATCATGGGGTCATGCCAATATCACAATGACTTCCTGCTTCCTGGTTTCCTCCTGCGCCGCCTCCACCCTGGCCACGCCCACAAGTCATTGTTATCACGCAACCTGATCTCGTGCTAATCTGAACAAATGAGGGTAATGTGGTTGGATTTCTTTCAATTTCATATGAATGAAGTTGTAAGAAAAGGTACGAAAACTAACCCCGCCCCTAATCTTAACCTTAACCTTTGTAAGTGATATCAATACAAACCGAGTCATGTGAAATGTTACCAATTTGCAAGTGTGAGACCATGTTGCCTGTGCTCTCGTTGCAGTCTCCGCCTCAGATGCTCCGCCCACAGACTGTCTAATGTATATTCTAAACTCAGCTTGCCACAAATATCAGAGTCTGGTCAGTTACAATCTCATTGTCGGATTGTCCAACAGGAAAACAAACTTTTACAACAATGAGCTTTTCAGAGCAGGATATAGTCACTGGATTGAAAAAAAGTTTTGGAGGTTCGCAGGATCCCGTCTTTTAAAATTCATTCAAGAGTTTTGTTTGAAGCATTTAGCGGCAAGTAAAGGAGATACTCTCACGCATTTGACGACAGGCCATGGGAAAAGTTGTAGCACCATTTTCACAATCACCTCCTCTTACTCATCATATAAAAACAACGGTCTGTGGTTGGTCGTTTGCAAATGTCAGTCAAATGGCCTCTTCTTGTGAAAGCAGGCAGTTCCTGGCCTCGTCGAGATTCAGAAAACTACCAGTGTCTTCCGCAAAAAGATGGAAGTCTGGTTTGGCGAGACTAGTCTTGTTGTGCTTCAATAATCTGCGTATATATAGTATGTACTTCCTGCTTGTTTACAAAGTTATGTTATATATGCAGTTCTGAGTCCGGGGGCAGGGTTTGGCTGGTTGGGTCTACTGTAAAAAAAAAAAATTATTTAAAAATCATGTTTTGTCATAGACTTCCATTCAAAATTAGCAGCATTTTCTGATTTCTGAAAAAAATTTCCAAGTGACATTTCGGTATCTATGTCTTTGTTTAAGTTGCAGTAGTTATATTTGGCGCATAAGGCATCAGAAAATCTGGCACGGCTTTGAACATGGCATTGGCAGTGGCTCAAATTATGCTTCCAGGAAGTAGAAGCACCCATTGATCCGAAAATGGCAAAACCCAGGACTCGTACTTCCTCGTGGGCGATGCAACAGTAAGCAAACCCCACTGAAATGAATAAGGGCTAATGCTAACAACTCTCTCCGAGGTTCTGAGCCGTGTTTTTCTTTTTTTCTAGTTTTCAGTTCCTCATCTCCTATTTCCTGGTTTTGCTCTCCGCCTGCTTGTTTTTAGAGCATGAATACAGATTTGCTCACACTCAGTCCCTTGCTATGGACCTCGACTACGATTCTTGGAAAAAAAGACTAAATAAAGAGGCTGTGCAATTATGGCTAAGTGCCTCTGGCTCCTGAGTGTTGAGTGACTCGATGTGGGGGAAAAAACTCGGAATGTTTTTGTTGTGAGATCGTGTCACTTGTGGGCAGTGTGTGGGTTTTTGTGTGTGGATATTTAATGCTGCACTCAACTTCTAGAAGACAAAACTTGGGTTAGGGTTTTTTTCAAAGATGCAGTTTGGTATTCTCTTTCATGCACAGTGTAGCCATTTTATGGCTTCTGTTTCTTGCTTTTACTTTCTCTTGCTCTCTCTCCAGCCGGACTCAGAAGCTTTCCTCCCACCCTGCTGAAGCTGCATGCAGTGTTTTTTTCATTGTGTGTGTGTGTGTGTGTGTGTTTGTTACCTCGTTGATGAAGTCTCCGATGTCTCCTGGGTGTGGAGCGGCGGATCTGACCGGGTACTGAGGTTCCGGGTGCAGCGGCCTCTCGTCCAGCCTGCGGATCCCCACGGGCTTCACACACTCTGGATCCACAGTGTCTGGCTGCTGCAGCTGACTCAGATCATAATCCTACACACACACACACACACACACATATATAAAGTTAGTATCTTTAGGATAATTGTGCTTCAGACCCAAAGCTCTTGCTCTGCACAAACCCATTCTAATCCAATTAACATCGCCGTGGCAGCCACGTCACCAACTCTGGGGTCCGCTGAGAACCCTGGCATCGTGGGATGCCGGAGAACTGGAGCAGCAGGGGGGGGGGGTTAGTGATTCAGCACGGTTTTAACGAGAAGAACTGAATATAATTAATCCTGTAAACTCCAGGAGGCTTTTTATGTTAAAATGTTTTTAAGTATAATGTTGGTGCATAATCACAAGCACACACACATGCAGTGTCCACTAAGCCTGTAATGTCTCCAGTATAAGCTGTACTGAACTTCCTGAATCTAGAATCCTAAGAATTTCATTCTTATTCTTCAAATTTTACTAATGACTAACTCTGTAGTCTGCAACTACACACGACATTAAACAACACAGTCATCACACTATGCAGTCATCAGAACTGAGAACCAAAAAGGTCTTGGGGCTGGTTCATGCTTCCTACCAGACAGGCTTCCAAGGTCTTGGGGAGTTTGTAAAAGCCTTGCTGAAAAAAATAAAAAAACGCTACCTACTGGTTTCCAATAACGATTTTTCCCATCAGTAACTAATGATTTGAATAGTTAATGGAAGCCATTAGGCCAAATCCCATTACCGAATGGGCTGCCCACTTTCGCAGCAATTGGTCGATTAGAGATGTATGAAGGAGTCGGAGTTGGTGGAAGCTTGAGTCCTCTTCTATCAGAAGATGAAGAAGAGGTTGTCCAAGATGCAATGTTGGTCAGTAGCGTTACTCCAAGTAGCAAAGCTATTATTTTAGCTACATTTTGTAAGGAATTAAAGGTATTTTATCGATCAAGTAGCATACGCTACATCGTTTCATTTTCTTGCTGTAGCCTATACAACATATACTGTAATTATCTAAATCACACTATCCGGTGTCACCCAGAAGAGGATGGGTTCCCTTCTGAGTCTGGTTCCTTTCAAGGTTTCTTCCTCATATCATGTCAGGGAGTTTTTTCTTGCCACTGTCGCCTCTGGCTTGCTCATTAGGGATCTAAACCTGGATTTCTGTAAAGCTGTTTTGTGACAACGTCTATTGTTGAAAACACTATGCAAATAAAACCAACTTGAATTTAATTCAACTTTAATTCATCGATTGAGTCCTGTGTCCTCACTTGGCTCATTCCAAACCTGTGACCACTCACACCCCCTTCTTTATTATTGGTTTGATCTCTTGGCAGGATTGAACTGCACACACCCACACACACATAAATCTCTAACACTAAACCCCACCTCTGTTCTTCTGCACTAGCCAGCACTAGATTAGAAGCTAAGCTGCCCAGCCTGCCAGACATCTGAGATACAGGGTGTTCATTCTCTCTCGGTTTTAGAGCCAGTTCATGGTTATGAATTTATGAATTTGTCCATCCATCCATCCATCCATCTATCATTCACCCATTCATCCAACCACCCAGTCATCTATCCAGCCAACCATCCATGCACTGAACTATCCATATATCATTCACCCATCTGTCAAACCATCCATCACAACATCCATTCATTCATCCATCCTTCCATCCATAAATCTACCCAACCATCCATCCACTATCCATCACAGAATACGTCCATCACAGCATCCATCCATCATATCGTACATCCATCATACCATCCATCCATCATACAATTCATCACAGCATCCATCAATCCAACTATCAATCCATTATTTATCCCTCTAATCATACAATCCATCCAGTCTTCACGCATCCATCCATCCATCTTTCCATCCATCCATCCAGACACCCAACCGTCCATCATTCACCCATCTAACAAACCATCCATCACAGCATGCAGTCATCATACTGTTCGTCTATCACAGCATCCACCCATTCACCCATCTTTTATCACACCAATCATCAATTATCCATCCATTTATCCATCCATCCATCCTACAATCCATCACATCATCCATCTAATCAGCCATCTATCCAACTATCCATCAATCCATAACTATCAATTCACCATCCATCCATCCAATCATACAACCATCAATCCATCAAGTCTCAACACATCCATCCATCCACCATTCATCCTTCCTTCCATTAATCCACTATCCATCTATCTATCCATCCATCCATCATAAATCCTACGGTTAAACCTGATCCTAGATAAGAGCTCTGACTCTATTGCTTTATAGGGTAGTGTGCTGATACTACATGTTACTACATGTTCAATATCACTGCATCTGCTACAGACCTTTTTTTATCAACTTTACTTCTCCTCTCAGCAGGAAGGAGAGACGGAGTGAGAGATAAGGAGAGAGAGAGAGAGAGAGAGAGAGAGAAAGAGATGTAATGCACTGCTGTCTCTGACAGGCAATTCTAACATGTTCTTATTTCTTTACTTTTGTTCTTTCTCTGCTTTTTCTCCAGCAACGTACACACACAGATAAACACACACCTCTTCCTGCACCATGAGTTTCTCTCCACCGCTCAGAAAATGGACAATAACTCAATAAATAAGCTCGATCCAACGGTGGAAAGATTTTGGCACTGCTCTCTTTTATCTGCCTGCTTCTAAAATCACTGGAGTGCATCTGGAGGGTGTGTATATATGTAGAGTATCCTGCCTTAGCTCCACATAGAGGTTGGTTTCAGTATTCAGGAAAAATGCAACTTATACTATATATTCAAAATTATATGTGATATGTAATTGATTAATAGATTGATGGATTGAGTGAGTGTGTATGTGTGTACCTGATCCTCCTCTCCACCTCCTTCCTCGTCGTATTTAAGGATGTTGTCTCGGACGTCGTCCTCTGGGTCGATCAACAGCTGTTTGGCCTGACGCTCTTTATCCTTCCTCTTCATCCACATCACAAACAACAGGACCAAGACTAGAGAGAGAGAAGAAGCCTGAGATGATTATCTTTTTTCCATTTCATTAAGACATTTTTATTGAAAGTGTTTTGTCAACAATATTTAAGAAGGTCATGTAGAGTTGAAGTCAGGTTAAAGATTGCGAAAAATATCAGATTATAGGCCTAACCATACTGCGAAGCTGCACCCCAAGGTTCAGTAAAATGATAATATCAGTGTTCAGTGATACCCCTAAACATTGTGTGTTATCGGCTTTTTATATGCTTACATATCGCCAAACTCTATTAGTGTATTAGCCTTACTCTTGAAATGACAAAAGCCAAGTAAAATATATAAATAAATAAATAAAACAACTCAAATACAGTAGTGAGGAAAGGTCTGAGTCCACTTCTAATAACTCTTCTCATTTAATAATTTATGGAAAATATATATATATATATATCTTTTTAAATAATTTCACATTTTATATTATTGTTTAACAATAATATTGTTACAAATACTTTTTGTTTTACGTTATATTACAAATCCATTTTTAGCTGTTAGAGAAATTGTTGTAACAGCATTTTATTTGATTTAACTGCTAACACATACATTCTGTTAAATGCTGTCATCTCGTAAAGTCATCCTAAACTTTATAAAGGTGTTTTTTTGAGAATAAATTATTTCGGCAAAATTAATTTGAGTGGGTATACTGGTCAAAAAGCTAGTATTGAACATGTGACTGGCAAGTATTATTGCGTCATAAAATATAAGAGCCAATCATGTTCCAATATGCAAATACAGGCCATTGCATTTACATTTAGGGCATTTGGTTTGTTGGTGCTGGTGTACCTTTACATTTAGGCCAGGGTTGCTGGTATTTCCAATTTGCATATTCATAGAATCTGGATTTTTTGTGTCATATGTTACACACATAGTGCAGTCCTCTTTGTGTAAAGCACTACTGTTTCTACAGTTTTAAATCAATAATTACAACTTTTCTTGACTTATATTTGTGAAGAATGAGGCAATCTTGGCAAAGTTTTACACAAGTGCTGAAATAAAACAGTTTCAGGACCCTAATGTAAATAAGTAATATCCACGTAATCTATGGTGTGCTTTCATATACTCTGTGCATTATTTGTGCCTAATCTCTGCTTCCTGTCTTTATCTGCGGTGCTGAAGCTCCACTCACTGAGGAGGATGATGATGCAGAGCAGGATGGCGATGATGGCTCCCGTGCCCAGGCCGGCGGCCATGATGCGCTCCTGGTCCGTGCAGTCTCCGTTCTGGTCACACTGACACACCTTGACACGCAAGTAGGACGTGTTGGACATGGGCAAGTTGCCAGAATCCGTGATGTAGATTGGGATCTCGTAGATGCCACTCTCTAGGAAGCCGATCTTCAGGCTCAGCTGAGCGTGGTCACCTGGAACAGAGGAATGTGGGGAAAGATAATTTGTGTGTTTAGTATCAGCCAGGCCAACAAAAGTCAAAAGTCAAAAGTTTGGACACACCTGCTCATAGAAGGGTTTTCTTCATGTTTACTAGTTTAGAATAATAATGAAGACATTAACACTATGAAATAACACATATGGAATTACGCAGTGACCAAGAAAAGTG
>JAOUQW010000040.1:2111757-2131799 GCA_028565825.1 Olivaichthys viedmensis | reverse complement strand
GTTAAGTAAGGACATCTTGGTCGTATATCAGTTTTATATATATTTATATATATATATATATATATGTGTGTATATATAATATGTTCATTTATTGTCAGCTCGGTTTTGTGGAGTGATGTCCTATTGAAAGGACTGACTTGTTAATAATAAAGTGTTTTTCCTTCATTACCTTGTAGTTTTTCAATTAAGAATTAATTAATGGATGCTTTTAACAAATTCTTTTCAATTCTCAAAAGCATTAAAAGCTAAATAAATTATTACAATTTAATGCTACAGTACAAAAAGCTCATTAATAAGAAAAGCTCATTTCCGGTTTCTATTTTGACCAAGAATTTTCATTTCGGTGCATTACTACTAATACCATGTGATGTTTCACCTTACCACCCTTCCAGCTATAATGAAAACGCTGAGCTAGCTCACGCCCGTTTTGTAATGCACACTTTTCACAATCCGAAACAAATCTCCTGGTGGATTAAACTATATTCCAGCCGTACATTATTTCCCATAAGAAAAATGTGTTATAATTTCCGTTTCATTTAGACTTTTAACTTAAGTACGTAGGTTGTAGTATAACACAACAAAAGGTTCCATCTAGCACCCTTAAGGGTTCTTTGGTTTGTCCCTTTGGGGTATTCTATGTTCTATGTAGAACCATGCAGCAGAGAGTTTCCCTTTCAGAAATGGTTTCCAGTAAAAACCCTTCAGAAAGCTTTCCAAAGAACTCTTGAGGAAACCTTTTTTTCTAATAGTGTACTCTTACAAGTCCAGCACCCAAAAATCTATCTGTACAAGTATCTACTGGAATAAAGTACTACCCCTCTCATATTTCTGGCTAAAATTGTCTCATGAAATGCACATTTTTAAATGCACATTTCAAGATGTGGCAGGAACACAGTAGTAGCTCTACGAGTCGTGTTTCCAAACTCACCGTTGTCGGTGGCGAGGAACGTAGCGTTGTACAGGTTATTCTGAACGTAGGGAGACTCTCGGTCCAGAACGGCGATGGTGGTGATGCGTCCACTGCTCGGATCGACCCTCAGCCAATCGGCCGGGTCCGAGAGTTTCGAGTATCTGAGGGGGAGAGAAAGTATGATTTTTTAGTGATGATGTTAATTTGAAAAACATTCAAGCTTTCACAGCTAATCCAAGCCAAGAGTTCTGTAAATGACCTTTGCAGTTGTATACAACAGTGCATTAAAAGGGTTTTAACAGAAAGGAAGGATGCCTCAGTCCACTCCTGTGTACAGAGTCATAAGTCATATGTGGTCATAAATCATATGAGGTTGGCATGAACATGGAATTTAAAATGAGCCCTATAACTGAGTCACATGCAGTAATACAGGATCTAAACCTGCATTGTCCAACACATAAGGGGGGATTTAAGGGGGATGCACACCCCACCCCCGGTTTAAAAAAAAAAAGACAAAATACATCTCAAACCTTTTTGTAAAAATAGCAGCCCCCTTTTCCATTTTGATTCAACACCTTTATACACCCTCAGGGGGTTCTATGAATGGTTAATGGATCTAGCTTCATAAAGGAGTTCTATCTGAAAGGGAAACCCTCTGTTGTAGGGTTCTTCATCGAACTTTTAAGGGTTCCCCCAGAAGGACAAACTGAAGAACCCTTTAGGGTGCTAGATTTAACTTTTTCTAAGAGTGTACTTAAAATGTCTATTGTCTATTTACACAACAAGTCATGTTGGATGTATCAAAAGTTTTCATGTCTAACCAACGAGTTAAGATCGGGGCAAAGAACACATGCACCTACAGAGGAGTAGGCCATGTACACTTTTAGAAAGAAATGGTTCTTTGGATGGTTAACAGTTCTAGCTTTCTAAAGGGGCTCTACTTGGAATCTTTGCTGAAAGGGGAACCTAGGGTTGTACATAGAACTTTTAAGAGTTCCCTCAGAAGGACAATCCAAATAACCTTTTAGAATGGTGGATGGTAGTATCTTTTCAAAAAGTGTAGAAATGCATGCTTTTCAATAAGGTAGTACATTTTAATTTATAATTTGGGGGGATTCTCCTAATATTTAATTTTGCTACAACACATTAAATAGGATATTTAGGCAACTATCTGGTTTTTAATGTATAAATAGAATTTTGGCATCAGCCAGGGTAAGACCGGTGGGTCCCAAGTCGTTTGAACCCACCACTTGAATTTTTTTTACAAGTATTTATGTATGTTTTACGTATCATGTATTCAATCATATAGTGTGTGATTTAATTGCTAATTATTAATTTTCTTCAGCTGTAATGAACTGTAACTACACCTCTGACATACTGTAAGCCGTGACCCATAAACTTATTTCAGCTCCATATTTTGGCTCACTGGCAGCCGTTGTACCTGATGGTCTGCTGCATGAAGCGGTCTGGGTCCTGGGCTGTAAACGTGGTGAGCATTGACTCGGCCGGCATGCCCTCGTCCAGCCTTATGAGTCTGGGGTTGGGCTCGAAGTAGGGGCTCTCGTTGACATCGATGACGCGGACGGAGACGGTGGCCGTGGACTGGCGTGGCAGGTGGATGCCTCGCTCCAGCGGGATCTCGTTCATTGCCACCACGGTGAGGACAAACGTCCGGGTCGTCTCGTAGTCGATGGGCTGTTTTTAGGAGGAGGGAACATCCCAATTCAACGGTTAATAATTCTAAATTCACCCTTTCGTTGTGGTGAAATTTACGGCACCAGCGACAAACCCCACGATCGTTTCTTTGGTGGTTTCGAATATTTCAGCTTTCAAGGCATATAAAGTGGAAAGAGGAGTGTAAAACGTTTCTGCTCACCTTGACGACGGTGACCAGGCCCTCGTTGCTGGTGGGATCAGTGGGAACGGAGAAGCGGCCGGTGGGGTCACCGCCCGTGATCTTATACACGGCGTTCCACGCCAGCGTGTTGGGCTGGTCTTTGTCCGTCACTGTCAGATTGGCCACGATCACGTTCACGCGATTTTCCGGCGCCTCGCCATAGAACTGTGGGGGAAAAAAACAACACGCTCGCATGAGGACGCCGTAGACCTGCAGTAAATTTAATCCCACAGCGCCGGCAGATACCATTAAACTGACGACGAACGTTGCCATTGCTGAATTTTTTACCCACCACGTAATAACAAACACTTCCCAACATGTCCCATGTGCTCTCCAAATGAGAATATAATCTACATGATCAAACATGATGATGTTATCACGCTGAAACGCTTCCTCTGCATGTTAGCGAACGTGAGATACTCCGCAGGTAATCGAATCAGACACGTTTGGGAAACATGATTTGCGTTTTGCTGAGCATGAGAAAGAGAGATTGATTGAAGAGAAGTCACTTTGTCAGGTTTTTGCAGTACGAGTTGCTCCGAGGTGGCCCTAAATATCTCCACTGATTAAACTAAATCCAAAAGGTACTGTTTTTGAAGTCCTCATTAATATCTGAAGAACCAGCTGTCAAATGCTACTACGTTCTTCCTCAAATATACCTGTCGCAGGGCCTTCTAGGAATAATAAGAAATGTCCTTCGAACATTATTCCAATTCCATTAAACACAGCCGTGCTTTTTCTCAGCCATTTCGTTTAACAAGCAGATATCGGACAGAACGGCTTGCTAATAACCTCCCTGTCTGAACAGAGGAAAAGTGAGCGAGGGATGGAGAAAGAGCAAGACTAAGGCTGTGTTGAGTGAGTAGGTGAAAAAGCACACCATTCTGAGTGACTCTATTTAATATCTACAAAAAATGAATCTCAAGATGTTAAAAATATAAATGTGGGTGTATCCTGCAAACAAGGCAACGATCCGAAACATAAGGCAAAATCAACAGAAAAACCATTTGAAAAGAACTAGAAGAAAGGCAAAGTATTGCCATGACTTTCTCAATCTCCAGACCTGATTTAAAGTAGTAGGTGTGTGACATCTGGCAAAGGTATAACAGATACGCCGAGAAGAGTTAATAAAGATATATCAGGAAGAATGTGTGTAAAGGTTGTCATCCAAAAGCTTCTCAGAGGATATGAAGGCAGTTACAAAGGCATAAAAAGTTATTAGAGAATATTTATGCCACATTCAGAAAGGGTGATGCAAACTTTTGAACTGATAACATTTTGTTTTTCCATTATTAATAGCTTAACGTACACTATTTGGCCATTTTTGTTACTGAAGGAAGATCTATACAAAACTAATACACTAAATGTCTTGATGGTATAAATTACATTTCTTTGTATTCATCAATTTGTCCTGAGGGTGTGCAAACTTTTGCACTCAACTGTATAAGTACTGAATATCAGTCGCTTGCAAGACACTAACACTGTCCAAACAAGACCTGCTAATATCCCCTCAGATATTTACATTATTTCTTTACTTTTTAAATTTGGTGAATATGAAATGATATGGATGTGAGTTTGACTTACAGCATCGGTGGTGAATTCGGGCGGGTTGTCGTTGATGTCCGTCACCCTGATGACCGCCGTGGCGGTGTTGGAAAGGCCGTACATCGGGTTCCCCTCCATATCGGTGGCCTGGATGATCAGCATGTACTGAGGAACTTTCTAAAAAAATAATAATAATAAAATAAATTTAAAAAATCAGGACGGGATTGAAATTGGAAATTGGGAACGGTTGGGAAATTTCTTCAGCTCATCCTCATCATTTCATGCACAGCTTATTTATTACACGCAAACCTCAAAACTTGAGTGCATCAAAGGTTAATCACTCAGAAGCGTGATTTTTTCCCCCAAACTAATTTAAATAATTTAGAAGTAATCTTCGAAGCGCTTCTAGCTGATGCAACTGTGTTCTTTTGGCTGTTTTGGTTGGTTTTTGAACTGCCAGCTTCAGTATGAGTCATGAGATAAAATAATTACATGCTATTTTTCAGTGTTTTCGCTGACTTTTTGCTCTTTATTGAACCTTCTCCTCCTCTGTTTCAACTCTGGTTAACGCCAGAGAACGTTGCAGGCCAAAAGTGCATGACTTTTTTTTGTACCAAGAGCCTGACTGATATGAAGCAACAGGAAGCAGTGCAGTACTTGTTTATGCATGAGTACTGTCTGGGTGTCATTAAAGTTCAGATTTCTGCGCGCTACGCATGTCCATGCTAAGTATGCGGATCTTATAAAGTCTTCCCAAACTCCCATACTCTCTTATTTTCTGTCCATACGGAGATCAATGAGTCCATCACGCTTCTGCGCTCCCAGAGTGAAGCTGCTGCGATAATCATTATCTTTAATACCCCATTAACATCCTGCAAGGCCAGTGTCAATAACGCATGGTGGGCGGCGGACAGCGTTGCTCTGTATCATACACTCGCACTGACTCCTGCTCCGCTAATAGCCCGGCTGCATACATTACCGAGGCCACGGAGCGGAATAGATTGACCAAGGGCGTCCCTTATTAGCATTTTGCCATCTATTTATTTATTTAGGCTTTATTTCTGTCTGGAAGGTAGTTCAATTAAACGGGCCTGTGATGACTATAGGGTCACACACACAGCCTCTTGCGCTCTTTTAAATGAATACAAACATACACACACATACACAGACACGCACATTCCCTGCGCACACATATGTAAATGTTTCGCTGTTTGCTCAGGCGAGGCGCGCCCACTCTGGGGTGAATAAAGTGCGAGGTGACGAGTCATCAACAGCAGACATTTTTATCAGGCATTAGTCACTCTGTCATTAAAAGCCTCATTAGGCACCAGAAGGAACAAGGGCGAGGCAGGAAGCTGTCCAACCTGCTCTCACATGGGTCCCCCCACCCAGGATGCAGAGTACTGCAGAGTTTAGTTTTCCAGCGACTGCACACCTGACTCAGCTAATGAGGGCTACATAATTAGCTGATGAGCTGAATTAGGTGTCCTGGAGCAAAGGGAAACACTAAACTGTTCCTGACTACATGCTCAGAGGTGTTTAATAGTGATGTATTCAACGGCGTTCTCCGTATGAGGCTACCGTATGTAATTTGATTTTTTTATTTTTATATATATAGCTTATTTATTCACAGTACAGTCAGAAAATCTCTCATTGTAACATCCATCAGACCGTTGCAAAGATTTTAAAGGGGCTTCCGGGCATTAAATTATTAGGCTACTGTATGCAACAATTCTTGTGAATAAATGATCTACAAAAATCCATATGAGGCTACTGCAAGGTGATTACTTTTGTAGCTTATTTATTCACAGTAAAGTCAGAAAACTGTCTGGACAGTTGCACAAATTGCATTTTGGCATTAAATTATTTTTTTTAATATGTTATTTGTGATGTTATGTAGTATTCTGTAGTGCAATGTTGCATCTCTCTAAATACGTTGAGAATCCTCACCGACAAAAGAGCAACCAGTCATTATGAAATATCATCATATAGCGTTTGTGGACATGTGAGTAAGAACTACTCGCCAATCCTAACGTAGGTGGCGGGATTTGGAGGAAAACAGATAACAATTGAGTTTATGAATGCCAGCGTAGCTCAGAGAACCCGGTGTGGTACCCAGCTAACAATTAGTTTTTATGTTAGCTGAATGTTTTCTGACCGTTATGGTTTTTGGTACTAAGAACATTCAATCTGGCTGTTTTCTGGGTGTTTTGAGAACAATTTGACCTAACATTTATAAATGTTCCTGCAACATTTTTAGCTGTAGGAATATTAAATTCTAACATTTCCATAAAGTTTATGAGGGTTGTGTTGTGTGAGCAACGTTCTAATAACATTGTGGAGCAAACCGTTATTACAGCAGATGTTTTTTAGAACATCTAACAGAACACCTAACCTTCTGAGAACCTGTCGAATACTTTACTGAATGTTCTCTGTTAGCTGTGTAAATACGAAGAGTTGAAAGCTAAAGGTGTCGTTTTTTTTTTTTTTTACTGTTTTATGCATGTAACTTTATTAATTTAAATGTATTCTACTACAAACATGAATTGTGTACTTTAATTACTTGGCTCAGTTTAATTTAGGAAGACCTGCTTAGGATTACCGGGTTGGCCTGCTAGTTTTTGACTAACGAGTCAGGCAGAGGTTGCTAGCTTGCTAACGTTACTGTATGCAGCACTTGCTAACTTCAGTTTTTAGCTTTTAGCTAAGTATGTAAAATGGTCTAACGTTATCATTTTCTAAATGTATCCTGCTACAAACATAAATCATGCGGTTTTAGTTATTTGGCTCAGTTTAATTTGGGAACACCTGCATATTATTACATGCGTTCCTGCTAGTTTTTGAGTCTAATGAGTAAGAGACAGCTAGCGAGAAAAAAATCAAACGGCCCGGCCACAAACCCGTTCTAGTCCTTTGAAATTGACTTCCACCTCCAACATGCGTCATCATGAGAGTTTTATTTTTTCAATATTCAAACCAGGAAATCTCAGTCTAAAGACGACTGTGTTGTCTCTGTAAATGGCAAGTGGGCATGTTTACAACAGATATCAATGCTTAAATCTGGCCGAGGGTGTTCTTTAAAAGCCGCTTTGTATAGATACATCCAAGGTTGAAGATTATATTATTCATTTACTGACACAAATGAATACTATGCTGCCTAAAAAAAAAATTGAATCGTCCACGTGCATTGAGTTCACAAGATTTCAGATGTTTAAAATGGCCGCAGATGTGTTTTACCTCTCGGTCCAGTCCGGCGGCCACGGTGATGATTCTGCCGGTGCGGTTGTTGATGGTGAACATGTTAGCAATGGGGCTCTCTGGGTTCTGGGACAGGATCTTATAGCGCAGCTGGCCGTTCTGAGTGCGCGGGTCGTCCTTATCCTCGGACGTTACTATCATTACAGACGTGCCTGAGAAGAAAACCAATCCATTTACTATCACTTCTTGCCTTTTCAGTTTCTCTCTCAGTTTCTCATCAATACACAATCAAAGTAACCCACTTAGGCTTATTCATTTAAGATATTTCTTAATGATTACAGCAGCACTTAAAATTAGTTCTCAGTTTATCATCACAAAAACTTTTTAATGAGCTCAGTAAAGCTGAGTCACTTACAGGAGATCCAAAGAAACATAATCAATACAACAGTGCACGCACACAAACTCACACGCCCCCACACACACCTGGCCTGGAGCCCTCTGGTACAGTCCCATTCCAGATCTGATGAACAAACTCTGGTCGATTGTCGTTCATGTCAATCACGTTGATCACAATGTCAATAGGGTTCTCCACCTGATTGCCATTCAGGTCCACGGCATGCGCCCTCAGCTGCACAGGACACACATTTACATTCACATTTAGTTTGGCGGATGCTTTTATAAAGAGTGACTAACAAAAAAAGTGCACTCTGAGAATGTGTAAGGATTCATAACCCGAAACATTAGAGACTAATGGCGGCTTTGCACGAGGGCTAAAGTGGTCTAGTCACATTAGACGTAGACACATCACGCACAGCCCTTGATGATTTTAACACGTTTTCAGGAAACAGTTAGTGCTCACAACCGAGATACATACATTTACAGTGGCAGTAACACACACTCACAGCACATAATTATGAAGAAACACAGATACTTTGACCATTACTGTTCTCATAGGGGGTTATAATCAGGAAGTCAAATGCTTAAATCCGTTATAATTCCGGCTCCACGGGAAAAAAACATGCACACCATTTCTTAAGCTGAAAGACATTATTTCCGCTAAGGATTTTTAACCATCATCATACATTTTTAATTTGTTAATTAATTTGTGGTGGAATACTTATTCATGTATTTTATTGATTCTGATTCAAAGATTTATTTGTCTTAAGAAAAAAACAGGATTATAATGTAAAATGTGAAATAAAGGATTTCTGTTGATTTAAAGTGATAAAATAATTTGTACTGCTTGGTGCCCAAATTGACGAAATAATTGTGATTATCATTTTAGCTGTTAATGTGCATCCCTAATTTCCACCATTTAGGGGCATGGAGGCTTTGGACCCACTTTAGTGGGACATTATCTCATTATATTACACAAATGTAATATAATGAGATAATGCAGCCTCTCACTCTCCCTTTATATTTCCCCTCTATCAATAATAATAATAATAATAATAATAATCATCATCATCATCATCTTTAATTGAATAGCACCTCTCATATATAAAATGCAGCTCAAAGCGCTTCACAAACAAATTAAAAGAACAATAAAAAAGATAATAATAAGAATCAAGTAGGGACATATGAGCAGTAATAATAATAAAATATAAATCATAAGAAACAACATGAGAAAAACAAGAATAAGAGTAAATAAAAAACCGAGAAAATCATAAAAAATAGTGTTTGTACAAGAAAAACAAGAATAAGAGTAAATAAAAAACCGAGAAAATCATAAAAATAGTGTTTGTACAAGAAAAACAAGAATAAGAGTAAATAAAAAACAGAGAAAATCATAAAAATAGTGTTTGTACAAGAAAAACAAGAATAAGAGTAAATAAATCCCCTCTATCACCCCCATCTGCAGGGGTACAAGTCTGTCAAAGGATTGTTCACACTAAAAAAAAAACCTTGCCCTAATTAATCTATTACGACCTCAAATTAACACACACAATAAATTTTTAGTATACTGCAATATATCTCACTATTGGTCTTTGTAATAATGATATCTCAAAAGCCTGCAATATGCAAATGAGCACTTTATCAAACCACAATTTTTATCGTGCTCTCTGAACATTTTTGGGTGTATTGATAATTGTGGCATCAAATATATATATATATATATATATACACATATTAATTCTGGTCAAATGAATTCAGCGCTTACTGTGACACATCACATCTTCACCAGTTTGTTGTAATATATTGCAAGGCATATTACAACTGGAATGTGTAGCAGTAAAATCATAACATGCTATTTTTGTCCATATCTAGCAGTACTAACACACACACACACACACACACACACCACACCTCTTAGTGTGAGAATAAGCGTCTATAGGCCATAGTTTCCTCAGACTGCAAAATTATGGGAGGCCTTAAAATATATAAAAGAAGTATATATAAAGATTTGTCTGCGTCTGTGTGTGTGTGTGTGTGTGAGAGAGAGAGAGAGAGAGAGAGAGGGAGAGGGAAAGCAGGCGGGTGGGGGGTGTTAATTGAAATGCCATAGCCTTATGAGCTCAGTGAGAACTTGCTGAGAGTAATGCTTGAAGATGCAGTTTCTAACTGTGAAATTGTCGCAGTAAATTCGCAGATACGGCCACGTCGATGTGCACGCCGTTCTGAGCCGGGAGGAATATGCCTCACTTTTACTGCCTTAAGTCAAACCGAAATGGGCAGCGTAAAACACACACATAACAAATGCATGTGTCAGACAGAAAGCCTGCCAACTCGCTCTCCTGTAAAAAAAATTATCTTTTCCGATATATGGTATAAACAGAACGAGCGTCTCGTTCCAACATCTCCGAGTAGGCAGCACGACAAACACAACTCATTATCTTTATAAAATGTAACATGTCCATATGCCATCCACTCTCATATTAGGGAGCTCATCATAGAACAGCCACATATAATATAAAAAGTACACACAAATCACATTTAACACATTCATTCAGGGCAGCTTTGCTGTGGAGTCGTTGTAAAGTGTGGAGTTATATTACTGTCAAAAGTAATTGTATGGAAATGCAACAATGAGATCGCAAATCCACAATGATGTGAATGAAGTGTAATCTGTAAACCGATAAAGTGAGAAATACAAACAAAATGTGTAAATAATTATTCGCAAATACATAATTGAGTGTGAATTAGGATTTTTTTCCGTGTATGCTTTATTTTAGACAGGAAATGAACTCCATAGTAAAGACACACAGAGTTCTGTGTGATTAGGGTAAATAAAACTTCCAAATCTTCTAAAGTGAATCTATTTTATACAACCCTCTTATTTTTAACTTTTTTTAAAAAGTACTTACATGGAAGTTGCCTATGTGCTCGCGGTCGAGCGGTTTGAGCACGCTCAGCTCTCCCGAGATGGGGTCGATGGAGAAGATGCCAGTGGGCGGCTGGTCAGCTCCGGGGCCGGTCACGCTGTAGCGCAGGTTCACCTTGTTATCGTGGTCCGAGCGGATCTACACACACACACACACACGCACGCACACACACACAATTCAGAATCCATCACAGGCCTGAAGAAGTGACCGCTGTGTGACCAAGCTTTACAGAACCCTCAGACTTTTTTAAATGTATGTGTGCGTTCGTCTGGTGCTTCAAGGCAGATTAAGTTCTCCGGTGTCATGCTGAAATTAATTACAAATTTCTTTTTTTTTAACCAATATTAATTTTCTCGAGTCACAGCTACAGCTTGCACTGCAGTCGAGGAGGATTCTTTGACTCGTTGATAGCAGATGGTGTGTGTGGGTGTGTGAACTGCGTGGGTTCGCTGGAGTGCACTGGGATTATATGTTGTCTGCGGGGCAAGCTATGCATACAGGCGTGGGACGAGCGAGGACGTTTAAGTGCTCTGTATGTTTCAGATAGAATATGTATATGAGGGTTTTATGCTAAAACTGTGTAGCCGCAGGCTGTTCTGGCTTATACCATCCATGTGAGTGTGTGTGTGGGTTTATGAGAGTAAGACGGACACATAGAGAGACAGGTGACTTACCCTGACCAGTTCCTGTGGAAAAGGTCCTCTGGAGTTCTCGGGGACGTTAATAGGTGGGATAACCCAGTCTCTCTTCATGCGTTTGAACTGGCTGTCCACCTGCCGCGAGGGGATGATAATCTCCGGCAGTCTCCTGGAATCGAGTGCCTCCTGCACATCACAGCACAGTTAGAGGAGCAACGATGAGGTTAACGCTGTAGAAGACTGTGCTTTAGTGCATTTCGCAAAAGGAAATGCGCAAATATCAACTTGTTTCAATGTTAAAGCCTTTGTTAATGATTTCCTATTACAGGGGTTCTTAAACTCTTTGCAATCAGGGGACTTTTTTGCAGTGTAAAAAAAGTAATAATAATATTTATATAGCACTTTTCATTGTGAGTTCAAAATCTCAAAGTGCTTTACATATAATAGATCAGAAATGAAAGATTAAAGAACCAATGTACAATCACTAATTACTTGAGACTCAATAGCTATGAATAGTCTAAATTGAAACAAGTGTGTTTTTAATCTGGATTTTAAAACACCTATAGAGCTATAGAGCGTTCCTAACGTTCTCTTGAGCACTATTCCAGAGTTTAGGGACGAAATAAAAAAAACATCTTCCACCGGCTGAGCTGCAAGTGATGCTCGGGATTATCAGTAGACCTGCCTCAGCTGAGTGAAGCGCTCAGGATGGGCTGTACTGCTTCAGAAGTTCAGCAAAATACGCCAGAGCTAAACCATTCAGAGCTTTAAACATCATGAGCAGGATGTTGTAGTCTATGCAGAACTTAATAGGCAACCAGTGTGGCTTGAATAGAACCAGGGTAATAACTTGGATTTTCTTTTCCTGGTGAGGACGCGAGCTGGTGCATTCTGAACTAGCTTTAAAAATTCACTTAAAAAAATAAGTGAATTAATAAAGAAAAATGTACAGACCCCCTTATTCGCAGCACAGATTCATTATATTAATATAACCAAACTGTTCAAATATTATTCACATTAGGCAAATATGGACAGTCATATTTATTTATTTGTGACATTACAGCTTTTTATAACTGAACTTTCCACCCAAAGTGTTGAAATGTTGAATTCAAACTGTTTTGTATCATATTAACAGCACTTTTACCAGTTTTATAAATATTGGAGTTAAACTCAAGTTGATATTATTCACACTTGTCCTAAGGTTTTTGAGATTCAGATTCTCTCTCTCTCTCTCTCTCTCTCTCTCATAGCTATAATAAATACATAATAATTATTTTAAAAAACTATATCAATAGTATTTAATAGTGATCTGCATTATCATCACATCATTAAAACAAAAATCACAAACACCCTGGCTTTATGTTTTAAGAAAAGAAGGTTAACTCTAGAACACTTAAAGGTTCTTTAGTTATCTGTCTGGGGAAACCTTAAAAAGGTTCTACGTAGAACTCTACAACAGAGTGTTGCTCTTTCAGAAAGAGTTTTAGGAAGCTAAAAACCACCTTTGAAGATCCCTTGAGGAACCCTTTTTTCTAAGTACCCCGGGTAACCCTGAATCTCACTTTGAGAACCACGGCCCTGTTAGACCTATTTACCTTCTTTGAGATTACAATCTCAAAATGGAAATCGCTGAATTTGGCGGATTCGAAGCGGTTCCAGCTTGGCATAAATGAGCCACATCTCATTATGTATCAGAACGCATTTCAGATTAATTTGAATGACTAATAAAGGATTATTTCAGCATTAGGCAGGGAAACGCCATTAGATTATAGGATTCCCCACTCGGATTCATTGCACGTTACCCCATATTTCGTCTAATAGACTTGCTAAATCTGCACTGACAAATGCATTAGTATTAAAATTTAACTGGTAATTTTTTTTCATCCATAATACACGTAAAGTAATTTATCCGTGAAAATGGATTTCAGAAGAAAGCTAACTCATTAAGGTGAGAGGAAACATGCACTCATGTGAAGTGGCATCTTCTGACCAGCTGAGAGGGATTAAAATGCCTCAACTGTAAAAAATGAGGAGCTCGCATGCTTCACTTTGAAGTCTTTACACACACACACACACACACACACACACACACACACAGACACACAGACTCCACATCTTCTGAAATGAAAAAAAGGTTTGAAAGCACCTGCGTGCCGAACGTTCACAAAACGTTCAAACTGCCTCGACTTTTCCAAAATAAAAGACTAACGCAGTGCCAAGAAAACAGAATAATTCTGAAACGCACGGGACAGTAATAACTGGGAAAAAAAAATCAGAAAAACAGATTTTATTCAGGAGGAATATAAGCTGATTAAGAACTTGCTTTTCCAATTTTTTCTAAACGAGCTGCTTCTCCAAGCCAAAACATTTTTTTTAAATAATGGCATGTTACGTCGAAAGAGAGTAAAGTTCAAGAAGCAAAGGAGAAGAAATGAGCTGCACCTCCTGCTCTCTACCCGATATGTGCCGTGGAATTTGATGGGCTGTACCAATTATATAACGAGTGAAGATCTGCTTTCACATTAATAAGTTCGTAAGAGTCCTAACCATGACCTCGTTTGCAACCTTTTAGACGAGTTTCCTCGGGCGAATTCCAATATCTTCAAAAAGGCTCTTTTTTTTTTTGATAATAAAAAATCCAGCAATAGCTGATCTGAATCCCAAATAATTCATAAACTTGGCTTATGCTAAGCCGCGTATTTTATTTGATTACTTTGTACAAATGAAACCCTGCTGTGTGTTTGAAACGTTTTTCTACGAAAAATTATGTTTGCAGTGCAAACGCAAACTGTTTACCAGATGGAGAACAACGTTTGAATTGATTTTAACTGGATTTATACTTGTGCGATCCTACAGCCGCTCCTATTCACATGTGGGAGAAAAAATAACTGAACCATTGTCATTCTTGCAAAAGTTACAGTGTTGAGCTAGCTAGCTTTCTATGCTATGTAGGTAATGTTTAGCCACTGCAGTGATGCCTCTCACAGCAACATCTGCTTATTAAAATACCTTATTTTATTTAATACCTCATTTTAAAGAGTGATACTACCAAGCTAGCTAGCTATTTAGCTATTTATGTTCAGCTACTCTAATGGTGTAACGCTAGCCAGCTAGCTATATTTATTACCTCATCACGCTATTCGCAAGCTAGCTAGCTATTTAGCTATTTATGTTCAGCTACTCTAATGGTGTAACGCTAGCCAGCTAGCTATATGTATTACCTCATCACGCTATTCGCAAGCTAGCTAGCTATGTTCAGCTAACGGACTCCAATAACAGCCCCTTGTTGCAACGGTATCTAGCTTAGTTAATAGCAAGGTAACTCAAAGTTAGCTAGCTTTAGCAAACGGATTCTGTTTTTTTTTCATGATTGGGAAGACTTTTCAATTTGATATATGAATGTTTATTCCTCAGTTACGTGCAGCTGATGTGTGTTAGTGGCTGTGTGTGTGGCCATGTTTTTATATCTTGGTGGGGGCCATATGTCCCCACAAGGATAGGAATATCTGACAGTTTTGACCTTGTGGGGACATTTGGCTGATCCCCACAAGGAAAACTGCTTCTTCTTCTTTTTTTTTTACAAAAACTGCAGCTTTTGGTTACTAAGGTTAAGGTTAGGTTTAGGTGTAGCATAGCATTAATTAGCTACAAACGTGTGTGTGTGTGTGTGTGTGTGTGTGTGTGTGCCTGAGAGAGCTCCGAGTTTGTGCTGATGAGGAAGATAAAGTCTGCATTCGACTGAGAGGAGCCGAGATGCTGTAGAGTGGAGCCTTGCGTAAAATATTAACAGTCAGACTCTCCCAAGGTACTACTACAGCCCTGTCACGGTGTGTGTGAGCGCGCGTATGTGTGTGTGTGTGTGTGTGTGTATGTGTGTGTGTGTGTGTGCGCGCGAGAGAGAAAGTGCATGTAAGCTTCTCCTTCTCTCTCTATCTGGTGGAGTTGAAGTCTGCCGTCGTAGCTGCTCCAGGTGTGAAATCTGTGTGTGGGGAACTCTAAGAGGGGGAATGTGTTTTAACACGTCTCTCTGCACACAAAGCGACACCCAGCTGAACAGATAAAAGGACACCTATAAGGACAGGTAAAGTGTGGAGCAGCATGTTCTCAGGGCTCCTCTTCTGCTGGTTTTTAGATCGATGAAGACAACATAACCGGGTATTTCCTGATACTGATGGATCCATCACGCTACACATTTCTAATTTCCTGCACACCGTACCATATCTATGGCCAGTTAAAAAAAACAGCTTAAACCTCATATTTTCTGTTTAGAATTTAAAGGCGCAGTTTGAAATGTTGAAACGTGTTCCTAAATCTGTAATAATCCCATCATTTCAAAAATATCTTAGGAAAACGGTGATTTGGAATATTGCACGCAATGTAGGTGGCTAGCTCATTTATTTTGGGCTTCTGTTTATTTTTTCTGGCCCTGAAATTAGCTCCGCCCCCAGACAGAAAAGACCTGCTCAGCTCTACTCCTCTTTCCTTTAAAGTCACTCATAAGGCATAGGTAGATTTAACAGAGGGGGTCTGTTGGAGGGGGAAAAGAAAGACTTACGAATGTTTTCATTGCAATTTAATTGGCCTCAGAGACAGCAAAAGGCTCTAAAAATTACAAACAGCTCGATTAATCATACGGTTATATATATTTTAAATAATTATTTAACGCTAGAGGTGTGATGATATATTAATACAATGGTATAAAGTGACAAGGAAATCTAAAATAGTTACGTTGATAATATCATGCTACGCTGGTGCAGATGGGGCACATCTACAAGCAACAAGTATTGCTTACTTTTTAAAGGACAAACATATCATGTGGTAAAAAAGAAAATTGTATTTCTACATTGTTTTTATATACTAATAAAGGCTAAAGGCTAAGAGCGATCCTTTTTTAACGAGCCCATTTAAAAATATTCTAGCAGCTTCCATAACCAAATAATTGAATACTTGCACTGTTGTCCTCTTTGAGGTCCTTTTTCAGACTGTTCCACTCTTATTTAACACCATTTAGTTATTTTCTTTTATGTTTTACTTACATTTTTTTTTTTTGTTTAAACTTTCATTTTAACCTCATTGATTTTTTGGCCTATTTAATGAATTTCTTTTTTTGAGTTTCTGGTTTGTCACATTGTGTTCACTGAAAACGCAGTACTTTAAAGTTCAGACGTTCGATAAAAATTGCTGTATAAATAAAGTTTAACAGTAATTAATAATAATTAGTAGTAGTAGTAGTTTAGACGTCCTCAAGTTAAAGCATCGCAGTTTTAAAGCATTCAACTCCTTGATCGCTGGATTCATTTGCGCCGCAAGAATCGCTCTTGATTACACCGGAACAAAAATTATCCTTGAACGTCCATTAGTTTGGCCTGCGGGAGAAATGACGCGTGTTGCATCTTGTGTAGACAAAAGAGGTCATGAAGACGTTAATGAAGAAATCTTTACTGGTCATTGATTCAAGCGCTCCCTTGGGCCTGTGCTGCTCTCTGTGCTGATAAAGAAGCTAATTGTCGATGCGATTAGTGAACACACACTGATTTATGACAAGCGGCATGAAGAACGCTTATTAATGCCGACCTTACAAAACGTGCACGCAAAAAGGGCCTGTTGGAAATGTCATTAATTGCATATGAACGGTTGACATCAGTGTGGCATATAATATTTCTTTTTTTACCGATTAAACCGGTCCTTCGTCAGATGACGTTTCCTAAAACTGGGTCTTGTGAATGCACATTAATTGAAACATTAATAAAATATAAGTTGGCACATGACCAAGAAAATCTCTCTCATCAGCACTTGTGTTTGCATTTAATATCCATATGAGTGTTTACAAGGCGTCTGCATATCAGTCTTAGTTGGTGGCGAATCCTTACAAATACAATGAGCACCAAGATTAACAACATCATTAAAAGCCCAAACCTGCAGGAGATGCACTGCTTAATGAGGAGAGGCTGCCGCGCCGTGCTGTTCTATCCAGCTTGTATTCATTACGCTGACTAGTTTTAGGCTACGAAAGCCCTGAAACATCCTCCCATTGACGAAACACAAAGGGAGTTTGTGTCAGTAAAGAAAATATGGGCGATATTACTGTAAATACATCACGAGACTTAGCTTTAAGAGTGTGCCTCTTTATAAAGCTCTTCAAACAGATTCATAGGCGTTTATACTAGTTATTTATTCTATGTTCATAGCAATGTCAGTCATTTAGGAACATAAATCATTTAGGAACATCAGTCATTTAGGTCAGAGGAGGAAGGTTTGGAAAGGAAGCAAAGAAGCTTAAAGCGGGTTGCTGAGAAAAGAGAGAGAGAGGGGGGGGGGGGGGGGTTAGGACACGGAAAAGGGGGATGGGGAGACCAGGGAGAGAATCCAATCAAGAGAGGGAAAGAAAGAGAAGAGAGAGATAGAAAAAAAAGATTCCACTAGGGATGTTACAGTCGACTCTTCATAACCCAGACAATTTACACCATTTAAAGCTGCGAAGAAAAAAAAAAAAAAAGCGAAAGGAAGAAAAAGGGTCCCGTTCCCAGTGTCTCACCGCACAGACGTAATCTCACCCGAACGAGTGCAAATGAGTACATCACCTCATAATGTTAAGAACATGTGCCAGGTTATAAATAGCCCAACACAATGCCCTGTTCCATACGGCCTGATGATGACACACACACACACATCTGGATACTTGCTCATATAGCTTTAACCGCATGCAAGAAACCTAAATAAGGCAGTGAGAACTTCCTGTGGCTGATGCAGAGCCCCAGCCGAGGCAGAAGTATCTATAACAAAGTAAAATCACTGACGAATCTGGCCCAGTCAGTAAGTCATGGCGCTTTTCTACTAGACAGCGCGGCACGCCATGGTAAAATCCTGGTCGAGTGCGCATGTCGGTTTTCTATCACATTACCCGTGAAAGTAGGAGTTTTGTTCTGGAGATTGTGGGGTGACTAGTGATGGGGATGAGTAGTGAAATACTACTTGAAATTTCAAATAATGGTGGTGAGCACCCCAGACGCAGCCAAGGGTGCCAATACTTTCATCTTGGCGGAAATAAGATTACATTAAAATCAAATAAAAATACATGCAGTAGCGCATTTTCTGTGGCTGCATCTCAGATGGCATTCTATCGTGCATGTAGGGCACTAGGAAGCGTGGACAACGCCATTATGTTATACCCTATGTAGTGAGCAAACACAGCGAATGAGAAGACAATTTGGGATTCAGCTTAACTTGAAGATGGTGTATTTTTTATGTGGATCACAGGTAAGAAATCGAGGTTAATAACAGCGACAAGAAAACATTACTGTGGGTAAATAATGAATCGGAAACGTTACATTGTATAATTAAATGTCCCTATGTCCCGACTCGGCTGGCATGGGCAAGAAAAGTAACCAAATTCAGCACGAGTACTTCATCAGGTACGGTCATTTGCGAGAATTTACTGAGCCGTGTCTCACTTTTCAGAGGGAAAAGCGCTATCCAATCATTCTCTGACTTGTTGGATCATTGGTATACCACAACTCACCACTGTACAACTCACCACTGTACAGGACGATGAGTCATTGCATCCTCGCCGATAACGAGCTAAACGGGCTTGTCTTTTTTTAAAAGAGCTGATTCGTGCCTGTTCTCCTCCATCACTCTCAGAGTGTTTGTGTTCATCCACAAACTGACACATTAAGTTTTAATCACAGAGCATCTATTCACTCAGAACACCTGTTCTATCTGAGCCATTAAATCACTCGGTTTAAAAGGTGGTGAAGAATTCGAATGCAACAGCACGGACGAATGTGGAAAGAGCATTAATGTGGAAAACAAACAGATGAAAGGCGGCGCTCTTTTTAAGGGGTTACATCAACAATCACCCCTCATACAAATCTGTCATCCTGATGGTGCGGTTTGAACAACAGGAGGATGTGCAGCTGGCAAATCTTACATTATACTGTTGTTAGGCCTGTTAAAGTTTAGCACCCATAACATGCGGCCATTTGGAAATGTTAATTTCATTTCTCATCCGTATTCGCAATTAGCGCTCGCGGTAATTGTAACGCACCGGCGAATGGGATTAGAGGAAATGGAATTATTACGCGGGCACAATAAACCATATGGCCCAATGCTGCACAGACAGGACCTGAGGGCTTTACTCAGCCTCATTAACCACTGAAATATGCACTCGCGCACTCAGCGATTGGTTCACGGTTTTTCTATATTTGCATAGGGTGTGCCCTAAGTAAACACACACTTATAAATGTAGGATATGATTCCTTACCATTAAGAAGAACAACCTACCAAGCTAATGTGCACTCCTAGAAGCAAGGGTTCCTTAAGGGTTCTTTGGATGGTTATCGGTCCTTGCTCTCTGAAGGGGTTTAACTCAGAATCTTCTCTGAAAGGGAAACCCTCTGTTTTAGGGTTCTACACAAAAACTTTAAAGCATTCCCCAGAGGCACAAATCGAAGAAGCCTTTTTTCTTCTTTTTTTTTTTCGAAGAGTGTATTGGCTTTGATTTTTGTTTGGAACTATGGAGTATTAGGTTG
>JAOUQW010000040.1:2069664-2095209 GCA_028565825.1 Olivaichthys viedmensis | reverse complement strand
ATGTTTGAGGCAAAAAATGAACTCAATCTACTGTAGAATAAGTCTGTAATGTAATGAAACGTGGAGACGGTGAAAGGGGTGTGCAGACTTTCCGGCTTGACTGTATAAAGTATATCACTATACCATTTAGTAAAGTATATTGGCGTGTTTCCACAACAGCAGCCAGAGCCGATTTTAGTTTCTGAGCTGTAGTTCCAAGAATTCTTTTAGTTCCTGATCCAGAGGAGCAGAAATTACTGGGGTGAAGCTTTCTGGGGTGAACGTTGCTGGTTGGTCAAATGCAAACTTCACAGAATGACTAACCCTTTTACCTACCTTTTTTTTTTAAACTGTGTTTCGCTAACAAGACAAGTGAAACGTTTCCTTTACAATTTTGCTTTTACACAAGCGGCGAGTTAGAAATATCACTTAAGTGTATGCCTTTATGCACTATTAGAAAAAAAGGGGTTCCCCAATGGTTCTTTGGAGCGTTAAGGGTTCTACTTGGAACTCTCTGAAAGCGACACCTTCTGCTGTAGGGTTCTATAAAGAACCTTTAAGGGTTCCCCCAGAGGGAAAAACCAAAGAAACCCTTTAGAGTGTGGCAATCACAAAAATAGACTTAACGCTTGAAATTGCGCTTTGTGCACACACTGCAAGTTTAAAAAGCTACATTATGCTAACATCGTATTCACGCAAAAAAAACTGGGTAACAAGAAAAAACGGCAGAACTTTAATCTCAACCTTTTTTACATGTACATGTTTGCTGTGCTTTTGGCCTGTGCTGAAATGTCATAAACGCCACGTAATTTGCATCACTCCTGTATTTTTACATAATGGTCTTGATCCCTGGAGTGTGGTGGAAATGCAAACCAGGAACTGTATTGTTCTTGTACAGGAGCTTTCTGGAACTCTTTAGTTCCTTAAACAGTGACAGAACCTTGGTGGAAGCTGATTACAGAACTAGCAAAACAGCCATACGATCTGAGTAAACTCTAATTTCCTGGTGCTAGTTCAATTCTGGTCTGCCTGCTCTAAATGATTGTGTGGTGCCTCCTAATGAAGCAATTAACATTTTGGCAATTTTAATTTGCTCTCACCTTGCAAAAGAATAAACTTTTGAATTTTTCAGAATATTCAGAGTAATGTATTATCCTACAGGCATCTCTGTACTGTAAGGGTTTTGCCTGTAAACAATATTTAGTTATACTGCAGAAAAATTCTAATAATAGTCTAGGAGAGTAATAACAATTCTTTCCTATGACATGTACCGTTGAGTATTTATTAGTTCATTGCAAGTTATTATCACTCCAAACCAGCATGAACCCAAAACCAATAAACATTAAACCATTCCCTTCACTCGCTATCCTATTAGCCAGCACATAAAAGCAGAAATACGATACTTGCTAATTTCTCACCTCCAAACTTATCAACTTTTCCCATTCCTTGACTTCAAAACACTGATTCTCACAATCACTTCTTTCCCAAGATGCGAGTCACAAAAACAGGCTGAGATAAAAAACACCTTTGAAGTCGGTTTGTGGATGTTTATGCGGTTATTATTTTTATGCTATCAATAAAAAGGCTGGTGGATAACTCCATTTCATGAGACTGACCTCATCCTATCCTCGGTTCTCTCCATGCAGCCCGCCCCGAGAATCAAAAGTAGCCAAGCATGGCAGAAGATCCATCACGCTAATGTAGGTATGAACCAGGCCATAACTTACACTGAGCCGGGACTGAACGTGACTGCAAATGAAACACATGCATTAGAGTCCAAGGAAGTATTAGTGCAGCTTCCTGCTGGATGTCCTTAGGCTCTGCAAAAATCCTGATCTATGTACAGGTAAGGTAGTGCCCTTATAGGAAAGATGTACGGACAAACGATGCCATTGCTGTAGCAAATTCAGTTCAGGAAGGAGAAAAATGCATAATTAGAGGCATTTAATGTCTTATATTGTCTTGTACATGATATAGTCACAGTATCTCCTGTCTGACACATCATCTGAACAACCACACGCACAATAAATCTTTCATTAGAAATTAATGCCGGCAATAAATAGTGAATCGCGAGTCGAGCCCCGATGTCTTACGCGCTGTAATCAGAGAGCAGTAAATTCAAATAAATGTCCAATTGAATAAGTTTGGATTAACTATTGACAGCCGTGTTGCTCGTGCGGCTGCAGATCGATAACTTGTGCAGGTTCCGAGTCCCGAACGCTCGATCCGAGTCACTTGCATTATCATAAATTAGGCCGCCAGGCCGCAGATGAAAAGCCAATAAGGTGCCTCAGCCCAACGAGGCGATGATAACAACGTTGCTGCCTCAAGAGGGCGAGAGAGAGAGGGAGATGGGAGCATCTGGGGTTGGCTCTGGGCTGGCCTCACCCCCATTTGCATTAGCAGCTATTCAAATGAGGCACAAGGAGCTGGAGCTGATGCATCTCCTCTCCCCACCCTCCTCTCCACACATAGAGCTATGTGTGTGCGTGTGTGCGTGCGAGTGTGTTTATGCACGTTCCGATGCTGCCGATTTGACAGGAACACATCGAGTTTTGAAACAGCGATGTGCTCGCTTGCACACGTCCCAGACAAAAGGTTCAAAAAGCGGCCGAGTTTAGAGCTAGAGCCTCTCTTTCTCTTTCTCTCTCTCTCTGTGTCTGTCTGTCTTTCTCTCAAATGGCTTTTCATCGAAGCTCAGCACTTGACAGGCTGATCTGTGGGGATTCCAGCAAGGCCAGTGAGCACCCCACCCCCCTGCTCCCCAAGTCATTTCCATTTGAATGCCGGTGCATCGCTCCGGCCCTCCTCGACATTTCCTGTGGTGTGCATGAGAGAGAGAAAGTGAGAGATGGTTCACATTGAGTCCCCGAAAACATTTGTGAGGATGCGAACACCCAGTAAGCTCTCTCTCTCTCTCCTGTGTAATACACCATGGAAAAAATTAAATAAATCACCACCCACAGCGTGTGTGTGTGTGTCACGTGACTGGAAACGGACTGGGCGGTTGGGGGAAGGGGATTTTCCATATTGGTTAAATCCATTTTAATGAGTTCTTGAAAGTAAGCTAACTGAAAAAACAGGCAAGCATTTGAAGTCAGGATGATTATCTCCCTCGTACCCATCCACCCCAAGACAGGAAGTGGATTTGCCAATTGCGATTGTGCGTTTTTTATGATTTGTGATTAATATTTCATCTATTCTATGTAATCTGTCATTAAAATGATCCACGGCCCATTTCTGGACACTCTAACGTTGGAGAACGAGGTGGGGAAAGTCAGCGGAGGACAAAGAGGCTTTATGCAGCGGCGGAAAAGACAAAAGCCATTCCCCCATCCCCCGAGTCCTCCTCTATAATTCAGATAATTTGAGCTCTGATTGAATGAACGGGCTTGTAGATTGGGGCGTGATTAAATTGCTGACAAATTGCTGGATCCCCGGGCCCCGTTCGCTTCATTAGCCTGAGCTCTCCCGTCCCTTGCGCTGCCTGCACCTAGTAACAGTGGTAGCGCCCGCTGACCTGTAAGGATACACACACACACATATATATACTCGATATGTGCCAACCATATTTATGCTTGAGGAACACGCGCACCCAAATCTCTGCTCTTTGACCACCACTTCTATGACCCCGCTGGACTAGCTGGAAAAACACTGAATTATGCATGGTGTCGTCCTACACCCTCATAATGAAGATGCTCCACTGGAGATTTTCATGCAGCGTGGGACTTGTTTACAGGAACCGGCATTCCGTTTGTGGCAACCCAGCGAACCCAAGCAGCCTGTTCATCATCCGAGAGGGTTCAGGCCCGAGTGGCTGGAGATACCGAATATTTCCAATTACACGCACTAGTTCCTTCTATCTGTACAACCACTACCCTTATGAATAATAGCCGGAGCAAGCGTTCTGTAAGGCGGGGCGGGTTAGAGAGAAAAGAACCCTGAGATATCTCCCTACAGGCGCATCATCATCATCTATATCATTAAACTACATTTAGCATTATGTACATGCTGATAACACTCTGTAAATACTCCATATATCTATAACTTAAAGGTGTATGTAGAGATTTGCTCTGTTTCATATTTATGCAGTAGTATGACAATGGCTGTATGATGTATTTAGCAACACGCAACCAGAATCGCTTTTAAATACATGCAATTCATCCACAAGACGTAAGCCTATGCACTTTCCAGGGTGTGCTCATGCTTTAGAAGATTTGTAGGAGTCAATGCATGCTTTGTCCAGTACATTTGTATAATCAGAACAATAAAAGCACCCAATACAAAAAAATGGGACATTACTATACTATAATTGAGGCATCAGTTGTTAAGCTAGAACAATTAACACCAACGTACTTGCAGATATGGATATTTAGATATATTTCAATTTCATGCGAGCATTTCTCAAAAAAGCTAAAATAAATAAATAAATTTATAAAAAAGAGACTCAGTTTTAAAGTACACCTGAACTCAAAAACATGATTTTTAAGTGGTTCACTTTTCTTGGATGGCTGATTCTGATTATATAGATATATAGGTTTGGGTCAAATTCGTTAACACAGACAACCTGCATGCTAGGCTAGCTACCTAGCTAACTTAGAATTCAAATTTTCGTTTTTATAGCATAATTTGACGTTTGGCTACTGTTAAATAAATCACTAATAATATGACAATGCAAATTGAGTCTCAGAGACTGAAATCCCACTCGTGTGTACCTGTGACAAATACAAGTTTACTAGCAGTGACTTAGCCGACTAGCTAACTTTGCTAATGTTAGTGATGAACAATGTCATACCTGTTATGGTATATACTGACAGAATTGGCTACTGTTAAATAAATTACTGATAATATGCCAATTGTAATAGAGACTGATATCTCAATCGTGAAATCTCACTCATGACAAATGCAAGCTAGTTATGAGAGACTAGCTATAGAGAGATATATTTATATATATTTATCCTGGCATTTTTAACCAGGCTGAAGTGTGGAGATGTTCCGAGGCCGTTTTTAGTCATTTTTGAGCATTGAAAGCAATGAAAGAGAAATATGAAACACTTTTCTTTTTTTTAAAGTGTAAATGTTCTTATAATACACATCAACTGAGTAAACAAACATTTAGTCCACAGTGTTCATGCGCTGTCCAGAGTATTTGTACAATCAGAGCAGTACCAACATCCCCAATGCCCCCTTTATACAGGACAAATGATCAGCAGCGTCTGCAGATATACGTCCCGAGCCGCAGAGCAGATCTGCAGTTCCACTCTTTATGGAGCCATGTAAAGCTGTTAGACGAGGCCAGGTGAAACAGTGCAGGCGTCCTGAGAGGCCTTCACCGAGGAAATAAAGGGAAAGACAAAAGACAGTGCCGCATGCTGGCTCAGGAAACAAGTTTAATGGAAGCGTGGCTTGGTCCGTTCATGGAGGAGAGTGATGTATTCACACCAGCCAAGAGCAAATATACGCCAGTGGCCTGCTTAGATGTGCACGAGAATACACAGTACACAGGGATTTACGCTGATGCAAGCACATTATATTTATCTCTAATAAGAGCGAAAGTGAGGAATGTCCAAAAAGGAACTTTTCAGGTGTTTAAAGTACCTAAATTCCAAAATGTCCATTTTAAAAGGACATGTTAACTTCTCTTGGATGGCTGATTTGTTAACCCTGATTTGTTAACACTGAGCTAAATGCACATTTTTCCATTTCAAAATGAGAGACTAAGTGCTAAGCTAGCTTGCTAGTTAACCTAGCTAATGTTATCGATGAACGAAACTGTGATTGTTATGGTACACTTTGACAGATTTAGCTACTGTTCAAATAAACCACAGTGAAAATGAGCAAAAAGATTTAATCAGTTCATCCTGGTTATTATGAAACTGCAAAGTGTTAAATGCTTCACAACTTTGATCTATAAATAAAAACCTAAGGTTATATTTGAACTTTGTAAAGGAAAAGATCTGCCTTGAGCCTTGTCAGGTTGTGTCAAATGTTATCAACTTACTGTACTGGGCATGCAATACCGAGGTCTCTGCGTGTTACAGAGACACGCAAGTCCTTCAGGTACTACAGCTATAATATCACATCAGGACAGAGTCTCCTTAGAGCCTCAGGGAAAAACTATCCATCTATCTATGTAACTTGGAAAGTGACCAAAAACATATACTGGTTTCAGGGACAAATGTTATGTAGAGCTCAGACAGAACCAAACCTCCAGTTATGTTCTCTCTCTCTCTCTCTCTCTCTCTCTCTGTGTCTGTGTGTGTCTCTCTCTCTCTCTCTCTCTCTCTCTCTCTCTCTCTCTCTCTCATATTCTCTGTTTTTATACAGTTCACCTCAGGTCCTGTAATGAGTTTTAAGCCCCCCTACAGCACATGACAGGTTTTAACAAACCACTCAATGCAGGGGTGGGGGGGGAGACAAAAGAGGGAAAATAACATCTCCAGACTTCTGATGAACTAACAAATTCCATCTGAAAGGGAGGGGAAAAAATGCGAAAACAGGACAAATAAGGAGATGGGAGGACCGGAACAAAAGAAGGGGTGGTGTGAGGGTATTTTGGAGGGTTTTAGGGAGAGGAGGGCTTTGCCAAAGAGGGCAGATTAGAACAGATGCCAATGCATACAGCATGCACAGGCCAACTCCTGTCCTAATTATCTCAGGTCAAATTCTGCTCGAAAACACAATTAACAACAGCGATCGAAGCACAAAAGACTCAAGAAGAGATCGAAAACAAGCAACGTTCTTCTCTTTCAAAATTTCTGACATGCCCATGAAGAAGAGGACCTACTATTCTAGCTAACAATTTTAGGTTTGCAGAATGTTTCTGAACGTTACGGTTCTAGGAACCTTTGATTCCATTTGTCGAGTTTCCTGGGTGTTCACAGAACATAACGTTTCTAAACGTTCCTACAACATTGTTGCAACATTTTGAGTTGTAGGACTGTTACGATTACATTTTTATAATGACTGGAAATTAACTGGAAATGCTGTGTGAGCAACGTTCTAATAACATAGTGAAGCAAACCATTATTACAGCAGATGTTTTTAGAACATCGGAGGAACGTTATTCCTGGAATGTTACAGTCTAACCTTCTTAGAACCCATCGAATGCTTACTGATTATTCTAACAACGTTCTCCGTTATTTGGGTAAAGACAATCACACGTTTCCAAGCGGTTAATAAGCACAAATTGTCATCTTTAGCAGAGCCGGGCTAGAGAGGAACCGACTTGAACAGTGTGAAAAAACACAAACTAACATTTAGAAATTACTGTTTTTTTTTACCCTCACAATGACACTTTATGATGCCACAAAAAAAAAAACCGCCTGAGTTCTTGAGTCTCATCCTTGAAATAGGAAATTAAAGAAGCCCAGAGCAAACATCCTGCTTTTATTTCCTTCAGCAGTCCCAGCCTTGGCTACTGCATTATCATCATCTTTTTTTTTTCCTTCTCTTTCTCCCTCCTGCAAAGTGCCTGCAGTGAAAAAAAGAGCGAGAGCGAGAACGAGAGAGAGAGGGGGATGAGAGGAGGGAGAGCACGAGGACGGAGGAAGGACAGGATGAATGGAGAGGAGGGGGGAGATCACTCAGTGTGCACCCGCAATTATGTGTGTGTGTAGCTGTGGGCAGGCTGAATCAAGACTGGAGGGCCATTGATGGTGAAGTTTGTGGCAAATTGTGCTAATGGCTGTAACACCAAATAAGGAAGAAATGCATAGAGAGAGAAGGAGAAAGAGTGAGAGAGAGGAAGTGGATGTGTGTGTGGTGAGAACTTGTGGCAAAACCATTTGTCTAACGATGACTGTGGGTCTAGCGAGAGCCTGAGTGTGAGAAACAGAGTGGAAGCACAAGTGCAAGACACGCGAAACGAACATTTCGGGCATTTCTAACACGAAGAGCTGTCATCATCGCCATCAAGTTACAATGACACACTCAGTCTGGTGAGACACAGAGTTCACTCATTCCAGAAAGCAGCTTGCTTTCTTATGCATGACTGATTGCTCAGGCAGGAGGCGAGTCTGATACTTACCAAGAAACGTTTGCATGAG
Organism: Olivaichthys viedmensis; assembly: GCA_028565825.1. Taxonomy (NCBI): domain Eukaryota; kingdom Metazoa; phylum Chordata; class Actinopteri; order Siluriformes; family Diplomystidae; genus Olivaichthys; species Olivaichthys viedmensis. The sequence goes on along the minus strand of JAOUQW010000040.1, from coordinate 2,087,182 downwards.
ACATGGAAATGTTTTAAATCCACAGCTTTCATTCTGATACAAGACGACATCTTCTCAGAACCCAGTCCGATCAATTTTGAGTGAACTCCACAATTGGAGCGATCTAATTTTACTGAAAAAAAATAAAAATACCAGGTTGGTGATTCAAACCTTCCTCCTTTTTGAAACACTTCCCTTTTTTTCCTAAATGCGAAGCAGGCCTGAATCATGCTGGCACCTGCCCAATTTGCTAGGAAGTACCCATTATTCTGTAGGTTCCAGCTACAAGAAAAATAAACATCCTGAGTGCCCAGGTGTTCGCATGGACACCGTTTAGAGTCTTGATACGGAAGCTATTGATAACATGCTGACAATTCTGGACTGATGGACTTAATGGTATACAGATTGCTAATTAAAGCCCACATGAGGAACTGCACAGTCAAAGACCATGGTTTAAAAGCTGTGGCACATTTCCACTGAACATCTTGAGAGACCAAAGGTTTCTGCGTGAGTTCCTGATTTTGACTGCAGGGAATGTGACCGTTATGTAAAATAACAGAAGCGACACAAAGTGTGCGACATTTCAGCGCATGGCGAAAGCACAGAAACACACTGAACATCGAGGAGGCTTACATTCACACCAGCAGCGATGCAATGCACCGAAGCAGCCAGAAGTCATTCGTTTTCAGTGAGAGTTGAAACTGTTGGTGCAGCGAAGTGGGCGGGGCAAGAGAGCTGAGCAGAGTTTAACATGCAAATGAGAACTGAAGCGATGTGGCAACTAACAATAGAAGTGAGGGACGGTGGTACACTCCCCCCCCCCCCCAACCCCACTGCAAAACATTATCCGTGTTTTTGGTCCAAGATTTTCATTTTCAAGTCGCAGCTCTTGAATCAGCCGGTGAGACTTGCCATGTGGCTACGAGCTTGAAGTGTTTGGTGTGTTCAAATAGAACGGCGCCAGTGTATTTGCCGCAAACAGACGACAGCGAAAACGAAGAGCAAATGTTTTCGGCTCATTCTGACACCAGTAGATGGTAACGCACTGCACGGATGCAATTTATACACAAGCAATTTCCCTTCTGAATTCTTATTTTTAGCAGGAAGACCCCTTATTTGTGGTCAAAATGGGCCAAACATCTCATTTTTTTGCGGAAAAACATCTGATTTGTAGTCAAATAGTTAGTTTGGCATACGTTCTGTAGCTAGCTATGTAGCTTGTGCTGCCAGATTGCACTAGCCAGGCGCTACCAGGGAAACCATGGCAACTGGCAGTAAACTCAGGTTTTTTATTGTTTTGCTTTGTTGCATGAATATGATGTTAATGTAGCATTGAAGTAGCCTTTTTGAACGAAGCCTTTTTTGCCGCTTGCAGCGAGCGGCATGCCACTAGTAATATTAATCAAATACACTTCTGCGACACAGGAACATTTAGCTATTCAATTTTGGTCATTCTGTGAAGCTTGCGTTTGACCTATCAGCAAAAGTTTAGTACAGCAAGCTCAACTCAAATAGTTCCTGGTCCACAGAAAAGTACAGACTCTGGAGCAGGAACTAAAATAGTTCCTGAATAAAAAATAGGACCCAAAATAGTTCCTGGATCGACGGTCCAGAAACTAAAATCAGCCTTGGTTCTTCTGCTGGAAACGTTCCTGAGTTCCTGCAGTCAAAACCCACCCATAGTTAGGGCTGCAAAACACAGCAGTGGTCCATTGATGTGACATGGCTAAAGTCTGGCCTACATTATTTCGACCAAAAAACACTCAACCGTTTCCTCCCCTACAGGGCTGCGGTGCCACAGTAACTATAACATGGTGTTGGTTTCACAACCTGAAATACCTGTTGCACTTGTTGTTATAGAAATATAATATCAAGCATGTGCCCGTTCACTTATTTGTACGTGACCTTGTGCCAACAAACCAGGAAGATCTTTTGAAATTGATATCTATCATGGATACAGTTCCATACTTTGGAAACTAATTACAATATGCATTAATGCAGACACCACATAGAGATTAAAGCTTATGAATAGCTGTCCGAGTTGTCGGTTAGCTGCTTGCACATCTAGAGTATGCTCAGGGTAGTTTGTATGTACAGTAATTACTTTTATATGGGGTTTTTTTTTCATTCCCAAGAAACTATTCAAAATGGCCTATCTCCACACCTTTAACCACATAAAAAATGCCAGAATCTGTGAATATGCATGAATAGGCAATTTATAGATGGCCACAAATCCTCTTCTCTAAAAGCTAGCCGGCTACTTAACCGCTAGTAAGCTAGCACGCATTTGTCACAGGTAGGCACGGGGTCTTAATTTGTATTGTCATATTCTCAGCCATCTATATTTCAGCAGCCCAACCTGTCAAAATACACCATAATAGCCACAATTTTGTTCTTCGCTAACATTAGCTAGTTAGCTAGCCAGATACCACTACGCTAGCTCGCATTTGTAACAGGTCGACCCGAGTGTGATTTCAGCATCAGAGTCTTTATTGGCATTATCATATTCTCAGCCATTTAAACCTCAAAATATACTATACTATAACAACCACGATTTTGTTCATTATTAACATTAGCCAAGTTAGTTAGCTAGCTTAACACTCAGGTTTTACAGCTAAAAGTTTCCAGGTATCACGTCATCCTCTAATCTTAGACATGACTGGTCCAAAGCCGTGGAGCTCATGAGATCACTAACTGAGCTCATACAGTTTGTAACAATCTCTGAATCCTTTTTTAGGTAAGATTTTTGTTTATGTAAGTATATGTTTCTAATAGAAAAATGGGACTGTTGCTCACATTTGTTAACACATTTTACCCAAACACCATATAATCAAAATCAGCCATCCAAAAGGAGTTGAACATTTACCATTTTTGAGTGGAGGGATACTTTAAATATACATTAACCAAGCAAACTTGTTAGACTAAACTTGTGTTGTTTTGCTAACTCAGTATTTTTGCTTATACAATTTTTAGAGCCTGAGCGAACGAGCGCCTGGGATTAAGCCGCACTGTCATTCTGAGCATGTCCATGTCTCTATGTCTATTATTTATAACAGCGAAGAGAAGCCAAACTCACCAGGAACCAGGATGTGTGTGTGTGTGTGTGTGTGTGTGTGTGTGTGAGAGAGAGAGAGAGAGATGCTCGAGCCCATCTGTCCCTTGTTTCATTCTCCAAGCAGGGTGTAAAAACCACAAACTCCTAAATGTGCTTGGACACATAAAAGTGCTCACGGACCCTGGCCGTCAGCCGGTGTGCTGAGTGGGATAAGCCGCGATAACTCATAGGAATGTCATGTTAATAGTTTAGAAGGCTTTATTAATGGCGCCGAATGTTGCGTTAATGCATTTACGGAGTCGTGCTGACCTCAAGAGAGACGAGAGAGAGAGAGAGAGAGAGAGAACATGAGTGTGTGTCTGCTGTGTTTCCAACGCTGTGTCTGGCAATCTTCAAACGCCGCTGCGAGGTCAACAGCCAGAAACCGTTTTCAGGAAACCTTCAAACGGATTACAGTTTGGCGTTTCCCTCCCCTGCCGAGATTAAAGCGACATTGTGCAATCGCGACGCAGTCGTGACTCAAGCGGCGGTGCGCGTGTCGGCTACACAGGACAGGAAGCAGAAGCGGGCGCATATGCAAATAAAAAGCACACAGTCACCACCTGAGTGACAAAGAGAGATAGATAGAGAGAGAAAGAGAATTGGAGAGAATGAATGAGAACAAAACCACGAAAGAAATCGCAGCTCCCACTCAATTCAATCCAATTTGAGGCAGTTCGATTCAGTGGCGCTTTATTGGCATTGAAGCCGAGTAACGTTGCCAAACGCTGCCAAAGCAATGCGCATTAACATCAATAAAACATAGGAAACACAGCGTGCGCAGCAAAATCCCCGGTGCTGGATTTCGCACCGTGTGTTCGTTTGTGTCCGGCAGAAAGAATGAAACACTGTAGGTGTTAATTCAATGCTGGGGATTTTGCTGCGTGGCTTACAAGATTGCAAACAAAGTAAGGACATTAAAAGTAATTCAAATCTTTCTCGCAACTATTCTTCCATGTGTTAAACCTCTTTCTCTCTTGATCATCATTTCTTCTTATGTCAGTTTCAAACAAAAACACACACACACACACACACACACACACATCCGATGAGTGATTAAACATGAGACAAGATGGAATGAGACAAATCCGCCAACCCAGTGCTCTTTCATCTCCTAACAGTCACCGTCTGCCAAACATAACGCTGTTACGGAGCTGAATGGAAATATTTTTCCGCCTATAATGTGACGTATTTCTGAGTAAAACGGCGTATTTGAATATAAATAATGTAGGAATTTGGCTTTATTCATCAGGATTTAATCAGATTGTTATAAAAGTGGGGCGTTCCAAAACAAACATGGAGTCAAACTGGGACGCTAGTCTACAGTCAGCTTTGGAGGACTGCTTGTCTTCTGAGACACCTCCAGCACCCACATTAAAAGAGGCGGACAAAATCCTGGTAGTGACCCACTATCCGGTGTCATGCAGAAGAGGATGGGGTTCTCTTTTGAGTCTGGTTCCTTTCAGGGTTTCTTCCTTATTCCGTTTGAGGGAGTTTTTCCTTGCTGCTGTCGCCTCTGGTTTGCTCATTAGGGATCTAGATCTAGATCTGGATTTCTGTAAAGCTGCTTTGTGCCAATGTCTGCTGTTAAAAGCACAACACACATACAATTTTATAGAATTGCAGCAGAGAATTGAATTGGAAGAGGAGGAGCGACAGGATGGAAAGGTTGTTCCAGGAGTTCGGCCCTAATTTATTTATCCCCATATTGCTGCCTGCTTGGCTAGCTGGTGCAGTTGAGAGTGCAAGCTAGCTTTGCGTTTTTTGCGTGACGGATGATAAAGTGATGGGGAGGTAAAGCATGACATGATATTGTTGATTAATATTATTTTTTACCCACCCGTGCGTGCATGATGACATAATCAAAAATGAGAAGGCAGTTAGAGAAAGTTTGCGGAAAAACAAGGCTTTTGTCTTTGTGATTGATACTGGTTAAAAAGGTCAGTTTTGATTTCAGTTTTGATACATATCTAAATGCATTTATGGCTGCATGAATATTTATGCACTTATTAGTATAGAGTCAACGATGCTATTTTACTTCGTTACCATTTTGGTGCACCAAAAAATAAAAAACACGACTGCACTCAAACATCTCTGCTGCTTTAAGCATGGATTTCTTTCCTTTTTTTCATATTTTTGAATGTATGACTTATCACCTGTGCTCGTGAAAGTACTCGTGAACGCCAGCTCTGCTGATACAACCAGTGATTTTTCATTGCGTCCCATGTCTCTGGTAAAACTGTAGCCATGACTTAAAACTCCACCGAACCTCACACCGGTCGACGGTCGATTCAAATAGGAAGGAAAATGAACGTTTGATTAAACAGCAGTGCTCAACTAGACATCAATCATTTGAAACATTAGGTAAAAGTACTTTTTATCCAGTTATCCAAGACCTCGATTGCCTCCCTGTGCTCAGCATCACACTGTAACAGCCTGCTCCAGGCTACGGAGAAACCTCCGGAAGGGGGTGGAGGGGGTAGCAGGAGGATTAAACTGTGCCAGGTGGTGTCCCATTTTCTTTTCAGTGTCCCCTGCTACGCCTCCAGATATAAGAATAGCAATTTCGAGCCTTCAGATTGAGTCTATTTTGAAGAGCCGGCTGAACGGCGCACCAGGATGTGGCATTAGCTTTCCAACCTCTCATTCTGTGATAGAGATAAGCCATGGCACTGTGATCCTTTCACAGTTTATATTATTTTGCAATCGTGGACCAATAAATGCTAATGGAGTGGAATAGATCAAATAGATCCTAATGTGTAGGAACAAAAAAGCCAGTCGAGTTTGAGAGTTTGAGGAAGCCCATTTTGTATCATAAAGTTACACAAAACAAGAATTTGAGGAAAAAATAGAAGAAAAATTGATATACACACTGAATTTGATAAAATACTGTAATGATAAATACACATTATAAATAACTAGATATAAATTGAATCGATGAATAAACTGGGGAGAAAACATTGAAATAGAGTATAAATAACACCAACTCTGAAGTGTTTCATTTCTCCCATTAAGAAAAACAGGATTTTGTTTTTAACCCATTTGGCTACAGTTGGTTTTTCTGAATGTTTATACAGCAGTCAATGTTTATTGAGTGTGAAATGAAGCAACTCTGCTATCTTTTTTTTTTTCGTTCCAGATGGCTGGAATACTATTTCGGAGACTCACACTGAGATCTTTCAAAAAAAATTACAAAAAAACAAAAAAGACCACACAAAAACAGCACTCGAGCATGAGCAAAGCCCCGCTAACTGAATCCCTTCACCCTAACCGAATCAGTAGTCACATCACTAGACGGGGAAATGCTGAAATATTGACCCGCTTATTGACTAATGCAGTGACTATATTCCAAAAACAGATGGTGCTACAGAGGAAAAAGACAAAAAATAATGAAAATGGAGAGGCATCACGGCGAGCCATCCATCAGCTGTTTGATTTTATTTTATTATTTCATTTTCCTGAGCAGTTGCCTTGCGGCAGATGTAAGAAGTGACATTTAATGCCGGAGCACGTGTAATCTCCCACTCCATATGGCACTAATGTAGTTTGCGGTATGCACAAAGGAAAGAAAAATGCCTGGACGGGTGGGGCTGGGGAGAAGCGTCCACCAAGCCCTCTGCGTATACCTTTCAACCTGGCTGCTGTTTTAGCACTTTTCTCCTTACAGTGAGAAACATGGGCTATATATGGACACACACACCCGCATACTCAGTTCTATTGTCCCTGAATCTGGAATCTAAAGCCTATTGCATGTAAATGTTTTCCTATCCGTCTCTCCCTTTCTGCAAGTGCAACAAACAATGCCTACATTTGGCGAGCAAACACAACAGAGAGAGAGAAAAAAAAGGAGATTTATAGAGAGCAAGTGAGAGATGGAGGGGGGGTGAAAAAGAGAGACAGAGCAACCGTATAACAAAGAAAGGAGCAGAAACAGTCATTTCCTCCAGCTGTGCTGGTGTTGTGCTTTCCTTTACAATAAGACCAGCCTTGCTCATACCAACCCTATTCATACATTCACCATGCATCAAAATAAAGAAAGGGGTCCTATATTCACACCCAGGGGCAACACAGCTCAGAAATGGACATAACTGGACAATACACATTTGTTTAAAAAAGTGAGAAGAAGGACGTCTAGGGTCATGTGTGCTCTATGGAAACAGGCGTCATCCTAATGGCCGTTCTCCTAATGCTGTGTGCTAAGCTCACGTTGTCCTCTAGGTCAATGCGAACAGATCCATCATTCAGTTCCTCACAATGACAACGTTCATCGGGGGGGGGGGCACAGAGGCTTCTCCGGTTACTCCAATGACCAGCAACAAACATGCTGGCTAATTCAATTACACAACAAGTGGCTGAGTCATAGTACCTGGCAATTTTTAACTCAGCATAATGGAAGGTTTAAAGGCTGTTGTGAAAGCAGCGGGTGTGATGTTTTCTCTAATAACACTAGATTTATGATTTGCATTATGATAAAAAGGTAATATAATAAATATTAACACATAATGACACACAAAATAGTTCAGCACTTAACTGGGCCACTCAGGCTGGGGATTTAATTTGGTCTTTGTAAGACTTATGCATTAATGCATACATAACAATGGAAAGATTGTTTGCAGGCCTTTAGAAAACACGTACATTTTACTAGGATTCCCTTTTCAGCTTGATATTTTCTGCCAGGTAAAACCCTTGACAAGCACAAAAGACAGAACAAAAGCCTTTTAATGGGGTGGGTGTGTAAATATGTGTAACTTTCACCACCTTAAAAAATCCAGTTAAATCCATGTCTGACACTAGCATTAGCATTCAACAGTTAGCATGAACACATGTTTAGAAAAGCATGCACCATCCTCTTGTCGATTTCCATCACGAGGGAGTGAAGATCAGGAAAGCAGAAGCAAATCAAAAACCAACAGAGATGCCTTCTCTAGGTGAGGGTGCTAGCTGTCTTTAGCACCCACCCACCGACACAGCAAACACGTATCGGTATCATTATTCTCCTGGCTACTTTTGAAAATGATCTGCCCCAGTAAACTGAGCTAGAGGTCCCTGCGGCGATCAGTTACATAGCCAGAACAAAGCAAACCAAAGAAGAGGAAAGCAAGAGCAAAGAGGGACAGAAGCAGAAAGACAAGAGCAGGTTTGACAGGGTGAGAGCAAGGTGACAGACTGGAAGGAACAGATATGCTGAACATCTAGACCAAACTAAGAATCGCAGAGGAATAGCTCCAAATATATGAGCTGATAAATCTATGGAGAAGTCACGGGACTCTTACGCAGCTGTGTTTGAAGCAGCACCTGTTGAGGGCTCATTTCCATGTACTTCATTGGAGTAAACGCTTCCTGATCCAGGAAACGGGGCAGCTTGTTCCCTACTCTCAAACATTTACATCTGTTCCTTTTCCCGACAATGAACTTCCTGATCTGAACGTTCAATATAAATTCCTCCCCCCTCAAATAAAAGTTCATAACGCCCCCATTTGGCCCAATGGGACATGACAGAATGATTCAAGCCTAATCACTGAAAGCCTTTCACGCATTTCTGGCCACGCTGCGACGGCCTGGCCTTGCGTCTCGCACATATCACTGCTCCCCTCGCTAGCACCAGTTGGCACTTTAAGCAGTGAGCTGATCGTGTGGGCGACAGCTGTGGTGACCCCGGGATACCAGGAGGACCCTCGACCACAAACATTTGTGTTTTCGATCGCCCACGTGTTGCCCTGAGGCCTTCACAAGGAGAAGTCGTTGCCATTCCAACTGGCCATCGACTAACAGCTGTGTCTGGCCAGAGTTTGGAAAAGAGAGCTGGGTAAACGAATTAGGTTGGAGGAGTGAAAAAGGATAGTGGCGTCTGGATATTGTGTGAACACGGTGTGTTAATACTCTGACTATCTGACTGGACCCTCTCCATTTGCCAGCCTAAACCAAAAAAAAAAAAGTGTAGAAGATCCAGCCTTCTTTTGTTCATCAGCATACTGCGACCAACATGTGTGATCCCCTTTGACCAGTAATATGATAAACCTCAGGGGCATGGTAAACCCACTTCAATAAGCACATCAGGATGGGATTACAACCCAAATCCAGGAAGCCTTAACATTGTCTTGACATATGCTGCACTCAATCAGACTGGGCGGCCACTAGGTAAAGGTTGCTTTTGATTGGGCCGAGGGGAGCCGTTCACGTCACATCAGTACAAGGACATCCACCTGGCCATGAACGCTGAGCAGGGAAAGAAGAAGCGAGGGGGGAATGAGGACATATTAGCACTCTGAGGTACTTTCATACACTCAAGGACAGGTGTGCCCTAGCTGTGAGCAACAGTTCAAGATCTTAGGGGAATTTGTTTTTTCCCAACCCCCCTCTCCAAACGTCCTCCTACTCCTCCATTCCTTTTACTGCTCAGCTCAAAGCATGGGGAAAACTGAGTGGCTTCTCTGCTAAGATCATTACACTGCTTTTTATAGTCCCCACCAGCCCGAGCACGAAGGCATTTAATGAGAGACACTGTCCAGCCCCCGATATTCTCTCTTTTTACAACCTCCATCCTCCCTCCCCAACTTAACAACCCCGCCGTAGACTTCTGGTCACTACTCAGACATCTGGCTCCTCCATCTTGCGTGCCAGCCTAATGGCCAATTACCGGGCCGCACAAGGGCCGTGGGAGCCGAGGCGGATTTATCGTTCGATGCGTTCCGACCCGAGATCTTCAGTCCATCACTAGAACATTAGGGCCCAGCCGTAAGAGACAGGAGGCCCATCAGGTTTAATTTGCTTTAGCTCTACTTGAAAACGGCTATTAAAGACTCCCCACACACCATTCTGGCGTTCATATTAACTCGCCGGCTAGCGGAAAGCAGTAACAGAGCCGCTGCCTCCTCGTTTCGTGCCCGCAATTACAACCGTCTTCAGAGGACATCTTAAAAAAACAGCTTAAGTGCTCTGAGCACAAAGGTCAATACTTAAGGTATTTCCAGGGCATGTATTTTTTATAATGATAATTAACGTTTGGAACGGTTTCTTTCGTTGCGATTTGTTTGCCACTGCAGGAAAGGAAAGAAACAAATTCCCTGACACAATGTAGCCTTCTGACCAATGACTGTTAAGATCTTTTATTGGAAAAACTGTTTTCAAAAAGATGTCAATGACGGCAACCTGCTGCAGAAGTACAGTTTCTGGGAAAGTTCAACTGTTTATTCGCATTTTCTGATGAGGAATCGGGAAAAACTAAGGTTATATGCTTGCTTCCTTAATTTTATCAATGTGTTCAGTTCCATCTTGCCATGAATTATCTCAGGCGTTTATGCATTTGAGGCATTACTATTTCAAATGGCCGGCAGCCTGACACGGATTACAGGCCCGACTAATTGGACTGATTTATGAGAAAATTTAAACTCAATACGGAGCTTTAATTAACCGAATCCTGGAGCACTTAGGAAGCCCACATGACATAATATGAGTACTCATAGACACTGGCGTTCATTTGGTTCCCTGCTTCGCAATTAGCTCGAGTCCCACTGCCAAGAGAGCTGGAGGGAAATTCAAGACGAGAGCACTCTCTGTTGCCCTGGACAACCTGCTGCGTTTTTCCCCCTGAATTTCCAGTGACCTGCGTGTTGCTTCGCAGCGCGTTCATCAAGCAGAAGGCTGGACGTACGAGCGGCTCAGTGCTCCCACACTACAAACACAACAGTGTTATCCATGTCAAATCCATTGGAGAAAGCCTGGGGGAAGTCCATATGTGGCCAATAGATGGACTCTTTCTCTCTCTCTTACTCTGTTTCCCTCTCCTTTCTGCTGAGCAACTCCTCCTGGGAGGCCAGCGAAAAGAGCAAAGCTAACAAGCTCATCGCAAACACACAGCTAGAGAACTCGTGTGCGAGTATCCGTATCTAATATCAATCTCACCAGGTAGATTATGAAGGTCCGTGTCAGACCTGAGCCTGAAGTTTTTTTCATTAAAGTTAAATGGCCTTTGCAGCAGACAACCTAATGATATTTTGGAGCTCACATCCTTGTTGAAAAAGCAAGATTAGGCTGAAAGGCAACAAAAATAAAGAGCTTCTAATATCAATGAAATGTTAATATTGGCCTCAGCAATTTATAAGTGATGACATTGACTATTTTTGCCTCATCAATATTTATTAAAACTGGATGGAAAGGATGAGACCTTAATTGAACTGATAACAGTGTTTTAAGCATTTGTCTTGTCTCAGAGGTGAACCTTCACATTCTATCACCTTTGCGTGAAAAGATTAAATCTCTTTGGGTTGGTATCTAAGACAAAGGTTAAGCTCAGTCCCAGCATCAATCTCCATTCACTGGCCCTAAACACAAGCTTTGGGTATGAATCAGTTAATCTATATACAATGAGGAGTGTAACAAGCCGAGCACAGCAGAAAATGGCAGTTTAAAGAAGCTGTCTCCCAATAAAACAAAGTCTCTCGCCATTTTGCTGCCCCCGTCACACCGACAACGGATAATTAATGTTTTTAGCATAGAAAAGGTCTCTCAGTCAGTGAGCCATTTGCTGTCAACAGAGCCAGAGCAAAATGAGATTTGCATTGGCACCTTTTGTCCTTTCATGCACTTCCCTGCAACAGGTGACTTTTTGACAATTAACACCTGCGCTCCCCTCGGCCTGAGAATGAAAACGAGCGCGCCGAGGTGTTAGAGGCTCGTTTCCACCCCACTTATAGGACGGCTATTATCCACCCAGGCATGGGGAGCCTAAGAATAGCTATCAGCGAAGACAGCTGAAAATAAAACCCTTCAACATTTCAGCACGGATAACCTGCAGTGTCGGCGTCACTCTGTGCATCCAGGTGCGGCTCATGTCTGCTAACAGACCTTTTTTCTGGGTTTCTTTTGATGACTGAAGATATAAAGTTTATAGTAGGTCAGTTAATGCACAAACCGCACAAACAGGAACAAGAAAGAGGTAGAAAGGGCGTAACTTTGAAAAAGCAATACATTTGAAGGTCAGATTAGCGATACGGATGAGAAGCTTATTCGCCGGCACTGACAAGTCCTCGAGCGACAAGGAGCCTTTTCATACGGGCCTCTCCGAGTGCTCACAGAGGCCCATTAATCCGAGGGGGATTCGTGTGTGTACATCAGAGGCGTTCCCCGTGGCTTATCCTTTGATTACACGGAAAACAAAGACCCGAAAAACGTGAAAGGGGAGAAATCGCACCCTGTTTCTTTAGCATGCTGACACTTTGAGGTGTGTACTTCACAATTTACTTATCTAGCAACCGAATCCTTTGACCTTTTTTCTCTCCATCACACTCCACTCTCTACTTCACTCACTCGCTCTATCTCTCTAGTGAGGATGCCTGGTCCAGCTGTCACTTTTTTGGGAACAGATACAACTCTAAAGTGACAGGTCTTGCTCTTAATTCCCTCCATTTTAATGGTCAAATAGGACTTGTTAGTGAAGGCTGGCTACGGAGTCTTCATTCTTCTGCCTGGCACTAAACAATTCCCTAAAATCCTCAGCCCTGCTGGGGTTTTTTTTTATAGAATTTTAACTAAAAATCCATGATGAAAGATTCTTTTAGCCTAAACCTAAAAATAAAATGGTCCTGGTAATTATTTGAGAGTTTGCAATGATTAAATGGCATTTTACCACCAAGGAGCAATTATTTTAGAAAGACGTCTCAAATGGAATCCTTTGACAATTTTTGAATAAGATTTCATCAAGCAAACCAGGCAATAGGGCACAATATTACAATATATCATTTGTTAATTATTATTGTAATATTGGCCTTTGCCATGCTGATATTGCCGACATGGTATTATGAAAGAATTTGTACGGCATGTCGCCATCGCAATGTGTCGCAATTTAAACAGACCCTTAAACACAGTCCATATTTAAAGGCGTGTATTTGAGCATGTTGCCATTTGAGATGGGTTCGGCTCAACAGCCATCGCGTTCACCTCCTGCATGAGTTCTGCCATAATATGGCTTCATAAATCAGCACACAGGAGCCGTGGCAGGCCAACGGCGAGCACACACTGCATCATCTGGGGAGTTATGGGACGGCGCCGGGGATGCTGCTCCACTCCTGCTGACAGCAGCATCCGGGAACGACTAGCACTTGCCCTTCACACTGAACATCTACGCTCCACTCGGCCCGGGCGATACGGCTCCAGATGCTAGCGCTGAATAAAACATGTGGCCTCCCAGACCTAATCGTTGGCGGAGGCTAGGCTGCGTTTAGCGCACAGAACCGTGATCAGGCTAACGTGTGAGAGCGCATTCGTTGGAATGATTCAGGTGATGAATCATGACCGCCTCGCACGACGACAGGCATGATGGCGGACCAATAAAGAGTGATTGGGGAAACGAGGGCAATGCCTGCACCTTATTCCAGCACGTACGCATTATGCATTCCTGTGTGTGTGTGTGTGTGTGTGTGAGGAGCCTTTCTCCTAGAAACAAATTTATGTTGACTATGGCAAGCACAGGCAACACACATTTCTGCTGTATTTATTCAAGATTAAGAGAACATGTGAAGAAATGTGGAAATGTATGACGACAACTAATTATATGGTGGCACACCCAAAATCTTCCTTTTAGCCCCTTCAAACCTGAATTATGTTCCAGTGATGGGGAAAATATAATTGTTTTCCTGTTTGAAATACACCCAAAAATGGGACTCAGTCAAAAAAAAACTTTTTATTTTTTTACGTATATTTTATACTAATTAAAAAACTTTCTTCTTTTTTTTTCCCTGTCCATTTCAGTGGATGTTGACTCTGAACACAGAAGGCAGAATGTCATTCCTTTATATCCATGTATTCATCAATTTCTCTGTTAAACAAACTTGTTATGCTGTAATACTTAGTATTCTATACTGATATGTGATTATTTTACAAAATTACCTCTTTAACAGCATATTTTTTCAACTTTAAACAGCTCTATCTTAATCTTTATCCTCATCTTCACTAGCCAAACTTTCAATCTCTGAGATGTTTCCACTATTAGTTAACTCGTGAACTTTATGTACCGTGCACTCTGTAGATTCAATATTTCCTCTTATCTTGCACACATTTGTTGTGATGCACTGTGTTTAAAAATCCTATGTAGAAAGTTATGATCATGTTGATATTGGACGTTTTCTTTTACAATCCATCATTTAAAATGAATGCAAACCTCCAAAGTGATGAGTAAAATTGCTCTAAATATGGTTAAAAGAGTTGAAAAGAGCTCTTACTCCTCCTCTTTGGCTGGAGTGCTGTCATGTCTCATTTCAGTGCATTAGATTTTTTATTTTTTTTAAAGCAATAAAAGCAATGCTGCTGTTTGATTGGCTGGCTGTTCAATGTCCAATCTATATAACAGGTCTAAAAAAAAAACAGAAAACCCACATGATGTCAATGTTAATGGATACAGGGTATGAAAGGGTTACGATCACTAATCCTTGCGTTCCTGTGCCACTCATACAAAATACTTTACACACACACCCTCCCATATATACAGTACATAGTCTGCGTTTCTATCTACCATGTCATTCAAGGCCAGATCAAAGGTAAATAGCCATACTTTAGATCTTACATTCCACCGCTCTATGACTAAATAGATAGAATCACACACAAAAAAAAAAAAAAGATGGTCCTGTATTTGCCCTTGCAAATGGGAAATGAAAATGCATCATAAATTCAGGGAAATGACTGGCTCTGGTGCACCTGTCAGTGCCCTCGGAGTCTAGGCGGAGTAACACACTGTCGAAACCCACTGCATCTTCAAGGCACAATGCCCCGTTATTGTGCGAGTGACCTCAGGCCTCGGAAACAACGTGGTCACTGTTGAAGTCCCGGAGAAAAACAAGGCCTTCACATTCGAACGCCAGGCCACCAGCAGCTGTCATTTTCCTCCACTTATTCAATTTGCTGGCGGAAATTTAATAGGCCGCACAAGGAAAACCGCTCATTTGCAAAAGCTACAAAGGCTCACAGGCAGTAATTATGTGTGTGGCAGAATTTACGAGCACTCTGATACTCTGCGAACTGCATCTAGGGTGTTGGGAGGCTCAGGGTTTAGCCGACTTTCCAACGAGACTCAAGCTGGCGCACGCTTCCCCCAGACAGAAACCAATATTAGCAGACAGGTTTCAGGAGATCACGAGACTCAAATAATCAGCGCTAAAATCTGCCTCTCTCAATATTAAATCCTTCTTCTACCCACTCTGCAAATCTCCTCTACCTTCTCGGCAGGCCACACAGTTCAACTAACCAAACGGCTGGAGAAATAAATGAATCAAGCCAATGTGTAACGGCTCCTTTCAACATTGAAAGAGACGCTGTCAGAAACCAGCCTTTTCAAAACATTCACTATAAACAAGGGACTCAATTCACAGCACAAAAGAACTGAGGAAACATCGACAGTCTCGCGCTAGTGTAAATATGAGCTCGAAGTCTGAAAACTATGCGCGGCCTATGAGTGGGTAGGAGGGAGGGGTCGCGTTCCTTTGTGGCCTCCCACGGAGAAGAGAGATGGAGAAAAAAAAAGAAACACACCCACTGTTCTGCCTCAGTAAGGGCCGAATTCTTTTTGTTGTTTTTTGTGGTTCTTGAGGCCTCATAAACCATGACTTCACTTCAGCAAAAGATAATAAAATATAACAATACTTCATATTGAATCATCTACATTTTAACCAGTCCATAACATAACTTAACACACAGTACCCGAGCTTGCAAGCAGAGACAGTCAACTTTAGGCCGCTGCCATTCAGCGCTGTTTGATCAGCACTGTGTGCTTAATTTCTGTGACCAAGTTTCAAAGAAAGGAAACGATGCCGTCGCCTAGGTGAGATTTCAAGCTGCTCAAACACTCAATGTCGTCGGGTCCAGACGGCCGCTCTCCACGTCACCAGTGCCAGGCAAGAAAAGGTCAGAGCAGCTGGCTGAAACATCGGCCAGGGCCGGAATAAAGAGAAGACAACTGCCTCTAAACTCTTCCAGTCAGCACCTGCAGCCTCGTCTGAAAAAGGTTACAGCGCAGGTATTTACCGCCAGAGAGAGAGGATGACAGGAAAGGGAAAGGCAAAGGAATAAAATTGCGCTTTTCCACCAGACAGTAACAAATCCCTGATTACACATTTTGTGGCTTTTTCCATTGCCAAGTGAACCGTGTTGTAACTAAGGAACCGTGCTGAATTCTTGAGTACCCTTCTTTATCGCTTTTTTATGTAAATAAACTGCACTTGCATGAAACAGCTGTAATGTACGGGTTTGATGAAATTGGATGAATGGAATTAGCGGCAGGGTGAAACAAAAGTTCAATATTACAAATGAAATATTTATGCTGGAAATGGGCCAGACAGTGCCATGAAAAGAGAAATGAATTAAAACAAATGAAACAAATTGAAAGATTGCATGGGAAACCATGTCACCACTCCACAACCTCCAGAGAACTCCTCCTACCTGCATGCGTACCGTTATGCACTGTCCGGTGGAAAAGCGCTAAAACAGAAAGAATAAGCAAAAGAGAGTGAGGGGGAGAGGGAGAGAGATATACAGAAGATGAGCTTGTGCGTTGGAGGAGTGAGAGTGGGAGAGGAACCAGGAGAAGGCTTTGCATCCATAATGAGCTGAATCGTTTCCAAGTCTACCATTGGCAAGTCCATCGAATTACCTTCTGGCGCTTTGCTCTGCTCACAACCCGACGTATATAACGTTTCATAAACAAGGACAATTACCATGTTTAGTTTCTCCACGCTTGAATGTGTACAGATTTTTTTGAAAAAGCTATTCAATAAAGAGCAACACACATAAACAAGCAATCCAAAAATGTGGATGAAATGTGGAAAATGTGGATGGGGGTTTCATCTTGAAATGCTTACTGCACTTTTAAACTCATCTCATCCCGAAGTGGCCCAAGTTGGAGCCGTTAGCGTCGGCGAGAAACAGCCCTAAGGCTGATTGCCGGGCTTTAATTCAGGCTGGGTATCATTTAGTGGAGGAGAAGCGGGACAGCGGCGTGGTCCACTTCAGATTTATGTAGCCATTTCGTTCAGTAAAGGATGCTAAGCAGTGCTCCTGCTGGCTAGATGGCTTCTACTCTCGAGGCCGTAATTGGGCCATGCACATACCAGACCGTGCAGATGTGGTCTCTCGAGCGAATGTATATTTGAAGCTGCTCTCCAAACACACACACACACACACATACATGTGCTTGTATAGTAATGTTTCCTGCTTGTGGCTGTTCCAGTTCTGGTTAGTGTCACAGTAAATACTGACGCCAGGCCTGGTGACACGAGAGTGAGATGGAGGAGTGTGTTCGCCTTCACCCCGGCGCTCTGGAAATGGCAGCAGGTCAATCAATAAGGCCGAAATGAGGACCGGCGCATCAGCGCTGAGATAGAAACTACAGTCAAGCCAGAAAGTCTGCACACCCCTTTCACCTTCTCCACGTTTCATTACATTACAGACTTATTCTACAGT
>JAOUQW010000040.1:2049494-2061351 GCA_028565825.1 Olivaichthys viedmensis | reverse complement strand
TATTAGATATATTAGATCTACTACATTGTAGAAGAGTTTAGTGAATAGAATAATGACTGTTCATAAAATATGATGACTTCTGAACGCTAGTGTATATTACTATATATATTTATATATAATCAAGCAAAGTGCTTGTGAAGCTGTAGGGGGTGGGACCAGCTTCAGAAACACTTTGCTTGCACAGCTGATAAAGGGCTTTTCTGGAAACTTTGTGTACTACGCTGCAATTTTACCACCTCTACATTTTATTACTGAACTACACTACTGATACTCCCGGGACTGAGAAATAAAGTGCAATGAGAGACACCAAGATGGACCGAGCAAAACAGACATGGAAAGAAACAGAGAAAGAAAAGACAGTGAGCACAAGAGAGAGAGCAAGAGAAGAAGGAGAGAGGTCTAAATGAAAGGGGCATTGAGTTGCTCGGTGGACTGGCAGCTCAACAACGGCTGAGCAGTGCATACTGGGCCTCTTTGTAGAGGAGGACACACAAGATCAAGCCAAACAGCCCTCACCCCTCAAAAAAGAAAAAAGAAAAAAGAAAAAAGAAAAAAGAAAGGGGGGGGGGCGCAGCAGAGAAAGAACGAGGAGGAAAGAAAATACACAAGGAAGCCTTTTGGTAGAATAAACATTTCTCTGCAAAGTGTTGATCTGTTGTCTGCCAAGTGCCAGGCCACTTTCTCTTTCTTTTGTCGCGTTCTCCCCCCCCCCCCCCACCTATTTAGACACAAGCAGAAAGCCAGTTCAGCAGTGCTATTTCTATTCCCTCTCATTAGACGTGCAGGTTGTGGAACATCTCCCCGCAAAGCGCACGAAGGTGAATCAAATTGCGCGAGGTGGCAGAGCCCACAAACCCGGATTAGGTTAGCATAGACCTCGGTCTCTCTGTGTGAGAAAGAGCCATGTCTATACAAGGAGAAACAACCGAGGCACAAGTGTGGCATATCAGATGTTCCTCCCATGATGCCATCCCCTCCTGCGGTGACCCAGGTGCATTTTCACAATCATATAACCCGACAAAGAGGCTTCATTTTCATGAGCAGACACAAGAGCTGCGCAATGACTGTCATCTTGGCGTGTACAGAATTACGGCTTGCGGTGAGTGCGTCTGAGAGCGAGAAACTACAGAGTAGAGTGGGTGCTCGGATGTTGCCTTTCTCCCCTAACAATTCTGAAAGCAACCCAGGTGTCGACTGAAAAGAGCCACGACATGATGGATCGGAGTGGATTTGACGAAGTGGGATACGGATGGGGGTGGTGGGTGGTCGGCAGTTGATAGAACTCTCAGAGGGCACAAACCTGCCAGCCTTGTGGGCCAGGCAGAGCTGAGGTGGGCTAATTATATGCCAAGGGCAAACAGGCGCACATGCAGACAACAAAGAAGAAGGAGAAGTAAATTAAAAATTGAAAGCTGGGCACCTCGCTCGGCTGCCCAATGTCAGTGTCACTCACATGTTCTCCGCTCGCGATAACAAGCCGAGGCGAGAGAGGGGACAGGCGGCACATGGGTGGAAGAGGGAGCTAGGTATGGAGCTAACACTAATGCTCACAGCTTTATCAGTACCGGGACATTCCAAACGTCCTGCGCTGCCTCAGCCCAGGCAGCAAGACAGTGTGCAGACTCCCTGCCCTGATAAGGATGCAAAGGCCAAGGTGGTCAAATGTGAATAAAATAATAGGTCTTGCACCCCAGTGAAGGTCAACGACCTTAAAAGGAGCTCACCAATTAGTCGCAGAGGGGCGCACTGGCTTTGCCACTCTCGCAGCATTACTATTTAATGGTCATGAAAAGGCATGTCACCAAAACATGGTGCTAAAACACTGGGGCATTCAGGCAGTCAAAAGGTGATACGTTGTAATCCTACTGCTAAACACGTAAGCAAATAACTATGATTTAAGAACGAATCAATAACATACACAAGTGCTTCACAATGAGCTCATCTTTGGTTTAATAGATGCCATGTCATAAAATTATATGAATGTCATTGCTGGCTATGGTGACATGGTACATGTCAAGATCATAAAATATGGTCAATAAAGTCTTCATTACAAACGGCAGTCTATAAAAAAACATGGCACAAAGGGATGGACTAGAACTGTAAGAGCAGTTATTTCCATGCTATCTTACAAGTACTTACAGTAATTACGTGCAATATAACTTTGCATTGTTAAAATGAACGTGTCATTTAACCTGCTGGTTGAAAAAGACTAAGCCATTTCAAGATCCACTATAAATCAGCTCCTGTACTGTATCCAGTCAAAATGCAACATCTGTCTTTTTAAGGGGCGAAATAAAGCATGAGTACATAAAGCCATGTGGCCTATCACCATAACGTCTAACAAATGTCCTCTATGGGAGTTAAACACAGTAAATTCGGTGAATGGTTTTCTTTCAAAAATGTCAGAAATCGGTGTCACGATTTCCTCGTCAATCTATAAAAACAAAGAGTTAAAGGAGTAGATTGAAAATATAGCTGTCTGTATTGTAATGCAACCCGACAAGTTTCTGGTGAAAATCATATCACATGAATAATACATGGAAGTACAAGGATCAGACAAAGCAAACATGTTAACAAAGTGTGAGAGAAAGCACTAAAACATTCAACAGGCATGATTACACTCTGATAAGAAAGGAAAACGGTTAGATATTTTGATTAAAAAATAAACCAGACAAATAGCCTTCTATTAAACGTTGATGATCCGTGGAAAACACGACATAATGGAAGTCAGCACGGTACACAATGGCGCCGTGAATGTAGACTATAAGCCACGGAGGGGCAGCGAATATTTATCACGACGCAGCCCAGCAAAGAAGCAGCGGCCAGCCTTTGAACATCCGTCAGCGTGGCCGAGGACTGGAATGCAACCTTATTACAACGTATTGATCAGACCCAAACAAAGACCCTGAACTCATCAATCTGTTCTCTTCTCACACAAGAAGCGAAAAACCACGCCTTGCGAGGAAAACGTGGAGCAACAAACAAGCAGAGTTAGCGGTATTATGACAGCGGAAGCATTGTCATGGGTGTTCTATCCCAGAAACCCTAGACATAGGGGCTTTGAGGCTGGATCAAAAGGGATACGTTTCAGCAGTTGGGTTGTGCTTTATGTCCAGATGAAGAGATCGAAGAGAATGAAAATGAAGAACAGTTTCACCAAAGGGAGAAGACAACCAGGGGGAGAGTAGCTGCTTCATTTGAGATCAGCTACTGACTCAGTGGCTTTATTGGGAGCTCTGTGAGCCAAAGTCATGTATCTTGTTTCTCCCTGATGTCTTACAGCATGTCGCGTTTGGAATCAAAATCGAATCCATCTCCCGCTGATGGTGCAGTTGTTTTAAACGC
The DNA here is from genome assembly GCA_028565825.1 of Olivaichthys viedmensis. Lineage (NCBI taxonomy): Eukaryota > Metazoa > Chordata > Actinopteri > Siluriformes > Diplomystidae > Olivaichthys > Olivaichthys viedmensis. Next base: position 2,058,006 of record JAOUQW010000040.1, on the reverse strand, counting down.
CGAGATGTGCAAGGCCACATGTGCACAATCAATCTTTCGATGGACGTAAAGCCTGACAACAATACGGCACAGATCCCAGGCCCGATTTGACCGGGCCCCAAGTTACAATTCTTTCCTCTAGTTCAGGGTAACCATAGCCATAGCCATTAGACAAGGTCATGGCATCGTGTGATTTAAGGTTACTCATTCATCTACAAACCAAACACATGCTTTGGTGGATGAAGAACATCCCTCAGAAGCACAAACTTAGGTCCAGATTTACAAAGACCGGGTCATGAGGGTCAGGCTTGGCCAAACACTACCGTCTAAACACTCTAAAGTGGTTCAAGGTGTACCAGGAGCTGCTCTAATGGAGCATGAAGACTCCATGTTGTGTGTTAAATGTAAAACTATAAATAGGAACACACCTTACACTCCTAAATCCAAGCCATCCGATCCTTAGCAAGCCCTTCATGAGTTGTGTTAGAGAAGGAAAATGACTAAAAATGTGCAGTGAATAGGGACTCCAGGATCAGGATTGGGAAAAGCTCTTGGGGTCTGCCAAATAAACTTGGTTTCTCTATGGAAAAGTCTAGAACTAGGCTTGATCTGGAAATGCGTGGACGTGTGGTCCCTGTTTAATCCGTTCACATGATTTGCATTTCATTTGGTGGAATTATGGGAACACCTGATGTTTCTGGCCAATTGCATTGGTAGAACTCATTTGTGTTGGTACAGAATTACAGCGTGCTGTCATGGTCCTGAAGGACCATATTGATTAGGGATTATACAGTTTACAGATTATACACCTTACACGTTGACTTTTGCAAATTTAAATGTTGATTTATTTTTTTTTATTTTTTATTTTTACAAAATCACTTCAGTGTGTATACAAGTCATTTTGGGGCTGGACAATTAATTAACTGCCTCACGCAGCTGTAAAATCAGGCACGGTTTCCAAACACAATTTTGGACAAATCAAAATCAGGTTAACAATCTCCAAACTTATTTGAGCTTGCATTTCTAATTTCTAGACATAAACATCTTCTCTGAAAGATGTTTCAGGTTATGTTAAGTCGGATGTGAGTATCGCCAAGACATCTTTAAATAAAAACGATTAGCTTATTCTGGGTGCCTAGTCGGAGCTGAATGAAAAAAAAAAACTGCCTCAGTTTCGACTGAGAGCCTCTTGCATAAGATCGCATTGACTTCGCTTGTTTCTTGTGAAGTCAGTCAACTGTGTCTCCCCACTTACAGATTTGACCCTGGCTGAGAAGGTCTCACGCTCAACATGGCCACAGACTCTCTTTCTTTCTCTGTCTCTCTTCCTCTCTCTGGAAAGCACTGGAGAACTGGGAAGCAGGTTAGAATCCACACTCTGCCCTTTTCGTTATGCCAAGAAACGCTTCATTAGCAATAAAAATGCAAGCCGTGGAGAAGAGCAGTGGAGGGGGGAGGGGAGAAATGAAAGCAGGATGGATGACTTTGAGGCGGTGGGGGGGCTGGGTGGCGCCTTGAAAATGTATTACGTTCAATTAGGCTTTGGGGAATATTCATTAACCCAGTTTTAGGAGAAGAGAGCCAGGGCTGAATCATGATGCCATGGGTAAAAATGAGAACGGGCTTTAAAAGGTAGGCCATTACAAAGCATCACCGGTACATTACATCAGGATCTATTAAAAATAGCCGTGAGGGAACCTGCTGCAAGGAGCTGTAATGGAGGGCATGCAAAGAAGTAATGGCTCCCCCAGCATATTAACTATATAAAGAATGAGACAAGCTTATCTAGAACATTCGGCTGTGCCTTTAAGCTGCTAGTAATGGTGGTTATCTTCCTGTGCAGACATAACTCATAAAGAAATATATCCCCCTCTCAATGTAAAAACATCTTTACTGCAATATATGGACCCTCCCTACTGTTGCAAATCCTTTCCTAAAATGTGATGCCTCAGTCATGTTATTCAAGCTGTCAGGTCCTTAATTCTACCTGAAAGACTATTAAACTATTAAAGTTCTCTACATTAGACAGATGAGGCCATCCATTTATTTATTTTTTGCTCCAAACAAACCACCTCCGCGTTAAAATCCGGGATGACAGAACAGATGAGCAACGTGCATCATCATCACACACGTGTTACATATTTCCAGACCAGCTCAGCCATAAGCGCCGAGGCCCAGGTTACAAAGCAACAAGCGATGACTGCACGAGTCGGTCCAGAGTTATTTCAATCATTATTTACAGCCTCAAGGCTGCAATTAAGCAAAGTAATGAATGTGGCTAAACCCCACCCCACCCCACCGCGCTTGCACTGGCCTGGCATGCTATTAATCCTGCCTCACCCAGCCATGAGCCCTTTGCAAGAAGAGAAAAAAACAACAGGCACTACTAGAAAACACACACAAAGCAAACAAGATGTCCACCAAGAGTTTTCCAAAAGCCTCACGGTAACATGGAACCACTCTGAGTTCTTGGGATCAAATGCTACGCTTGCATTTGGGAAAACTGTGCTGAGTAGCGTGCGAGGACTCTCATCGGGAGGCACGTCTTGTGAAAATCTGCACCCTATGGGGGGCTGCCATTAGCGGATGGTGTTTCATTAGCACGGTCTCTGGCCATTATCTTCCCCATTGGGCTGAGCAAGCATACACTCCAGCATACTGTGCTGATGCTAATGCCCAACGTGCAGAAAGGACGGAAGAAGAGCGTAGAAGATGACGATCTGGACCTGAATTATCAAGGAGTTTCGAGTGCTGATGTGGGTTCAGGTCCACTCTTTTGGTTTGGTACTGGCTTTATAATATAAAAAGGCTGACAATAATCCCACAATCAGCACTCCCCCTGCTGAGAATTCGGTCAAGTAATAGGCTGGGAGGATGATCAGGGTTGACCGATGAAGAGGACATTGAGCGCTAGCTGCCTTGAGCCTCGTTTACTGGCTGATCTTCCAAAACCCAGGAGAAAGCAAAGTGCCTCTATTGGAGGAGATTGAATGGTGGGGGAGTGGAGTGGGTTGAAAGGGGTAAAGAAAGCAAACCCTGACCTCTGACCCACGACATTCTCCTTCTACTCGCTCTATCTCCCTCTCTGGCTCCCTCTATCACCCCTCCCCCACATCTCTCTCCCTCTGTCTCCCCGTGACTACCTCACACTCTCCACTAGCATGTGATATCTGTGGCGAACGTGTAAAATCCAGCAGCAGCTTCCCAGGGCCACTCTGTTCAGATGGGGGCTCTAATCAAACGCAGGCCTGTGGAAGGAGCTAACACCATGGTGAAGGTTCTCTAAGGCAATAATTACTGGCCGTGATTCATTTGGTCACAGTGCACCGAGAGACCATCAGACCATTTACAGGGCAGCTGCGTATGAGTTTCTTTCACACGTTCATTTAAAAAAGTGTCGAGAAGTCATAGGGAAAGGCATCGTTTCAAGATGGTGTAGCTTCTAAAAGGATGACCATTCAGAGAACATTTGGGCCCTGAAGGCAGAATCCCATTTCTAATAAAGACAACCTGTATCTCATACAGTACTATGCAAAAGTCAGAGAGCACCCTTTTGTTTTTTTCAGCTTTTAATCAAACGACCATTCAGTATTTATTGTTAATGATTTGGTGTCAGACAATAATCCTGTAAATGTGAATTTAATCTACAATTAATACAGAAGCCTCCATCACTAAGTCTAATAGTTTTATCACTTATTTATGTAAATTAACTCCACTTGCATGAAACAGCTGTAACGTACTAGTTTGATGGAATTGGATGAATGGAATTAGCGGCAGGGTGAAACAAAAGTTCAATATTACACATGAAATATTTACAGATTTCATATTGTACTTAGTGTTGAAGACTTTTGTGTGATTTTCTGTTAAACACATTTTCCCCATCATTAGTGTTTGAAAACTGAATAAACAAAAGGGCGCTCTCTGACTTTTACAGAAGTACAGTGTATGTACAATCTCATTTCTATTCCCAGTACCCAGCTTAGTCACGTTACAAGAAATCAGCCAGGGTCTGAAAAATGCCATATTTGCAAATGAATACTTGCAAATTCGTAGCAACTTGCAGAAGAATTTGTATGAAAAGTCACGCAAGCTTATAGTTAGATGGGGTTAGAGTTTGTACCTTTTCTTTCAACTTAATTCCTATGAAAGTGAATAAAATCCAATCGCATTTTTAATTAATTTGCCTGTTTCATGAGATCAGGTTGGAAATATCCCAATCACCTATGACTGGCAAAGCACCAGGAAGTACTTTCAATGTGAAATTCTTTACTCCTGGAACAGGTAGGCCAGTTTTAAATACACTCCATTACCCAAATGGCCAACGAATGGTCCTCAAATAGTAGACGCAGACCCGTTGGTCACGCTTAGTGGTCATCAAAGCTCAAGAAGTCATCCTGAGATGTTTTGCGAGTTTGGGTTTAACGACGAGGACGCTACAAAACAGGAAAGAAGAAAGAAAGCTCTTTTCTCCCAGCTTGCTTTGCCAGGTATGTGTAAACTCGATATATGTCCTTTTATTTGCTTTGATGTCAATGAGCAACAAAACAATCAGTGGAAATGTAAAGGTGCATCACTGAAGACCCCGAAGACGTGTTTGTTCTCCAGCACAGAAAAGTTTGTTTAACATGATCTCGTGAGAAATTTGAACGAACGATTGATGTGGTTGGATTTTGTTTGATTTTACAAGAATGGAACCTTAACCGTCATATCTTTTCATACGACATGAGTTGTGCGAATTGTTAAGTTGCAAGTCGAAGACCATAATGGTTTCTTACACGTCCACGGCCATCCAGTATCAAATGTGTAACAAAAATCCACAATAATACACAATAGTTTATTATCAGTTTTCTCCCATAAGCACACCATATATTGTTTCACAAACCAACACTAATTTCATAATAAGGTAAGAAACCTGATTCTTCATCTAACAATTAAAAAGGACTATTTTACAAGGAACCCCAATTTTCGCTGAGACTGGTTTCCCCCCTTTTTTTTCCAATGTTTTTCTTTCTGGCAGTGGAGCACATGAATTTCACAAAGTGGAAACTAGACGAGCTCTTCAGAAGAACCTTTTTTTTGTGTGCGAGTCGGTGATTAGAAGCAGAGCCCTCCAGATTTGGAATTTTTTTTATTGGTGTACAAACCAAACAACATGTCTTTTAAGCCCACATAACAGTGTGGCTAATTGTTTAAACATGTCTGAAGCTTGTTTTCACCCACCGTAGCCCAGAGCCACACATTGAGCCTGGTGATACACATACACACACATACATACATACACACACACTTCCTGAATAAGCAGAACACCTTACTAATCACCAACACACACGTTCACAGCCACACAAAAAGACATTTGATAACTTTCTCTTTTACTACTTGTTTAACCAGCAACAATGCAGAGCAAAACATGTATTTGAGACACACCCACCCACACACACACACACACACACACACACACATGTACACACACAGCGCAGCACCTTACAAACAACCAACACATGTTCACATACACCAGAAAGAACATTTGATACCCTTATGGGGTTTTTATCCGACTGCACTACTAGCAACACATGTACTTGAGAAACACACACATACACACATGGCCTTGAGCCCAAAGAGAGCTGTTATGTGAGTTGTTAGGTTTTTTTTACCAGTGAGGAGCGGCTGTCCCTCCGGTAGGGTTTCGGGCATCGGCACGTCATATACATCTTCAGAAAAACCAGGCTTGCACGGTATGGAGCCTCTGCCTTCCGTGCCAGTCTGCAAAATCACAGAGAGTGACTCATCAGTGCACAATTAACATTCCCCAACCCGTAGCCCTTCACCCCAACACACACACACACACACACACACAAAGGCAGCACCTGTTTTATAGTGGGACAGTGAATGCAATTAGGGTAATGAGGCCGGCGAGGTTAAGTGTTCTGCTGCGGAGCGTGGCAGGAAACGAGAACAGCAGCCGTTTTGTTTTTCACCGAGCTTGTGCAAGGGCCAGTGATCGATCGGCAGCACTAGACTAGATCAGCCCACGGCCGCTGGAACGTCTCCGTCCAAACTGTGGGCTCAGTTCAGAGTGAGCTTTTGAGTGAAGTTGGGGGAAAAATAAATAAAATTTACTCGCTCACAGGATTTGGGTGAAGTGTTAACTCTTTAAAGCTCAAAAAAAAAAAAACATTAGGAAGAGTGCAAAAACCTGTGAATGCAAACTTGTGGACTTGTGGTCACACTGACCTTTATACCAAATTGCACTGGAACACCCCCCCCACACACACATAACCAGTCCATGGTCTTAATCCAATCTCTTTTGTGAGGGGTCCTAAAAGAATGCGAGCCTCAGAGCGCGACGGCATCACGGCTATTCATGCACACTTGCTTCTTTCAATCAGCGGAATTTCAATGAAAAAACATGGGGAAGGAGAACAATAGCTGGTTATCACTGAGTTACCAGGACACGTTACACACCGAGCACACCGAGTGGAAACGGACTCAACATGTTCCTCATTAGTAATCAGACAGAAACTAAACAGGAAAAAAAAATTAAAAAAAGAGGAGAGAACAGAAAAGAAACATGATACGTCTAGGAAAAAACGCTTGCCCGTTTTATCTATCTAGGCGTTTTAGTTTGGTGTTCAGTTTTTTTTTTTTTTTTGGTTTACAGATCTTGCACTGGATCCTGCCAAGTGAATAACTAAAATCGTTGTTTAGATTAAACTCATGCAAAAATGCAATGTTTTTTTACTCAACAGTTTATGTTACATAGAAAAGACCAAAGGGCACACATATATATATATATATATATTTAATGTTACCATATAATATGTTACATACCATATAAGGACCAGCATATTTTATATATGCCACCTGACCAGCTGGGAATTGTTGCGTCTCCATTTGTCTAGAGCAACATACCATTTACATTTAAAACTGTCCATGTCTGTTAGGTTATGCAGCATCAAACCACAAAGCTTGATGGACCATCGTGCTGTTTGGACACATTCGTTTTTATTTATAACAAGCCGCGACTTGATAACAGTCCGGAGTGCTGATTAAACAGTAGATGAGCTGGGTTTTAAAAAAAAGCCTGATGGTTTTTTTTATATATATATATATATATATATATATATATATAAAACCATGAGAATAAGTGCTTTTTGGAGAATGCGTGCACACTGGAGACATGCACACTTGCTTCACTACTAGCGTTACATATCATGTGCATTCATAATATTGCCATAATAAACCAGAAGGCGCTTCTTTCTTTCTTTTCGTTTTTTGAATCCACTAAAGCCTCGGTAACTCCTCGTTGCGCAGTAAAGAGCGCATTCGCTCATTGTTTAAACGCAAAGTTACGGACACAAGCACGGGAAGAAAGAAAGAAAGAACAAGAGAAATGCAAACCGCGCATCTTTGTTTCTTTACTCTACAATGTGGCGAGCGCGTTTTCTCAACCCGGCGCGCGTTACCTGTACTGCTGTCAGGAGGAAGAGCAGGAACGAGCGCCGGCCTACGCTTAGCTCCATTTGGGACACTTTCGTGTGTTTTCTTTTGTTGTTGTTGTTGTTGTTGTTGTTGTGTATATATTTTTCTCCCTCCGCTTGAATTCCGTGATTAATATCCTGCTCGGTTTGGGTAGAAAACGTCCCGGTTAATGCGCAGGCGGCGGCGGCGACATGAAGCTTCCCTTCCGCCCGTGTATCCGCTCTGAGCGCCCTCGCTGGTACTGAGGCTGCGACTCCGTTAAAGGGGGGGGGAGAGAGGGAAAGCACGCACACACACGCACACACACACACACACACACACACACGTCCAGGATCTCGCTCATGCACGCCCCCTACCGGCCGCTCCGCTTCTGCGTGGCGCAGTTTCGGACGTCGGTCTGACGGTAAATCCACTAAACTTCGGATTAAAGTGCACCGTTCTTTTCGTTTGCCAAGCATCAGTTATTGTGCCTCACTTTTCAGTTCTCGATCCTCACTCATCTATTCCCGTTTTTCATTCCTCACTGCTGGAATTTTTTATTTTTTTTATTTATTTTTTTCATCATCCAATTTGGTCTGAGCATCTAGCAGCTGCCAGAACACTGAGCTATATTCTGGTCAAGCTGGTTGATGGAAAACAATTTATGAATTGCCACCACTAATGTAACACGGCAGACAAGTTGGCTTTTAAGCAAATAACACACCGGTAAGGCGGATTAGAAAAACCTCAGACCTTTATGGATCAGTTTGGTCGAGTGATTAAGCTGGGAAATAACGTGGTCTACCAGCCTGACTGGTTCAGCCTGTGCCATTTCTGGATTCTCAGTCTTCATTATTTGCACATCTTTTCTCATACCTCATGTCTTTATTCTTCTGAAGCTGAGATTGGGACGGATGGGTGGCATCAAATGTCCGGGGGGAAACCGAGAACAACTGTACGACTTACTTCTTTTTGCTTTTAGAATAGAAAGCTCATTTATATACAAGTACAGTACAGTGAAATTGATTCTTCGCATATCCCAGCATGTCGGTAAGCTGGGGTCAGAGCGCAGGGT
>JAOUQW010000040.1:1997452-2016499 GCA_028565825.1 Olivaichthys viedmensis | reverse complement strand
ACTAATGATAAATAATAATAATAATAATAATAATAATAATAAATAATAATAATAATAATAATAAATACTAATGATAAATAATAATAATAATAATAATAAATAAATAATAATAATAATTCAACATAAACAGTGTCTCAGAATAGAACATCACCTGTGGTATCTATGTTACCATAGTTGCCTTACCTATGCCAGTGGCGTAGTCTGCTATTTTGACCTACCCTAATGGTAGTCGCGGTTTGGGACGTAGCCAAAACCACAGTGGAACCCCCCCCCCTATCCGTACGAGAACAGTGGTACGGTCCGCAGTGGCGCGATGGCTCGTCTCCGCTCAGCTTCGGAAGAGCGGATCTGTTCGAGGGGAGACGCGACCGCTTCACCTTCTTACCGCGCGTGATTGAGGAGTCGCGAGCCGGCAGTCTGGACCCGTTTGCAATGACCATGTACAAAGGCAAGCGCCGCCATCACCGATGTGAGTTATTGAGCGATCGGGAACTTTCTAAATGCAGCGCGTGTCCGGCAGAAAGCCGCGCGCTACGCTATGATGAGCCGCTACAGTGTATCCACCGTGTGCGCGCGCGCGTGTGTGCGCGTGTGTAGGCGAGATCGTGAGAGTTCATTGAACTCTGGAGTCTTTTCGCTGGGCACTTTCAGATGAAATGCGACTCACTGTCATTTGCGCCAGCATGCAAGACAAAATCGGATTTCTGCCAGGTTAAATATCGACATGGCTGATATGTGTGTGTGTGCGTGTGTGTGCGTGTGTGCGCGCGCGCGCGTTTCAGGATGACTTGCATGCATGCATGCGCGCGCGCAGTGAGGCTGTGCTCGTGCAACGATCGAGGAAATGGAAACGCATGCTCAGCCAGTGATCGCAATTGCTTTGACAGCTCGTGAACAGAAAGTCTAGACGTTCTTCGGTCCGTACATGCAAAACCCCTGCCCGACTCGAACCGGATCAGTGCGGCGTCTTGGTGTCGACCCTAATTTAGTTCGTTGCGTCTGATGCGTTATTGCGCGAGAGCGCACACGGTGACATATGGAGCGTTCTTGCACATGCACCTTTTGTGTGTGTGTGTGTGTGTGTGTGAACCAACACTGCTATTGCTCACTGTTAACACCATCCTGGCTGTCACGAACATGAACCGAATGCGAAAAGAAACAGTTAGTTGCTTGCAGATGACTTGTGCGTCTGCAGCACAAGAGGGAATAGAGGTCGCTCCCACATGCACAGTGCTCTCCTCGGCCTTTTGGTGTGAGGAACAGAGCTGTGAGGAACAGAGCGTGTCTTTTAGTGCAGCTCATGTTCCGGCCAGAGTCTAGACAAATGATTTGCATCTTCCACCATTAAAACCGGTACAAAAAACCTCTCTCTGGCCTCTGTGCGTGTTTATTTCTACAAGGGTTTGCATGGTTTCTGAAGGTGGTGGGGGGATTTTGATCTGTAGGACACCGTGCGTGAAGATTGGAGAGCTGGTGGGTACACGAACGGTTGCAATCGGGTTCAAATGCTCTGTGTTTAAGCAAAAAGATCGAGAAGACAGACAGAGAGGGAGAGAGAGAGCAAAAATACTTAGAATTACTAGAAATATTTGCTGGAAACACATCATTGTGTTGTTCTTTTGCTTTAATACTACTCTGATTACATGCGTGTTACGGATATTCTGCTTGAATCCATCATTCATAGATTTCGAAGGTATAACTTTTTGCCTGATGGAAGGCTTTCCCGCATGTAAATAACATCTTAAGTTTATTAGCTTAACAAAAACACAGGTGCTGACCTGGATTCCAAGTAGAGAACCTTTTCAGAAAGTATTTTGTATTCCTACAGAAATGTATTACACCCCTGGAAAGACCTAGATTTGGATTGTCATGATTAAGCTTTTACTTTTACCCAATGTATTCAAATTAAGTTTTAATTACGATCATGTCATTTTTGAAGTTTTTTAATCTGTCGCTTGATGTATCTTTGGTAGTTTGAATACATGTTTATTAATGATATTAGGCAGAGCCTGCCTTAACATTGCAGAGCTTACAGATGAGACTCGGAATACAAATGAGGGACACTGAGGGTCTGGCAAAAATAAAAACTTGTGCATTAATATTCCCATGGAGTCTTGGTTCATTCTCAAAAGCAAGGTGGTCTGTCAGGTGCTGTCATATTGGCTTCCACGTCCCGTTTCGCTCTATGGCCCTGGTTTTGAATTAGGCTGGCACCCTTCATCATGGCAGCAGGAGTAGTTTGGGTATTTCGGGGTGCAGGATGGCGCTCTAATGAGTGGCACTGCTTTACAATCCTGTCAGAGCAAATGACTTTCCCTGGGCTTCCTGGGTCTTGCTGGGGCTCATCAGTGGGACGCTGTGCGTAGGACGCAAAACTCACTAAAGTCTGCCTCCAATCAACACGTGTACACACACACACACACACCACACAAACACATATATACACACCTATGCACAGCGCAGTGCCAAGACAAAAAAGGATGAATACAATCTCCACACTTTCGTCTGGTTCATGTCTCTAATGAGGACAGAAATCTGGGAAATGCCACTAGTCTATTCCCGGTGGAGCTCAGCAGCCTATTTGAAGCAGCAAGATGTTTTCGCCGATTTCCTCCTGCCTCCTGTGCTTCTCTGGCAGAGATGTGGAACAGCGTATTTGTTACTAATCTCGTAAAAGCCTGGAGTCTTTTTAATTTTAAGCTTGAGGAGGACAAATTGTTATATGTAATTATTCATCTTGATTATAATGAGCTAATATTCTGACTGGGAATCACTGTGGCTGGGCTTGGTCCAGTAAGATTATGCATCCACTGGACTTGATTAAGGTGTGTTAATGTGTGAGTGCCAGGAGCGAGAGCACTCTGGTTGTCATTCCGTACCCAGAAACTGAAAGGTTCATATTGCTCGGAGAATTCTCTCTCTCTCGTGTCAGGTATTCAGAGCAGTCTAATGCTGCTGTATTGGTACAAGGATGGCAACATGTTATTTTTAGCGCATAAAACACGGCCATTTCTGATTTAACGGAGATTGTTCTTTCCCCCAGACTGACCATCAGCTAAGCGCAGAATGATTTCATATTGCTGGAATATCAAATCCAGCCCATATTTCAGGTGTTTGTTTTTCTCATATGCATATTATTGTGCCTATAATCATATCACAGGCTTTTAAGCCAATTAAATTCCCTTTTAGACGCAGGGTTTGTGCTCCACTTTCAGCTTTTTTACATATTGCATGAGCACAACCTGATCTTTTCCTCTGTAGCTCCTTGTGAGTTTGTAAGGAAGTGAACACTGGTTTCTCCACTGTGCACCTCACACCACAGGGTTTTTGGTTTGCTGGTTTTATCCAGCAGGATTTGGGAGTTGTGCGTCTGAGATTATGGAGATTAGGGCTTTGTGGCTGTCCAGCAGGATTTGGGGATTGTGCAGCAAGCCTGTCTCTCTGTCTCTCTGAAGTGAGGCAAAAGAGAGCAAAACAGGCTGCAAAATGCAATACATTTTAATCGTTATTGGAAATGTTGGCAGGACTTAAATTCTTTGCACAAACCTTTCCTATTAATTTCACTGTAGTTACTAAATAATATGCTTTACGTTGAATAGCTAAGTAATAAGATGAAAGTTCAAGGGATTATACATAATCAACTGCGATATTTGTGAGCTTATGTAAAGTTAGCTTATTGGCTAGTGTTGGATATCAATTTTGATTGACTCTGGAGCAGTAAATCATGAGCTTATCATACATATGTTTTAATTTTCTGACCAATTACGGCACATTCTCACAATTTTCCAGTCTCTGCTTTCCAGAAACAGTGAGACTGCAGAAAAAGGGTAACTCTACGAATCGTACCAATTGCACACTTTATTTATTATTATGTAACAAATCTATTTTTTTAATTTACAGTCTAATTGTGTGCTTAGCATTTATAAGATTAACACTTTAATTAATATGAGCAAGGAGCAGTTTTATTTAGATTTAAAGATTTAAAGATGAAAAAAAATTATATTGGCTAAAAAATACAGTGTGAAAGAGGTTTTTTATAGATTTAACATGATAAAATGATAAAGTGCAATAAAACTGTTATGTTTCTAAATTGGCTGAATAATTGTAATAAATATCTAGATTTCAATGTTTAGCAAAGTAACCGTGATTATCATTTTAGCCGTTATGCACCACCCTACTAGGAGAATATCACAGCTAAAAGCTTCAGGTCAGTGTTACCCATGTGCTCAGATTCATTTCAAATGCAAACCACATAATGCAACAAAGCAATCAAAAGGCATTAAAAAGAACATTAACAATGTCCATGGGGAGGTTTTTCTCTTAGATCTCTGTGGGTTTGGTTGCTTTGTGCATTGATGAAAAGCACATTTTTAATATACAGAGCCTTGTAAAACCTCAGTGCCTGTGTTTTTCAGGCTTTGCCTGTGTTTGTCTCTGTATGCTTGTGTTTACCAGGCTCTTTTTCATTTTTCTGTATCTTCATTCCCGGGTTTGTCAGAGTTTGTCTCTGTTTCCTTGTATCTGCTTGTACATGTCTGTGTATGCCCATTTTGGCCTGTATGTAGCTGCTTGTACCTGTGTTTTCACCTTCCCGTGTCCATCACTGCTTCCCTGTCTGTATCTGCCCGTGTCTGCCTGCTCCTGTCTGTATCTGCCCGTGTCTGCCTGCTCCTGCCTGTATCTGCCCGTCTCGTCCTGCCTTTGCCCTCCGTTTCTTCTGGTGTGATTGAATGGCATTCTAACTCCAGGCAGCAACTTCTGTGCAAATAAGTCAGTAAACAGATAGTTTATTCGGCAGCTGTACATGAATTAAAGCTGCTATTGAGCTCTTCAGAGGAAGGATGAAGGGTCTGTTTATAACAGAAATCTACTCAAATATTAGCTTCGTTATGTTTTTTGATAAGGTTGATAAGGATGTTAAAAATTGCTTTTCACATGATTTACTTTGAGCAAATGATTCAGGATTTTAGGTCTCAAAATCTTATGGTCTTGATATATTCTACTCTTGTTATTTAAAAATGTTTTTACCAACTAGATACAGTCAAATTTAAACAATGATTCCTTATTGTTGACCCTTGGTATGCAACGTTGGTTCTGCGTCCCTCTGAGTGAGGAGGCTTGGATCCATTATAGGATCATGTATAACAATACACATTAGTACTGTGCAAAAATGTAAATCAGTGAGTGGCTGTAGTGCCATTAATATGTGGAAGTGTCATATGGAAACTGACATATGACCTATTATTACCATAAAATAACTTTGAGAAGATGGTCCAAATCATAATGCCAGTCAGAGGTTTTTGGGTTTCTTTGGACACTTTGCCTTTTTCAGAGTATGGTTTGATTTTCATTGAGCCCAAACATGGCTTAAAGCTGCATAAGAAATATTTGGAGAGGAAAGAGGCAGCGCAGCGTGCAATGGACAACATGATTTTAGGAAAAGATTTGTACAAATTTGAAATGAGCATGGGTGATGTGATTGCAGTCATAAGAAATGGTTGGATTTCATTTCATTTCACACAAATGAAGTCGCAAGAAAAGGTGCGAATGCTAACTTTAACCTTCACCCAAACCATTGTAACTTTTCAAACAAATTGAGTGAGAATTGTTACATATTTGCAAGTGTGAGACCATGTTGGTAATGGAAAAGCCTGCCCAGTAAGGTGACTCTAACCCAATCAAGCTGCTCTAGATGGAGTCGGATTGAAAGATTTGAGAGTCCAACCAGCTCCACAAACCTCTGCGAAGTCCTACAAGAGGCACAGCAGAGCGTCTCTGAAGAACGCCTGGAAAAAAGACTGCTCATTTGTGGAACAGTTTGGGCTATTAAAGAAGAGTTATTTGATGAACATTTAGTTAAATATATTTTAATTATTGTCAAATATACACAGGTATGACATTGTTTTCTTCAAATTAAACATTTGTAATCTATTATATGTTACGTTGTTGTGAATAGGCAGGGAAAAAGTTCATTTAGTAACCTTTTATGGTCCCAACTTATTATTCAGTTATTCATCTTAAAGCATATTTTTCAGTAACTACTATGAATTATTTAGCAACTACAGTGAAACTAATAGGAATTTCAGCCACCGAAAATTGTCAAAAATGCTGAAAAATTTGAAAGATAAAGTTACCCTATTTCGGCAAAAATCTTTCCACTACTGGTTTGATACATCACCTTAAAAAAGCATGACATCCCTGCCAATATGCATTTTTTTCAATTAGAATTTATTTATTTATTGGTTAATGCTTTTCAATTTTCAAAAGCATAAAAAGCAAACTGTTACAATTTATGCAACAGTACAAAAATCTATACCATCAGCAAAAGGTTTCGCAATGCCATCACACAAGTGAAAGGGTACCCTGGTGCGGATTGTAACAGTAATCATGGGTTGTTGGTAGCCTCTGTACGGCTAAGGCTGAAGAAGCAAAACCGAGAAAAACCACAGCCACGACTGGAACTCTGCTGACTTAATTCAAAGGATATGACAAAACGATTCCAGGATAAAGTACATCATAAGCTATCAGAAGTAAAGAACAAAGACAACGATGCCCAGGAGGAACTCAGAAATCCAAGTTGTGCGATCAGGGAGACAGCGGAAGTTATTGCCAACTACACCACGTATAAAGAAGCAGAAATGGATGACAAATGAAATACTAGACCTGATGGACAAATGCAGCCTGACAAAAAGAGGCTCGACTGAGTACAACAGATTGAACAGTGAGATTCGTCGAATGTGCCACCAAGCGAAAGAAACTCTCTATGTTATGCAATGTGAGGAACTATATTGCAACTGTGGCAACAATACATTGGCGACCTATTCGCAGACAATCGCGGCAATAGAGCAACAACCAGAAAAGCAGGAGGCAACCCGATTCTTATGGCAGAAGTGACCAAAGCAATTAGCAGCATGGCAAAAGGCAAGGCAGATGGGCCAGATGGAATTGCAGTCGAGATGCTCTTAGCATTGGATGTCTTGGTGTCAATCAAATAACCAAGCTGGCAAATAAGATCTATAACAAAGGACGCTTTCCAGCAGAGATGTGCAAATATATATTCATCACTATCCCAAAGAAACCAGGTGCTAGGAAATGCGAACATCATATAACCATCAGCTTGATGAGTCATCTGACGAAGATGATTCTCCGGATACTTTTGAACAGGCTGTGCGGACAAACGTCTGGGGAGTTGGCTGAGGAGCAGTATGGTTTCATGCCAGCCAAAGGTACTCGAAATGCTATATTTGTGCTGAAAATGCTGGCAGAAAGGGCGGTAGAAATGCAGAAAGATGTCCATGCATGCTTTATCGATTATGTGAAAGCTTTTGATAGAGTGAGACGTGAGCCACTGTTTGAGATACTAGAACCTCTCAACTTGGATGGTCAGGACATCGAGCTATTAAAGAACCTGTATTGGGACAAACAAGCCGCAGTTAGAATAAATTGCCTGGTCAGCAAATATGTGGAGGTGAAAAGAGGAGTCAGACAGGGATGTGTTTTATCACCTGACCTGTTCTCTCTGTACACAGAGACAATAACGCGTAGTATTACGGAAATGGAAGGAGTCAAGATTGGAGGTTTCAACATCAACAACCTAAGATATGCAGATGACACTCTGCTGTTAGCGGATACGGAGCGGAAACTGCAAGACATGTTGGATGTGACTGTAGAAGAGAGTGAAAGAAAAGGGCTTGACATCAACAGAAGCAAATCTTTTGTTATGGTCTTTTCTAAAAACGCAACCACTCCAACCTGCAACATATTAGTGAATGGAATAGCACTGGAACAAGTAGATCGGTTCTCTTATCTTGGCAGCGTGGTAACAGTAGATGTGAAATCAGAACAGGAGATCAGGTGTTGAATCTGTATTGCCAAGACAACATATAGAAAGCTGGAGCGAGTCCTGTCGTCGAAAAGTGTGTCGCTGGCAACGTGGTTAAGGTTACTAAAGTGTTATACTGTATATGGTCTACACTGTTGTAAGGCTGCGAGAGCTGGACCATTAGCAAGACGATGGAAGCCCGTCTGCTAGCAGTGGAGATGTGGTTCTTGCGCAAAATGATAAAAAATCCCATGGGTAGACAAGATTTCCAATGCGGAGGTTCTACGCCGAGCTGGCATGCAGAGATAATTGTTAAAAATAATTATCACCAGACAGATCACGTTTGTGGGACACATCCTCAGAAAAAAAAAGCTAGAAGATCTCGCCTTGACGGGTCGTATCAAGGGGAAGCGGGCAAGAGGCCGCGAACGACTGACATTACTCAAATGGCTGGAACAAGTAACAGATGTGAAAGCAGTTGTGCTCATCAAGATGCTTCAACAACGTAAAGAGATGGAAATTCACACATTGAATTGATTGATTGAAAAAAAACACACGCTGCTCCTGCATTGCCCACCTCCTCCTTCTCTTGTCTAGTTAAAACATACACCAGTCAAAGCCTCCACATTCATACATATGGATGCTTATAGCAATCCTCTTCCTCTCCAGCACACCCACACACACATTAAGCACTTCAGCACTTCAGAGGGGACAGCAGTATAGAAAGGGGGAAGATTTTCTTGCTCAAACACGCGACGCTGACAGGCTATGTTCGTGTCGCATTTTGAGTGTGTGTGTGAGCGTGTGCGGTGTTGACAGGCTGTCTCCGTGGTGTATGGTAGGTGGTGTGGAAAACTCAGCAGATGCTGGCTGCTAATTGTGAGCTGGCAGCTGAGGTTTTTCAGAGCACCTGATCTGCGTGAACACAACACAGCCACATCCTCACAGTCCAAGAATTCAAACTGCATTCCTGTTTACCAGGCACGTGATGTCTAATGTGGACGGATGGTTCCTCCTTTGTTTTTGAACAAATAAGGATGCCATAAAACGCTGCATCCCCAGTAAGTGCAAAGATGTTTAAAAGATGTGAAAAGGACGTCTTTGGCAGATTTTCTTGGGACATCTAGACTTTGGTCAGAGTGAAAGTTTTTAATACTTTCAGGGATGTAAAATAGACGACTCTTGTGGTTGTATACAAAATGTCAATACGTTAATACGGCACATTAAAGGGCATACAATGCTGTGCAAAAGTATTAGACATATATAAAGAAATTCTGTAAAGCAAAAATGCTTTTAAAAAATAATGAAATGAAAAGTTCCTGAATATAAAAAAATACTATGAAGCGCAATAAATCATAAAAACAAATTCATTTTTGGTGTGACCAGCTTTTGCCTTTGCCATCAGGAAATCGGCTGGTAGGGTGTTCCAAGAATCTTGGAGAACTTGCCACGGTTCCTCTGCAGACTTTGGCTTTCACTTGCTTCTGTCTCTGCAGGTAAAATTCCAGAACAGCCTTCATTATGTTTTTATCTAAAAAGTGATCTAGTGCTGAATATCTTACTTTCTTTAATGACTTTTAACCTAATATCTCTGTAACATTTAACTTTTTGGTCAAATGAATGTTTGGAAATCTAAAATTTGCTTTTTTCTAATGACACACTAATGCAGAAGACATCAAATAAACATCTAAGACAAATATAAAAAATGTAGGGTGCCTAAGACTTTTGCACAGTACTGTATATTTAAGGGACAAATCAAGGTGGACCTTTTTATGGGCCAGTTTAAGACAAGACAAGCCTGTATGATTTTGGTCAGTTGAAGTTATTTGCTCACAAATTTGCATTTTCAAAGAGGACAACAATAAATAATGTATAGCACTGCAGTAGCAATTTGCACTCAAATTATTTGGTTAAGGAAACTGATAGAATCTTTGTCAAATGGATTTGTTAAGAGGATAGCTCTGTTTCCTCTTATTTTCACATGGTATGTTCATTAAATAGCAGGCAACCTTGCTTTAAACATCTTGAAGCATGTGACACACCTGGTAATAATGTTGTTTTTGTGATTATCACTTTTTATATCTGTATAACAACATTTACAGTATATGTCAAATTTCCTTATCATGATGTATAGTCACACCAGTACATCATCAGTCCTTCTACATTAAACTACATTAAGTAATAAATCCTGAGCCTTAAATAGAAGTCACTAACCGAGTACATTCAATGTGTAGAAATGAGTGCTTATACAAATGAAATAGGTGCAGTGGCCAGATGGCAGAGCATAATCAAGCTCAACCAGAAAAAGCACAAAACAATTGTCCGTATTCTTTTTTTCAACAGCAATGGTATTCATTAATTTCATACACATGAAGTCGAAAAGGTGAGAAAAGTACCAACGCTAATCTTAACCTTAACCTTAACCTTTGTAACTTTTCATACGGACCAAGTCATGTGAATTGTTACAAATTTGCAAGTGTGAAACCATGCTGTATTTTTTGTTTGTTTGTATGCTTCACATTTCACGCTTTGGTTGCTCTGACTAGGCTTCGTTCGCACATAAGCTGGTGTCCCTGAAACAGGAAGAAGGCTGATGTGCACAAAGGCAACTGTGACCTTGAAGTGCAGTGAAGAAATCCACTAAAACATATTTCAGTGATGTACAATGAAACAATATTTCATTAGAATCATTGTCACCTTTAAGGCGGGATTGGAGAAGATAAAAGCTGTGTAAGTCAGCTCATTAGCATTATCAACATTTCTCATTCAAATCAGCATTAATACATACAAGCTACCACAATCAACTCAACTTATACGCTATATTAGCTTCATGCTATTGATATTTTCTCAAACTCCATTCTGAGTCCATTCCGTGTTACTAGCTTGATTCAGCTTTTATATCATACACTGAGGCGACAATAAAACATAATTAAAACAATATTTTATGTCATATAAACTATTGTATCCAATCATTTTTAACATCAGGGCGCGATTAAGCCTCTTAGGTTCAAATTCCTGGTGATGTGTAACACAAATCATCAACATATCAAAATAAAGCAAACGATGATTTAATAACAGGGCTGATTAAATTATTTTGAGGTGATTTCTATCAAACCTCACTTGTAGAATTGGTTCATTATTTGATGGGTCTGATTTCCAGGGCAGATTAAACCCACTGTAGGACTGAATTACAGCATTGGAATCTCCATTGAAAATCCATTTCAGTTCATGACTCGGCTTAATGTGTCTCTGGGAAACAGGCCCAGCGATGGGTTGGAGAGATTTTTTCCAGCTCATCTGGCTCAAATCAGCAATAAACACTTCAATCAAACAATTTAAACATGGCACGAGGATAATGGCCCTTCGACTCAAACGTGCCAGAGGCAATCTTCTGATCCACTCATGTAAACTTCTTATTCGATGGAATAATCTATAAACCTGCATTTTGAAGATGATTATATTACGATTAGGCCAACTCAAACAGACTGGATGTTTTGCTTCGTATTACATCACGTCTTCGCATCATCCTAAGCTGATTTGAATTCTTTCTTTTTTTTATGCGTTTGTCAGGCCACCCAGAATTCCTTGGGGCTAAATTCCTTGCTCAAGCCATTATTCATGAGCTCAACTCAAGCCATGACTGATTGAGTCAGAGCTAAACTCTCTGACCATTGGGATGCTTTGGGTTACAAACCTCCTGATTGAGTTCTGGCCTAACCGTCAGTGTCTTGTTGTAATATCATCACAGTGCAAAGTTTGCTATGTGTGTTTATTGCAATTCTAGGTCCTAACTTGGATCCCTTCTTTCCTGGCATGTTGTGCTTAACAGTGTTGAAAAACTTATAGGCCAGATTATAGAGATGCACATGTTAACCCTGTCTGCCTGGTCTGCGTTGACCATTGCTATAGATGTTGACTATGATTGTTGCAAAGGCCTACAGAAAATTACATTGCATATATCCAACCATTGCACGTGTTACAGCTTATGCTTCATTCCTATTTCCAGAGGTAGTGGAAAAACTCTCTGGCTTGCATCATAGCGTCCCCAAATACTTGCATCAATAGTTGCCTACCTTGGCTCAACGACTTGCATCATTGTAATTATTTTTCGTGTTTGATTTTGAAGAAAAGTTGCAACATACAATACAACTGATTGATACTGAAAATGTGATATTGCACAGTCCAATGTACTGTCAGTGTAGATAAATCACACTTCTGACATACAGCTAAACTGTTAAAGAGCCTTTTAATGAAAGATTACTCATACAGGGTTTGGATGCCTGTCTGTGTAGTGTTACAGAACTTTTTTGGTTTGATGATACCAGACTCTTCAGTGTAGGAGGAATCCGAGACCTCGAGCAGCACCAAACTATCAAGCAGGCTGTTGAGTAGCGCCCTGCATATTTTCTAATCCCCAGAGTAAGTGTGCTCTCGCCAAGTTCTGTGGGAGGCTTTGCTTGTGTGCTGATAAAAAATATGGCACAATGTGCGAGTACAGGTTTCTCAAAGTCAAGGGGATGCTCGGAGCTGATGAAACGCATTCCTGGGGCCAGATTCCAATCTGAATTTAAATGAGCTCTTACTTTCCTGCTCCCTTCCACTCAGCAGGGATAAACCAACATCTTAATTTAATGCATTCCTGAATGGTCTTATCCTGAAGTCACATCATTTCAACCTGTGGAACCCTGCACCATAGATTAGGCCATGTGACAGTGGCCAGGGCAAGTGAGCTAGGGCTTAAAAGAATACTGCAGTGTTTTTGAACCCTAATCTCTATCCTCCACATATGTACGATTAGCATGGACAAGAATTTGACCATGCTTCCCTGTACTGAGAGAAGTTGCTTGCAATGGAAGCCTAAAAGCAGTTGTTGAATTCCGTCAAATAAATAAATAAATAAGTGACTATGTAGCAAGAATTCAAAACTGCAATCTTTAGACTCTAAAAATAAAGACGTTAGGATGAGACAGATATGAGAGAAAATCTTACCAAAGCTGCTGTTATGCATTTTAAAACTGGAGCAATACAGTAAAATACCATTTTGGTTACTTACACTTTCCCAAAGGTTTTGTGGTATCCATGCGCCATCGGACCCACACGACCACAAATGTTTCTTTCTGAAACAGTAGTCCCACCTCTGAAAGGATTAACTACACAGATTTAAAGCTTAATTTAACTGAAGAATTTATGAACGCGCTCTACAGATATCCATGTTTCGCATAAACGTTTATTGACTGCTCCAACAACTGCCCTTAGACTTCCATTATAACTAAGGCTTGGTCCACACTAACACAGGTAAATTTGAAAAAACAGTTTTTATGTTTTGGCCGCTTTCTCAGTCCATTTCGCGTCTACAATGAAACACGAAAAATGATTTTTAAAAAACGGAATGCTGGTCGTCTGACCCATGACCACATGGGGTGTGAATTGCTAGAAAAAAACACATAAAACAGGCTTTCTTGCAGGCTCTCTGAATATACAAAGCAGTCAAACATGAAATTAAAACACGCATACAGAAAACAGCATCGCAATGGGTTCCGCCATCTTGGAATTGTGGAGTCAGCGTTTTCAAATGGCTACGTTTGCCCTTATCCACACTCCAAAACATCATTTTCAGATTTCTACACTTTGGAGAGCGGCTTCGAAAAAGATGCGTTTTCGGTGATCAGAAATGTCGTTTTAGTGTGGATGGAATAGCAAAACGGATAAGAAAATATGCGTTTTCAAATTGCAAGTAAACAGGTTTTCTGTTATTTTCTCTCTCTACAGGAAAATCAAAAATCAAATCTTGTCCACGGTAATAACACATACACGACAGATGTGGTTTATAGAGATTAGGCTTATAAACGCTGGCGTGTTCCTTTAAATGTTCTGTATTACGATTCAGGTTCAGTCATATTTTCTCCACTGATGAGTGAAAGGAATCTTTTATGTGTTTATAAGTGCAGGAGACCTGCAGTCTCTTGACCATGGCACTCCAAGATGACTGCTCTGTCTTTTAATAAAATAGAGCTTAATAAAAAATGAATGTTTATTCTCTGTTTCCTAAGTTCAAATCTTTTCATCTCTCCCTGGAACTGTAAATATTCCTTCAGTTACTGAGGGTAAAACTGGAGAGACTGTATGTCTACGAGGGTTTTCAGTCATCCAGGTCACTGAATTGTCTAGTAATCATAGGTCAGGGGGACTGTATAATCTTGAAGACATTCGCCGCTCAAGCAGGTACTTCATCGGTTCCGCTGGAGATACATTATAAAACTCAGAAACTGTCTTTTTTACGATCTATACTCACTGAACATCTCAGATAGGTTTTCAGAATCACGGTGACATCTATTAATCTTTTCTCTCGCAGTGTGAGTGAATGAAAAGCACTCGGATAGTGGTTGTGCGATCCTCTGAGACATTTTTTCTGCCATGAATTTGAATTTCTTACCAATACAAAGATGCATACCAGTGGGCAAGCCTGATTACTGTACGGCAAAACTAAACCAAAGGGAAACTGGATTTTAAAGTTAAATCTTTGACTATTGGAAATTTCAACATTAATGACATACAATAATTAAATGCAATACGTAGACAGCCAATCCAGACCGAATGTACTGTGTGTTTACCTCGTTTTTGCACAGAAAAATAGCAGCAGGGGATCTCAGATCATCAGCTTTCAAATTATTATGTGATCCTAGAACCAGAAGTGATTTCTATCACTACTCACTCGAGACATTCTGAACTTGTTTATTATTTGTTGTGTCGTATATCCAGGACAGATTAAACCTACTCTCGGACTGAATTACAGTGGCGGAATATCCATTGAAAATCCATTAAATGAATTACTGCTGAATTGCTCACTTTTAGATGTAGTTAGTTTTACTCTAGTGAGTTACTCACTTTTAGACGCTGTGAGTTAGTTTTAGATTAAGTGAGCTACTCGCTTTTAGATCTAGTGGGTTACAAACGTTTCTATTTTGTAAGTTAGTTTTAGGTCTAGTGAGTTACTAATTTTTTGGTTTAGTGAATCAGTTTTAGATCTAGTCAGTTAGTTTTAGATCTAGTGGGTTACTCACTTTTAGATCTAGCGATTTACTCACCTTTTAGATCTAGTGAGTTTGTTTTAGGTCGAGGGAGTTGGTCACCTTTTAGATCTAGAGAATTACTCACTTTTGTGACTTGTTTTTAGATCTAGTGGATTACATTTATATAAAGCGAGTCACTCACTTTTTAGATCTAGTGAGTTAGTTTTACATCTAGTGAGTTCCAAAATTTTATATTTGATCTAAGTTATTGACTTTTAGATCTAGTCAGTTAGTTTTAGATCTAGTAAGTTACTCACATTTAGATATAGTGAGTTCATTTTAAATCTAGTGAGTTACCCATTTTTAGATTTAGTGAATTAGTTTTAGATCTAGTGAGTTACTCACTTTTAGATTTAGTGGCTTATTCACTTTTAGATTTAGTGGGTTAAATTTAAATCTAGAAAAAGAAGAAGAAGAATCTATTGAGTTACTCATTTTTTAGATCTAGTGGGTTACTCGCTTCTAGATCTAATGAGCTAGTTTTATGTCTTGAGAGTTACTCACTTTTTCGATCTCGTGAGTTAAAACCTTTTAGATGTAGTGAGTCAGTTTTAGATCTAATGAGTTACTCACTTTTAGCTCTAGATCTCCATCTGGTGCCCTCTTGTACAGTGCACAGTTCACTGCCATAAAGACTTATAATAGAAAGTCTACCCTTTCTTAAATGTAGAGGTGGTGTGGAGATGAAACGGGGGAGCAGGAACATCTGGAGAGCAGACCTCAGCAGGTTAAGGTAAACAGTGTCTCCTTTTATGGAAGAGTGCAGAGGTACAGCATGGAAGGCTTTCAAAGCTCCACGGGGGCCGCAACATCTTGCTTCAATTTGCTGAGGAATCCATCCACCTCTTGTGGACCTTACGGGAACCCTTGTAAAATAATACACACACACTACTGAAAAAAATCTGCCTAGTCTACATAGACAAACACACACACACACAACTGCAAAAAATCATGCCCAACCTACATGCACCCACACACATACATACACATCATGCCCTTCTAAGACAGGAAAGAAAATGAATTAGTATAAGCACTGCTTGGTAAGTAAAGCATTCACCACTCTGTCACATGAGTTTGTAACACATCTGGCCCATGGCAGCTGGCATCATCCATCAACACACCTCTCGCCCAGACGGACAATGGCCACAAAGGAAATCCTGCTTTATCAAGCTCCCATTTTGAGAATAATGTTTGTTTTAGAGGTCTGAGGAGGGAAGGAGGGAGTGGAGAGAGCAACAGATGGAGAGAGAGAGAGAAAAATGAGGGAGAAAGGGGGTAAATATTACCATGTCATACCTTGCGTAAATTGCAAAATGAATAAACTTTGAGCTTCTAGACAAGCTACTGTATACAATGAGCTAATGTAGACTGTTGATGAACTCTTCAGGTCTACACAGTAGAATATTAAGTGGTCTGGACGACACTTCTCACAATGCAAACTGCATGTACAGTGAAATTAGTTGTAGATCGTACATGTAAATAATGCATGTACAATTGAGTTACTGGGTGGGAAAAAAAGGAAGATGTACCTCTGTTTTACAATTGATCTACAAAAAAAATTAAAAGTTAAAAATGTAATGTGGGTCCTGCAACATAACAACAATCCAAAAACATAAGGTGCAACAACAAAAAAGGTGCTTTTAAAATAGTTTAAAAGGAAGTTTCCATGAGCCTTTGGTCTCCAGACCTGATCTACAGAAGGTAGTGTATGACATCTGGTAGAGTTACAACAGATATGGCAAGAAGAAAGATGGGGGAAGGGGGGTCCAAAATCTGTTCAGAAGATACGAAAGAGCCGCAAAAGTGAAGTGTGCATGCGCAGAACCCCCTTTGTAGGACGTCTCGATGGGTAGCAGTCTCTAAACCACTTCTCAGGAAGGAAAACAAGGCAAAAACGCTTGGCATTTAGAATTCTTAACAGTGTTCCTGATGAAGCTTTGCACACTCTCACCAACTTCTCAACCAGCTTCATGAAGGAGCTTCACCCAAGAGGCTTTTCTTCAACTTCCCAAATAGGCCGAGCGACTTGTCTGCTTCTCCTAAAACTAAAACTGCGTGTTTGGGGAAACAATTTAATTTTAAGTTAACCTCATTATTTACATTTGTCTTAGAAACAAATTTCAACTATAAGCCTTTATCAAAATGTCTTTAAGACAATGAACAATATAGATTCAATCTAGTGCCCAAACTTTTGACTGGTAGTATATATACGTATATATAATTCCTAACAGTCCAGCATGCACACATCCTTACATTCTGGTGTCAATTCCATTAAAAGATCCATTATAGCACCTGGATCTAAAGCAATCTCACTACTGGCCCAAAAGGATCGACTCCAACAACCTGCAAGAATAGAAAGCGTTTGAGTGACAGCGCTGCACTCCAAAGTGTGCCCACCACATTTCGAGTCAGGTATGATTCCTTGGAAAAGGACTACGCCTCTACTGAAAGGGTTTGGCTGGTGTGTGCTCACTGTGTTTGCTAGAGCTCTAAGCCCAGAGGATAATCTCAGCGGAAACAGAGACCCTTCTCAGTCCTGAACTGGCTGGCATTTTTGGAATTGCTCACAGGTATTGCATCGGGGGGTCCGGAATGTTCTTGTAAGGCAGCAATGGGGTATATTGTGCTGTTAAATTCGTGCCCTACAGGCTCTGGAGGCTGAGATTGCTTTCATTGCTCCCTGGTTCCAGCCAATATAAGAAGGTAATAGAGGATGGAGGAGAGGCTAGCATTTCATAGCTGTGGTCAATGGACACTTGCACACATACAGTAACAAGGCTCAATTTTTAAAAGCAATGCAAAAAGGGTTGGAAGCTATTCAGTGGATGGACGGTAAGCTGTGGATTGGCATGTTGCACAAGCTTGATTGACATACTGAATAATATTTAGTAGCTTTGATGGAACTTATTCATTATGGCAAGGGTTTCCAATTCATTCTGATCCAGGGCCCCAAAAACCAGACAATAAACAACCAGAGGGCCGCCATCAACACCCCTTTTCTAACCCCCAATTCTTTGCAAGGTGTTGCAAGGTGATGGCGACAAGCTTTTTCCATCCCACAGCACAAAGACAGTGTTTTAAACATGACTCAAATCACAAATTTATTCTCAGCATTCATCGAATGCCATATTTTTAATTGCTTGTGAGGGTAGTGACCAAGTTGTAAAGCTGAATGTGTGCATTGTATTAAAGTACACTCTGATTGATTATTTTCTCCTCTATTTGATGAGCGAGGGGTCACTCTGGGGCCGGTGTCATTATTGGCAAGGATGGCGCGCCTCTGCGGGGTCCAGTTGGAAGAGCAGGTGGTGGATCTGCTCATTTGGGAGACAGAGCTCTCCATCAGCAGAAACTGTCCCTCTTTCACTCACCATGTCCTCTAGCACACATTGTTTATCTTGCTCGGTTGCCACGGGGCCTGTT
The DNA here is from genome assembly GCA_028565825.1 of Olivaichthys viedmensis. NCBI lineage: Eukaryota > Metazoa > Chordata > Actinopteri > Siluriformes > Diplomystidae > Olivaichthys > Olivaichthys viedmensis. Next base: position 1,998,184 of record JAOUQW010000040.1, on the reverse strand, counting down.
TCCCGAAAAAGGGCCGCTGCTCAAACATGACAACAGCGCTCCAACAAAAAGGGGCACAGCAGATATTACTATGTCCCATCTGTCCAAAAGTAACAATGATATTAAAGCTCTAATGCTTTTAGGAGACTCGTTTTAAGTTGCACTTGCATTACAATAAACAGATCTTCAAGGTGGGGGGGGGTAGAGGGGGGTAGATTTGTCTTTGCATGGTGCTAAGTGTCAATGTCACTCCTCCAGCTGCAGGAGCTGGACCCAGAAAAATTATAACTCATTAGTTATCTGTCCATCAAATGACAAAAAAATGGCTAAATCTGCTTTACTTGTCGGTGATCCAAGAACACATTCCAGCGAATTAAGACTATTACCTGTTATTATAATGATTGTGTCATCTTTTAAGTCATCAATAAGTTCTTCTCAGGTAACAGAAATTCTGTTCAAACAGTGTTAAGTAGCAGTTTTAATTTAAGTGCAGTATTTCAGTAAGAAGTGTCTTTTTTTCCCCTGACATCAGATTTCTGGTGTATATCCTCTATTTATTGCATATGTCTGAGGGTTTCTTTTAGATGCATCTCCATCTACCGTCTGGCAGAAGGTACCGGAGCATCCATGCCACCACCACCAGACTCTGCAACAGTTTTTTTCCTGAGGCAGCCAAACTACTCAACACACTGCTGGCCTCAAACACACGCCTGGTCTGATCAAGACCCCTTACCAACACACACCTTAGATAGT
>JAOUQW010000040.1:1961597-1973264 GCA_028565825.1 Olivaichthys viedmensis | reverse complement strand
CGTGTGGGATCGGGGGATGGTGACCTCTGGTGGTGAGGTGAGGTAGTGCGTGTAGGATCGGGCCGAACCGTGACACCTATGAGCAGGTGTGTGAGTGCTCCTTTTAAAACAACAGACAGAATTCAAAACAATAAAGATAAGGGATAAGGTTATTTCCAAGTGGTTCAGTAAAATGTGAAATATCAGGTTGTTTCTTTTTCTTGCACAGACACATGAAACATACACGCTGATCATCATGGGTACGGACATGAACGGATACGAACAGGTTGACGGAAACAAACCATTGACAGGAAGCGGGACTGTGACCATCAAGGTTCTTGATGTCAATGACAATGTTCCCATACTGGAGAAGAACTCTGTGAGTGTTACACTGTTTTCATATATATTCTTATTAGATAGTATTACTCATAATAAACATATAAACGATTGTCACTCTGAACATAATGAAGCAGTAGTTATCATTACGGATGCTGATGTTCTCTCTGCTGCTATATTGTTCAGTCTTTATTATTTATAATTAATTTGTAGCCGAATTGAAATACCCTTGGACAAACACACACACACACAGTTGAAAGCTTTTTCTGACGGTGTGTGTGGCGTTTGCAGTACGAGGGCAGCGTAAAGGAGAACACCTTGAACGTGGAAACCATCCGGATCAAGACCATAGATGCGGATCAGATCCACACTGAAAACTGGGAGGCCGTGTTCACCATCATCTCGGGAAACGAGGCCGGTTACTTCAACATCACTACCGACCCCAAAACTAACGAGGGCATCCTGATGGTCATTAAGGTACGCTAGGGAACATAATGTGCATTTACAAACATACAAGCAGGCTAATGAACATAGATGATAACATTACTGAATAGTCAGACATATTCATAAATATATGCCATATCACATATACAGTAGATTAGCAAACAACCATTCTGAATTACGGCAGGACAACCGATAACCTGATCACCCTGGCATGCTTTATCTCACAAGACTGACCAGAATTAATCTGACAGTGGAGATAGTGGGCAAAAAAAGACTGAAAGAATTATCCAAGCCTGAACAAGAAAAGTTTATAATGATAATAAGTTCATGATTAAGGTTAGGGTGTCACGGTTTCACAGTTAGTCACGGTGTATGATCTGATGGTTATCTCACAATTGACTTATGCCAAAAAATACAGATTAAAAGGACCTTGTAGATGATAATACACTCTGGGGCAAAAAAAAGTGCATAAAATTTAGTATTTTTAATTTAAACCCCATCTGGTCTCACATTAAGCACTTTTTTTGCTTGGCCCTTTTTTTTTGCCCCAGATTGTATTATCATCTACACGTTACTTTTTCCTGGAAGTTCCTTCAACAACGCTTGTAGTACCCTGCAAATATCTGTTTACGTCATGACCTTTACTGAGCCCAGGTGGGAAATTTAAGTGTCAATTAACTGAAACCTCTATTTTTGTGGTCGATTAGCAGTTGTTTGGGCGCTAATAAATAAGAACAAAATTTAATCTTTGCCTATCACACACAGGACGCATATTCCGCCTTAACTGCGATCTTTATCCACGTGAATTTTAGCCTGCATAACTTATGTTATAATGTTAACCTAATATATTCGTAGTAAAATGCCAGAGTAATATGTCAAATTAAATGCATGTGCGAGTGTTCATATTTCATTTAAAAAAATTATTTAATTCTCACCATCTGCTTGTGAGTTTTTAAATGGTTGCTTAGTACTGTGATACCGTGAAGCTGTGATTTTTTTTTTTGACAAGGTTATCATCCCGTGGAAAGTTATGGAAACCATAACACCACTATTCATGACTGAAATTAATAATCCTATTTGCAGCCAATACCTATGGCATATATTTATTTTTGTCTTTCTCTTTACACTGAAACCCGTATTTTATTTATTTTATTTATTTTTTGCTTTGGTGATTTCTTTATTATTGTTCTATGTATCAAAGGAATTCGACTATGAGGAGTTGAAGGAGATCAATCTGACGGTGGTGGTCAACAACAAAGCGGCTTATCATAAGTCAGTGGTGATCAAAGAACATATAACCTACCCTATTAGGATCAGCGTGCTCAACGTGCCCGAAGCCCCTCATTTCTACCCCTCTGTCAAAGTCATCTCCATCTCTGAGGACCGCACCACCATGGACCTGAAGAAGGTCATTGTCACCTACACAGCCATAGACAGTGATACACTGTTAACTGCTACTAACGTCAGGTGAGACCACCACAGCTAAGCACTGATTTTCCCTCTATTAACCCTTTCGTTCATTAGAATATCTCTGTAGATTTTATACAGTGTCAAATTCTCATCTCAGTTAGGGCTGCATAATAATGGCTAAAAGGATATTATTTAATAATATTATTTTGCGCAATACTGAAATCAGGATTATTTATCACAATTATTCATTTTACATGGAATCACATAAGCCCAGTTTGTTTATTTCGAGTAGAGCATAAACATTATTATTGACTCGACCAAAAGATCATGAACAGTGTTAATGCTTGAACCAACAAAGTCACATGTGATCAGTGCTGAAATAGAGGATGGTGATTGACAAGTCGTGAGATTGTGAATGAGAGGACTGTAAGTTATCCGTAAGATATAGTGATCATACATCATATGCAGTACATCATTATCCTACATGCTTGGTTAACATTGGGCTTGTGAAAAATATCTTAGGTTAAAGTTAGGGCTAAGGGTTGAAAATTGTTTTTAAAAATTTCTATTATTGTTATTTTAATTGTTGTAGGTATGTAAAAGGAGCAGACGTCGACAACTGGTTGAACATTAATGAGAAAACAGCCGAGATCAGACTCAACAGATATCCGGACCGCGAGTCCATTTACCTGATCAATGGAACATACTACGGCAAAATCATCTGTATCACCAATGGTAAGTTTGCCAAAGATGGGAACTGAGAGGAGCCATGTGATTGGTTATACAGAATGTGTAATGTAATGTAATGTATAAAGAAATATGACCAGGTATCCATAAAGCCATCAAAGCTTATGACATCAGTGCTAACGACATTAATTCTAGTAACACCTGTAATAATATAATATGCCAAACCCTCTGTTTTTTTCATGTGCCACCTAAACCAAACTCTTTCCATAGATCATCCAGCCAAAACTGCAACAGGGACCATTGCAATTCAGGTGGAGGATTTCAACGACCACTGTCCGATTCTGGCCAGCTCAGCCCAAACATTGTGTAACGGCGATAACGTAATGTACGTCACCGCCACGGATAAGGATGCATACCCCAACGCGGAGCCTTTTGAATTCAGAGTGCTCACCAAGAGCACCAAAGAGAGCTGGAGCATTGAGCGTCTCAATGGTTAAGTTAAAACCTTTTTTTATGCGGTTTATCATTAATACTGTCCAACACTCCACTTAGCCAGCTGTATCATAGTTGTCCTGTGATATCCAGTATGTACATTGTAAATGCTAAAGTTTTAACACCCCAGACAATCTGAAAGCGCAGATTTGTGTAGCTGATGACCGATATTTTGCTATTTCAGAAACGACAGTCATTTTGCGTAGCCAGACTATCCTGTGGCCAGGACACTACACGGTGGCGCTGGAGGTGCAGGACCAGCAGGGAAAGTTCTGCGATGCTCAGGTGCTTCACGTAGCCGTGTGCACGTGCACTGAGGCGAAGGTGTGCCACCCTCAAAGACAGATCGACTCTGGCGCTGTTTTTGGAGTAGCTGGAGTTCTGATGATGTTGCTAGGATTGCTGCTTCTCCTGTGTGAGTACCTTCACCTCAGCCTGCACGGAACAGATCAGACCTCCACTTCATGTTCGGTGCATTTCCATTGACTTGTATAGCAAGCCTGGTGTTCAGATGGAAGGAATGTAATGAGCCTTGGAATATACTGAACATTGAGCATTTACTTTTAATGGCAGTCACATTTGGACACATTTCTGTGAACGAGACTCCCTTTTGATTAGACAGAATTTAAAGCCATTGCCCAATTCAACAAGCTGCACAAATAAGTCAGTATCAAACATGGAAGGAATGTAATACCTTGTAACACTCTAGGAAGGGACTTGTCAAGAACATGCAATTTTACACCAGTAAAAACAATCTATGTAGAATAAATATTTGTTAAATATGTCTTTTTAATGCCCAAACAATTACTAAAAATGGCCTCTACACTTTTACCCTTGTTACAAATGCCAGGTTCTACAAATATACGCAATTTGGAAACACCCTCATGTTCTCCTGCTAGTCAGCTAGTTCACTGCTAGTAAGCTAGTTCGCATTTGTCACAGCCCGACACGAGTGAGATTTCAGTATCTGATTGTAGATTTGATCATCATAATCTCAGTGATTTATTTAACAGGAGCCAAACCTGACAAAGTATACCATAACAACCATGATTATGTTAAGCGCTAACATTAACTTAAGTAAGCTAGCTGGCTTGCTAACCGCTTAACTGCTACTAAGCTAGCTTGCATTTGCACAGGTCGACACAAGTGGGATTTCAGTACCCGAGTCTCGATTTGCATAGTCATACTCTCAGTGATTTATTTAACAGTGGTCAAACCTGTCACCACAGCAATGAAAACTATTTCGTTTATCACGATAATATTAACTAAGTTAGCTAGCTAGCGAGCTTAGCACGCAGACTCTGCGTTTAAAAGTTTCCAGGTACCACGTCCTCTAATATTGGACATGATTTCATGACTCAAATTGAGCTCGTACGCAAGTCTCTGTTTTAAATGGAAAACTGGGACATTTGCTCTGTGCTATAACATTTGACCTAAACACCAAGCTATATAATTGGAATCAGCCATCCAAGAAGAGTTAACTATTTAAAAATCACATAGAGTTTATGAGTACTGTAAGCGTTTTTTTACGAATTAAAACAAGAAGAGTAATGGTAGATACATTTATTATCCATTAAATTTTTGTTGTATGGCTCAAACAGGTTATTCAATTTACTGTACATGAGAAAAGAAGCTATATAAATGCAAGTGAGAGAAACGGTATGGCAGAGAGATGTACATGTTGTCTATGCTCTGTATGCCTTGAGTTGGCTGAAGCAGTGAGAGGTGTTAAATATGCTTGCAGTGGTTCCCCTGCTCATGCTGTTCTGTGCGTGTGGAGGAGCTAAAGATCCCAGCAATTTCCAGGTTTTCCCCTTCGACCAAAAAGAGCATCTCATCACCTATCACACCGAAGGCCAAGGAGAGGATAAGGTAGTGTGTGTGCCATGCTAGATTTCGACAGAGGTGGCAGAGTAAAAGTGCAAATACTCGTCTTAAACATTACTCTGGTAAAGGTTGAAGTACAGTTTCAGTTTTTTACTCTTAAATTTACTTAAAGTATGAAAGTAAAAGTACAAGAAAGATTCACAAATGAGAAAGTCTGTGCCAAGGAACTAAAGCTAACCATCAAGAGCTATATAACTAATCTCCCAAACATTCGATCGTATAACAATAACCCAGTATAAACTAGCTTTTATGCTAATAGCTAGCTGTCATGACACAAACTGGTTAGATGAATATGAAATGTAATTAACAACAGATAGATATTTGTACTGATAGATATTAGGTAACATTCCTCTATATGTATTATTTTAGATTTGAGGGAGAATTCTTGAACGCCAAGGACTCATGTTTTTTTTGGTTGTTTTTTTCCCCCTATTGTTTTGGTGTAAGACACTGCGTTCACATGTACGTGTAGAAACAGGCAATTGAATATGAAATGTAGAAATGTACAATTTCCAAGACAGCATAATTGGCCCTGTTTTTTGGGTGGAACCTGCAAAATCACTGGACCTCAGTCCTGGAAAAAAAAATTGGGTTTATTTGGAACAGCAGGTAAAACACCAAAATAGGAACCCACAAACTCTAGCTGAATTGCGCACCCAGTCAGTGGAAGAATGGGCCAAAATTGACAGGAACTCAAGAATCTCAAGACACTGGTGGAATCCTTACCTGACAGGATTGGCGCTGTTATTAAGGCGAGTGGAGGCGTAACCAAGTATTAAGGAAGAAATGACACATGCGCCTATTTTGGTGTTTTACCTGCTGTTCCAAATAATCCCACAAGTTTTCTATGGAATTGAGGTTTGGTGATTTCGCATGTCAGTCAAAGTGTCCCGGTGTTTCCAACAAGTCACACACAGATTTGGCCCTATGCACCCTACAGTTGTCATCCTGGAACGTAGGAGTGTTAGTGTTGTGTTCTGCTTGGACATGAAGCACAAAAAAGGCCACCTCAGAGTCTGAACTGTTAACAAAAATATCTGTGTGACCCAACTCTCTCCCCCTTTTTTCAGGAGGTACTAGCACTGTTGACACAGGTGCCCAGACCCCTAAACGAGGTGAGTGGTGGGAAATGGGACGCTAGTTGGGGAGCACGTGAAGACTACAATAAAAACACTGGATGGGAAACTCGAGAGGACTACATTATAAACGCAGGATGGAAAACTCGAGAGGAATACATTAAGGACGCAGGATGGGAAAATAAAGATGAATACATGAAAAACCAGTGGCAGCTTAACCAGCATGAGGATGACTATGTTGATAGAAACACAACTGCAATTAGTAACCGGTCTGAATTCTGGACAATGGGCACCTTCGACGGCATGGCTCTATCTGAAGCCTTCTTAAGCAACTACTATTCAAAGGTTAGTACGTTTTCCCAGCCATAAAGAGAACGGCTCTATCATACAGAGCAACAGCATGCCGTGCATTATAGTGTTTCATTGTGGCTCTAATGTCAAGAGATTCAGGTGAAGCACACTGCATATAGACTTTTCTAAAAAATGTGTTTCTGAAGGCATCCATCATCCAGCTTGGCAAAATGATGGTACTTGAGGGGCCATGGTTTAAAAATAGCACATTTTCTACTAATGTCAACCACCAGAAACATCTCTCGTTTAAGTTTTTTTTCTACAAAGCTTGCATTCATGTACTCATTATAAGAATCTTCTGAAGAATCAGTGTATTTGACGCTGATTCTGTTTGGTTTCTTTTGGTTGAGTGATGAAGCCGTTTTCTTTATTGTCGACTCTCCAGCTGAAACAGTTTGGTCTTATCTGGAGTTTAACCGTTGCTGTGTAAATGGCACATGGATTAGTGGTGTGTTCTCTGATGTCTTGTGTGTTCTTGCAGAAAACAATGCACATGGCGGGGCAAGAAACTGGTATGAACAATTTTCTGGTGTCTGAGTATGAAGCCTGCAGCTCTACCACAGGATCCTTAGAAGATATCTGCAGCCAGCTGCATGAGGAAAACAGCCTGGCTTTCCTCGAGGACCTCGGACCTCAATTCAAGATGCTCGCCGAGATCTCCCGTGGCTCGACCATCAGCCTTGAGGTCAGCTCCACCCCCACGCCTCCCAAAACAGTCTCGTCCAGTTCACGAGTGGATGCCATAGTGGAAGGTGCTGTTGGTAGAGCCCTCAATGAGACGATTGGCTCTGCCACGACCTCCGTTTCCGCCTCCAGCTCGGCCTCCACCACCCAAAACACAACCACGAATTATGCCAAGAGCAGTGGCATCGGTGGCGCCACATCAGCAGGCGTTGTAGGCCAATCTCTGCTCACCCAGCAGCCGACGGTCTACCTCTCCTCTACGCCCATGTACGTGGTGGAGCAGCAGCATCAGCCCACCCTGCTACTGGCTACCGGTCCGATGCTGGGCGTTCAGGAAGGCAACATTGTGCTGCTGAAGCAGAGGGGCACCAATGTGACACTCGCTGCCCAGAACACGTCTCCCAGGCTGGGCTTACAGCAAACACACACCAAGGTGCTGGTGGAAAAGGAGCCGGCTTTCGGAAGTGCAGTGGTGCAGGGGATCTCAGGCCTCTCTGAGGCTCAGGGCTCAGTTTCTGGCAGCTTTCGGATCGTAGAGAGCCAGCGAATGCAGAGCATGGAGCCTGTGCGTGTCGTGCAGAGCTCCTCACACTCCATCGTCAGCAAGAGCCAGAGCATGCAGGACAAAGGGCAAAGTGGAGGGATCATGGCGTTCGGGGACGCATCAGTGTTTCCAAGTGCCCTTTCGGTCTCGCAGCACGATGTGCCGGCATTCGCTGTGCCAAATGGTGGTACTCCCCAAGCGGTGCGAGAGGAGAGGATTACGCGTTCTCCATACATGCCATTATTTTCATGAATTCATCCGTCAGTGTTGTGACAAATACCGCCATGCTGTTTTTCAATAACAAAACAAAGCAGGTTTACCAGAAGAGCAAGTTTGCACCCAACAAAGAGAAAAGTGAAGACTTTTTTTAAGATCCATTAATGTAATTCGCAGCGATGGACTAACCGAGTACTGCTTATGTAGTCTCCTAGTCAATTAGTAAAACACTACTCTTCTACTATTCAACCTTTTGGTCAAATGATTCTCATCACTTGATGCAGGAAAAGGGCTCTGAAGACATGCATGTCATTTTTGGAAATTATGTATCAATTTTCTAATTAAATGTAAAAACTAACAATATGCGTGTCTTAAATGTGACATGTAATTAGCTAACATTTTCCAACAGGTGCTTATTGGAGTTACTCTTTCTATTTTTACGGGGCATGTAGTGCACAATGTAGGTTCTAACACCATTATGTTTTACTCTATGTAGTGAACATCTACACTACCAGTCAAACGTTGGGACCCACCTGCTCATAGAAAAACTACTTGTTTTGATTAAAAACTACATTATAAAAATACATTTTAATTCAGTAATAAATTTATACATGGGCGTTAACTTCACTATTTACAAATTTCAACCATAAGCTTTTATCAAAATGTCTTTAAGACAATTATGAATATAGATTCAATCTAGTGTCCAAACTTTTGACTGGGGTGTATGACATGAATAGGATGCCATTTAAAATGTGGCCTAACTTGAAGATGAGGGTTTTTTTTTAACCTAGTCAGAAAAAAACAGGACTGTGTGTAAATAAATTAAAAACAAATCCGAAACATTAAAGTTAATGATTAAATTATGATTTTGTCTTTTCATGATTTTCTTTGCTTAAGAAAGCAGCACAATTTCTTACCTTTGGTGGTTTATGCAATATACGAGCACCACTTGATAGTGTTCGCCCTGTCTGTACTGCACTCTTTTATTATTGTTATGATGTTTCTATTATTAGGCTAAATTGGTGCTGCTACATAAAGCAAAATAATTTAATGTACATATCAGACTGTTGTTGTTTTTTTCGAGTACTCGACTACATCACTAGCAATTAGTTAGGAGGTTTTTGGCATTTCACGTAACAGCGATGGGTTTTCAAACAATATGTATCAACGGTTAGGTTCTCTGTACAGTTTGAGGAAAGTTCCCTTTTCAGTTTCTCTGTTTTTCTGCAGAAAGTTTTCTCTGTTCAGTTGCCCTTTTTTTTTTCATTTCTAAGCCAATAATGGGAAATAGAGCACACTGCATTTCACATGTATTACTGTATCTTAATTATGAAAGTTTTACACTGATTAAAAATAATGGCATAAAACACAAATACACGTTGTACACAAAAAATATATATATTTATGCACTTCCCGAGCGACGACACTGCAGTGCCACCTGCTGGAACAAAACTAACAAAATTAATTCTGTTTAGTGTGCATGTGTATGTGTCTAAATTGCACAGAGATTGTGTGTTGATTATCATGGTGTATTGTAATTAAGGTTATCAGCACATGCCTATTACAATATAGTCCCTGCTCACGGTATAAGATAATGTAACAAGTTCCAACAGTTTGGGCACATAAATCTGCTTAATTGGGTCATTTTAAACATTTTTGCAAATTTGATATACAAGTTTCATGTAACTGTGTTGACTGATGTATATATTGCCTGATATGTTCTTCCTGACTGCTGTAATTAAGATTGATTTAGTACCTAAGAGTTTTTGCTGTTGTCTGTGGTAAAGGGATGAGCTGTAAAGATAAAGTGCTTGAATATGTTTATACTTCATTTACATCAAGGTATCCAATTTCCGCTGCCAAAGTTAAGGCATGCTCCTGATTTATGATAAATGACCATAATAATCATTTGAGCTGGAGGGTTTTTGTTCTGTTTAAGGAAATGCTTGGCCAAATAACAATATTAACAAATATGTGCAATTTAAAAAATGCTAATTTGAACTGTTTTAGTAACCGTGATCATAATGTCAAGAACAGCTGGTTACTAACACTAATATTAAAATGGGATGTTGTGTTTTTATTGTCGGCGTACTCGGTTTATGCTTTTTTTAAGAACTTGGAAAAAAATTAATAAAATAATAAATTAAACATCCTAATTTGCAATAACATGCTGTTAACTTGCAGTTCCAGCAATTCTCCAAGTGTTCTTGCATAAAATGGTGTTTTGTAGTGTGGGTTTTTTTTTTGTGTGTGTTTAATTAACCTTTAAATGTACATTTTACAGCTGAATACAGTGTAGTTGTATTGAATGGTCCCAAAGGCGAACCTCAATTGTATTTGGCATTGAACCAGTAAATGAGCTTCATGGCTTGGTGGTCTGTATTAAAAACTCATGTTTATTTGCTTGTCATTTAACTCGTAAAACTGAAGGTTAACGTGCGGTAGTGTTGTAGAGCAGCGATCCTCCGCGCTGGTTCCTTAAGGACCACTACTTTGGTTCAGTGAATATTAATGATGATGCTACACGGCAATTTACCATGAGAAAATAATTAAGCTAATTCTTGATTTTTATTAAAGAAAAGGATGTGCGACTACCTTTAACAGTCATAGCTGATCAGGATTTGGGGACAATAAACATTTTGGCACATTTAGGGTTCAGGTTATAACCACCACACGCAGATGGTGGAACCAGAAAATGTCTAATACAGCATTTGCTGACAGTTTATATCTAAATTTAGCTTAATCAAAACAGCAAGAAATGTATGCATTTTATAATAAATTAAACGCAATATAGAAATATAATACAGTTGTAATGGATGTTCATTATAGAGCTGTATAACTGGCATTGGTGTAAAACTTTTGAGTCCCTCCATCTGTTTCATGAACAGTCTTTCTTTAGTGCTTTTATCATTTTTAATCCTGACATTTATGTGATGACTTCCCTAGTGACACTTCAAGTTAAAAGCCACTAGTTTACATCTGCTGTTACACTTGTGGCACTTGTAAATCGTGATTCACAAGCCCTTTTCAACTCCAGGCTTCTGACAATTTTGGCTCATCTAAGCTTCTTTGTTTTTTCTTTTTAAGCGGTCAGTGTGGGAAGCAGCGCCATGTGATTGACATACAACTAACCGGGCTCCAGTACTTGTAGTCAGTACATAAGCCCCGCTGATTTGGTGTTGATGATCTTAGTAGTAATCAAGAGCAACAAGTGAAAGTGGAAAATTAGTGAATGACCCTCAAATATTCATTCATGTGTCAGATGCCTTATCCAAAGTGAGGCAGAATCCAATCCAAGCACAGAAATGAAGGTTAAAGGCTAAAGACCCTTTGTAGCAATCCTAGGATTTGACCTCACAACCTTTCAGTCACGAGCACAAAACCATAACCATTGAGCTAATATATACCATAATTGTAACATTTAACTAAACAGTATATGATAGTATTCATATTATTATTATTTATAGACTTATAAAATAAATATCTACAGTCAAGCCGAAAAGTCTGCACACCCCTTTCACCTTCTCCACGTTTCATTACATTACAGACTTATTCTACAGT